>BLSF01000008.1:574448-783870 GCA_012862575.1 Parietichytrium sp. I65-24A
GGGGGGGGGGTTCCTCCTTGGCGTAGTGTCTTCTGGTCTTCTATCATCCCTCTCCCTCATGCATGCCCTTTCTTTCTCATATCTGGACCCCTTTCACGGTTTGAATGCTCTTGTAAAAGCCTCTCACCTTGCCGAATCTCAACTAGCTCTAGCTAGTAGAGAGATCTTACGTGTCCCATTGGTTTAGCTAGGCCAGTTTTTACTTCGAAGGACCGGGATCCGACTCCATCGGCGATGCGTGGACAAGGGATAACTGTTCATGAAAAGAGGAAGAGGGCGATGATAGAGTAGAAATTTAGAAAAACTTGGCCAGGTCTTTATTAATGGCTAAACAACACATTGCGCTTTTGCGCGAGATACATATAAAGACGTAAACAGCTTGATGGGGCACACTTATGCGCTGAAGTCGCAGCTGAAGAGGATTGGGTCGTGGTCAGACGCGCGGAATGGAGTGGTTCCATCAAAGTACGAGTCTGGCTTGGTGCTGCAAGCGGTTGGATAGCTGTACTGGTCGCTAGTGTATGAGGTCACGATTGGCTCGTCAGAGTTGATGTGAACCTCCACGGCATTGCCGCACTTGGTAGAGAGTCCAGAGGTGGCCAGGGCATAGTCGAGGGTGGAGCGCTTGCCATCATAGCTGTAGGAGTACGCATCAGGGACGTCGTCAGCCATGGACTTCCAGCCCTGGGACATGAGGTACTCGATTGATCGCTCTTTCCTGTGGCTGTTGAAGTCTCCAACAAGGATACTTCCATCATTTCCGAGGCCGCTTACGTATGCAGCAAGCTGCTGAGCATGCAAGTAGCGAGTGTATCCGCAGTTCTGCTCGCCGTATGCCTGTGTCACGTTGCCAGCCGTTGCGTCCTCATCGCACGCGCTTCCTTTCGACTTCAAGTGGTTGGACAAAAAGTTGAACTTTGTGTCTTCGTTTCCTACAATCGAAAAAGTTTGCATGACTGTGACGCGGGATTTTCCCTCTGGCACGTATTCTACGTATCCAGGCTCTCCAACTGGTTGGACAAGTGCCGGCTGGTAGATGATGGCGGTAGTGATCACATCGCTTCCCACACCGGTTGCGTCGCCGTTGGTTTCGCGAGTGGCAACGTATGCATACTTGGTACTTCCGATGTGTGCGTTCAAGTTTGTGACGAAAGTGGCCAAAGCGCCTGATGCTCCGTTGTCCTCAACCTCCTGCAGACCAACTACAGCAGCGTCGAGAAGATCGACAGCGCGGATCAACTTTGCCTGCTGCCTCTCAAATTCCGCCTGATTGTCAGCTCCACGGCAGTCCGAGCAAGACTCTTGGAATGTGGTGAAGTAGTTGAGCATGTTCATGCCCGCAAAGCGGATCACCTGGCTTGCTGCATTGTTTGCTGGTACGTTGTCAACAACGGTCAAGTCACGGGGGTTTGCGGTCATGTCAATACCCTCAGAGACTGTGGTGGCTCCAGTGGAGGTTGGGTACATGGTCCAGTCATCGTAGTCCACGGTCAGAATGACGGTTCCGTCAAGCACGGACGCTGGGACGAGGTTTCCAACTCTGACACCATTCGAGGCACCAATAGTCCACACCTGAGGAGTTGGGCAACTTGTGCTTGCACCATCATCCAACTTCAGATAACGAAGAGTGTTCGCGAGCGCGGCGGCATCCACGATGGCTTGGTCTCCTGGAGCAACGGTCATAGTCTCAGCAACGAGGGCACCGTCCACGGAGAGGCCCAGACTTCCGTACTTGAGTTCGTAGGTGTTGGTGACGGTAAAGGTCTTGTCAAAGCTCACAAGCATGTTGTGGTGAGAGTAGTGCGACTCCCATGAGGCAGCTGGCATTGTGACCGACTTGATGTTGACTTCATCACAGAATTTGGCAGAAGCTGCACCAACAGTGACTGTCTTGTCAGTGCAAAGAACCTCGAAGTTTCCTCCGGCTGCGGTGAGTGTGGTCTGGGTCAGCTGATATGCTTTGTAGTAGATGCTTGATGTACCTGTGACTTTGACGCGGTCTCCCTCAGCGAAAGACAGGCCGGTGGAGCAACCACTACCGCAGTAGATAAAGATACCTGCGGAGGCGTCGGTGGAGTCCGCATCATCAGCAGCTTTGGTCATCTGCAGGGAAAAGCCTTTCCTTCGCTCGCGCAGGTCGTTCACAACAACTCCTTCCACAGTGTATGTACCAGTGACACCTTGGCCGAGAGCTGCGTTGACGGTCTTGATGCTTGACGCTGCGACGGAAGCAGTTGGAGCGGTGGTTGGGGTGCCAGCAGATGCAGTTGGAGCGGTGGTTGGGGTACCAGCAGATGCAGTTGGGGCGGTGGTTGGGGTACCAGCAGATGCAGTTGGGGCAGTGGTTGGGGTACCAGCAGATGCAGTTGGGGCGCTGGTTGGGGTACCAGCAGATGCAGTTGGAGCGCTGGTTGGGGCAACTTCGCCGCATGGTGCAAACGAGAAGGTCTTACTTGATACATCAAGACTATCAGTACTTGCGCAAAGGCTTGCAGGGAGCCGAATGTTAATACGAGCAATGTGTTCGCACCCAGCCTCTCCGTTCACGCAAGTTGCAAGCCCCAGAGCTCCGACCAGAGCACCGAGTTTTGGGTTCTCCTGGGCGATTACAGCAGCACTGGCGATGGTGGTCGCTTTTTGCATGGTTGAGCGGACACCGGAAGCCGACGAAGTATCCGGAGAACCGACCACAGAGGAGAAGTCGATAGTTCCAACAGTGCCGTTCACGGAAAACATGCTTGCGCTACCGGCATTCGCGGCATTGTACTCCATAGAGATTTCCACCATGTCAGAAGACGACTCGCTGACGCCCATCGCATAGCTGACTTCGTCTGCACCAGCAAGCTGAATACTGCGGAGGGTGGAGTCTGCGGAGAACTCAAGGCTCTCCTGGCTCTCGCAGCGAATGGCATTCGCGCCCTTGGCTGCGATGGTCGCGAGGACCGCAGCCGAGACAACTCCTTTCATCTTGTTTGGCTCTCTTCTCGATTCGCAATGTGCTGCACGAAAGCACTCTTTCGAGACTGCTTGTGCTTTTGCTTGGGCGGATGAGTTTGGGATCTGAATCCACAGTCAATGTGCTTGGCTCAACAAATCAATCTCGTGCTCTTAAGCATCGGCCACGGGCTTTCTTCCTACTGTACTGAGTACCGTACTGCAAAACTCTGTCGAGCGTGGCCCAGAGCGCTGGCACAGTTGTGCACAGGTTGTTTCAACCATTTCACAGGAGCTGCGAACTTTGAAATGCTGAAAAAGAGCACCGTAAGTGTTGCCAAACATAGGTTCCAGTAGTGTGCCACAGATGAACAAAGCAACCTCCCTTAGGGAGCTTGGCTGTTTTCGCACAGGGTTGCTTCACTGTACGTCAGTCGGTACAGAAGGACAATTACCAAGGAACCTCTACTACCTTCTCAAAAACTACAACACCTGTGTTTGCAACGGAGATTCTCCTGCAGCTAGAAACGAAGCTTCTGGAGAGCCCGAGCTCGTTTAATTAATGTAGCTAGCCGAGAACCTTGGCTTTCTTTCTCCCTAGGCACATTTCCAGACAGGCTAGACCAGAGGAAAGTAAGGTTTGCAGTTCGTCGCAATGCGATAGGACCAGTTTTCGAGTAGGTTTCTGGCGTCTTTGGACTCTTTGGTTAGTGTGCCGACCAACAGACACCTTGCATGCCCGATCCAGGAAGTGATGCTGACTGTTCCAAACTTCAACAGACACGCAGGTCACAGAGATGGACGGACGCGACTGGCACTAGTACTGCCTGTGCCACTGCATTCATTGCGTTTACATTATTACCTTGGAGGTAACTTCAATTTAGCCAGCTGGTCTGTCGCGTTTACAAGTGAAAGATTCGCCGTGAATGACGAGACAAATTGCTTTATCGGCCGGTCTGTCAGGCCAGGTCCATGCGTTCTTGTCGATTGGGGCTACAAGGCGCGTTCGGAGATGAGTCAAAGACTCTTCCAGCCGACGGAAAAATTTGGGAGAGCCCGGGGCTTCCAGGGCGACAAAATCTATCTCCCTGTCACAACGCGACAAGATGACAGACAACGTGTGCGCTGGTTTACATCGATTTCATGGAAAGGGCGAACTGAGCTCGATTCGATTGCACACTAATTAATACAGCAAGCAGCCTTCGGGGAACTCGTAGGTGGGTGTGGAAATCGACACAGTGCGCAGTGCCCAGTGCGATCTACGGCTAAGTGGTGCTAGCCAATACCGAGACGACCCCGCTCACTGTAACCCACCAAGCCCTCATTCTCGCACAGCCGGCACACTCACTACGCACTTCTTTCATACCTTTCGTATCATGATCAGAGAAAACGGAACGGAAAAAGTCTTGCAAGTAAGTCATGTTCTTCTTCTGCGAAATTAGTTGACCTTCATTCACCCACTACTGAGCACTGGGTGGAGCTTTGAGCTATTCCTAAAATGCCACTACTAAGCGCTGTGGCATGTAGTCATGAAAACCATTTTCGAGTGATCGTGTGAATCTTCCCTCTTCCCTCTCTCGGCATCAACGCAGAGAGCATCCTGGGTCCTCAACACTGCCGGCACACTCGGCGCCTTTCGCCTCGCTCATGCGTCATCCAGAGAATTCAGAGGACTCGTCAACCCCTTTTTTTGTCCAGGAGACGCCACCAGATCTCGAGTGAAACACCGCTTCTAGAGTATTTCAAGGGTTGTCAAGCTTGTTGTCACCCAAGTGTCCCTCTCTCGCTCGTACGGTACGGCAATAGTGCTAGCTAGCACTCTCCGTCCAGCGCTAGCCGGATGACGCTTTCTTTCCCGCTTTCCCAGCCACTTAGCAGGCTGGTGATGGTACTGCTAATCTCTCCGCAGGCGAGTGAAGAAAAAGGAGGTCCGCTTTTAACGTTGATATCAATCAATGAAGGAATAACAGTTACTTCTGAATTCTGATGATCAAGCGAAATATAAACAGGCTGAGGTAGCACCAGAAGAATTTTACTTTCTTCGGGCCGTCTGGCTCGCAATCCAGAGCTCATAAAGTTCAGTATTTTGATTGAAAACTCAGAAGTCAGAATGGCCTTTCGATTCTTGATTCTTGACCATGTCGGATCCATTTCGTGGGGGGTGTGCGCTATACAAGAAAAAGTTACTTTCACGGTCTCCATGCATGTATGACATGTTTGGAGTAGTCGCACAAGTAAGCTGGAATGGGAGTCAAGGAAAGTACAGAGAATTCTTTTCTGAAATGATTGTGAAAGAAAATGCTTTTCGTAAGCTTTTGTGTGTCGAAATGTGCTGAGCGAGCAATGCATGCGCCATGCGAAAAAGAAAGTCAGCACATAAGGTTCGAACTGTTCACTGCTTTAAAGCAATCCCTTCGAGACAAGAGCATGAGACTATGGAGCATGTAAGTCGCCTGTCGCGAACCAACTCACTCGTTTTCGATATTGGGCATGGCAAGAATGGCAAGAACGATATGAGGTGAGACATAGCTCGACGTTTCGATGCGAGTCATGCCAACGTTGGCTCATTCGTATCGATTGCGATGTCGGAAGGCAAGACATTTCCGAGGGGCTCTTTGAGTCAGGAATCTCAAATATTCACGGCGCAAACCAGTTGTTCAACATCGAATCACGGAGATTCAAAAAGCGCCACCGCAGACTTCGCATTCACTCACCGCTCACAAGGATGATCAAAAAAAGTCCATTGATCAAGGGCAGGAGAGTCCATATCCCACTTGTCAAGTCCAGAAATCAAAACATGTCGATCTCGCTTCTTCTAAATAAAATACTGGATTCCGAATTTGGACACAGCGAACTTCTGAGCTCTTGCAAACCACTCTACTCGGAAGGTCCTGGCGATTGCATGTGTTTGCACGGTGCACGTGTTTTGGTGCGCCCTCCTCCCCCCGCTCCCCAGCAATCCATAGAAACACAGTTAGCACACCACTTTCACCTCCCCCTTGGTCTCTAATGCGCGATAGCACATACTAACACTCCAGCAGTGAATCTCGCCAACTGCTACGGCTTGTCTTACCAGGCTCCTGTGATTTCCTAAGCTACTCTAAGCGCCAGAGGATACATTTTCAGGTAGATGCGCATAAGCATCCGTCATAGAGCACGTTCTGTGTCGCCAATTAGCCGAGGTATTAGTGTACATTCATTCACGGCAATTGCAGTCTGGACGGTGCAACTTGCGGAGCTGGCGAAGGGCTATTAGTGTTTATTAGGAGATTAGTGGTTGGGGGGAGAAAGTATCATGAGTAGAAAGAGCTTTGTGCTTTATGAGCGCAAGTTCGGAGGTACTCACAGTCAGTACTCAGTACTACAGTTATCTTTGAATGTTGAAAGTAATTTCGATCTGTGGAATGGCTGGCCTGTGCCGTGAATCATCAATTTCACTTAGCAGGATTTCTTTATTCACCGATAGACTCGTACCGTCGCTCTTGCTGGTTGTGAGCGGGGGAGGCAAGAAGTGGCGAGGGCGCAGAATGGGTGGATGCTGGCGTTCTCCTTACGAAAGCGGGGTGCAAGGCTGCACCCATGCCCTCCTCCGCACGGTGCAAGTGAAAGTCACATCCACTTTCATTTCACGTTACCATGGTACCGTCTTGCGAATCCCGAGTTGGTGTTCTAGAAATGCTAAACTAGTTCGATGGAATGTTTTGATTCTCAAGAAAACGATTGAGATGGATCGGCAGTGAGTGTTGACTGACTGTGAATGCACAATGAAGTGGTGAATTTTTGTTTTTTGAAAAGGTCTGCGCAGCGACAGTACTAGTACTGAGTACTCCCCCTGTGAGATAGACTTCCTTCAGATCACTCGTGAAGCGCTCCTTCGTGAGCGAGATGTAGATGTACAAGAAGTAACAAATCGAGAAGCGGCACAAGCAAAGCGAAGCAAGGAAAGGAGAAATTGAAGATGCATTATCGTTGCAAAAGAATGTACAGTGCTAATTGTGTTAGGTTGGTCGTGAGCACATTTCCAACATTAACTCTAGCCAATCGCATATATTCAATTTACAGACCATTCCAATTGTTTTTTTACATCTTCTGTATTACAATGGAGTGAACAAGATGATGTTGTCTCCATCCTTCGCGCGTCAGGTTGTGACATGGAAAGGTAAGCCTTGGCCTTGCCTGGCGTAGAGTACAGGGGCATAGGAATTTGCGAAACTGTCCTATGTACTAATAGCATCAAGCTCGCTAGTGCCCTAGAATCATGGTGACACGCTCACACACACTTCGAAAGCTCAGACAGACCTTTCGCAATAATTGGTGTGAGTGACCGATGAACCGGAATATTTTTCGAGTCGCGGGTGTGTGTCCGTCCGTGTACGAGTTTCTTCTCTTGTGTAGTGGACCCAGTTCTCACAAGGCCTACAGAGATCAGAGTAACCGTGCCAGGAAAGGGGTCTAGACCACGCTACGCGGAACAAAGGGGTGTGCACCGGTTGTAAGTGGGACAAGGAACTTGCACTTGTAATAAAATGGCTTTGACTGTGAGATTCAAATTGGAGAATCTTCTGTCGCCTCTCAAGCACGAGACAATTGCTTTGCATGACTACTGATATTTTTAAGGCGAGCTATTTTATCGTGACCAAGGTCTTGTCGACATGCTGGGATGCGCGTGGTGACTGTCGTAGCGGTCGGTCACTGCCACTTAGAACAGGAGTTCAATAAATAGTGTGTACTTTTGATCAGAGAATTGTAATAGCAAATGAGAAAGCGGAAAGTACAAACGCTCATAAAAACAGACGAACAGCTCAGAGGTACCCTACAACTACTCAATCAGAAAGTAACATATCATTAGTTGTGATGTGTGCCTTGCTTAGGTAGATGGGTGAGGTCGGTGTCTGCCTCGGCAAACACCAAACCCGTCTGGAGGCCGACACGAAGAATCGGATTTGCGATACCTTTGCTCAGCAACAACCATGAAGACCGTCCTTGCATCTGCCGCCCTCGTCGCAGTGGCTCAGGCTGTTGACTTTGAGGTCCTGCACATCAACGACTTTCATGCCAAGGTCGATGGTCTGAACAAGTACGCCTCGACCTGCGATCCATCGAGTGACTATTGCGACGGTGGATGGCTCCGCCTCTTCACTGCTGCCAAGAAGTATGTTGCGGCTAGCGACAAGAAGATCATTTTCGTCGATGCAGGAGACGAGTTCATGGGAACCATTTGGGACACCTTCTACAAAGGTGCCGAATCGGCACGATTCTTGAACAAGCTCTGTGCTCCAGCAGCAGAGGGAGGTGCTGGCTTTCATGCTTGCATTACCACCTACGGAAACCATGAGTTTGACTACGACTACAAAACCCTCGCGGCCTACGCCAACAATCTCACGAACGTTCACTACATTTCCACCAACGTCGTTGACAGCTGCACCTCCGGAGAGTATGGCGCCGGTGTCACTAAGACCCTTGCTGAAACCGTCAAGAAGTCTGTGAACATTGACATCGATGGCACCAATGTCACCTTCATGGGGTACACCACTCCGGACACCGTTGCTCTCTCCAGCCCATTGGCATGCATGACCTTCGCGGACGAGGTAACTGCTCTCACCGAACACATGGCGACTGTTACTGATTCCAACATCTTCGTCGCCGTCGCGCACAGTGGGTACGCCAAGGACCAGGAAATTGCAGCGGCTCTTTCAGGAATTGATATCATCATTGGGGCCCACTCCCACTCCTTCCTGTACACCGGAACGGCGCCATTTCCCGCAGTTGCACCAGAGACTCTTGACGCAAAGAGATCCGCTGACACTCCAGAAGGCGCGTACCCAACTATGGTTGGCAATGTTCCTGTCTTTCAGGCGTTCTGGGGTGGCCGATACATGGGTCACTTCACGGCTTCTTTCAACGCTACGGGTGACTTGACTGATATCTCCGGAAACCCAATCATTTTGGCCCAAAATGGCACCAAGCCATTTGGACAGGATAAAGAAGGCGAGACCTTTGAGTATGACGAAGAGGCACTCAAGATCTACAACGAGCTTGAGGCTTCAGTGACTGCATTCGGCGCGGAAGTCATCGGAGCGACTGAAAGTTTTTTGTTCGCAGGTAAAGTTGGGCGCAAGGGCGAGAGCAACTTTGCTGACTATGTCTGCGATAAGATGATTTCTTCATTCAACAATGACACATCATTTGTGAGCAAATACGGCAAGGTGGACTTTGCACTCATGAACGCTGGTGGCTTGCGCGAAGAAATTCCAGTTGGAGATATCAAGGTCATGAATGTATACGCAGTTTTTCCTTTCGGAAACAGTATTTCTTTGAAGAAGGTCAAGGCAAGCGACATCTACTTGGCCTTGGAACACGGTCTGGAAGGTTTTACCTACGACACCACTGATCCAGCTGGAAAGTTCCCGCAAGTTGGAGGGTTCAAGTTCCAGTGGAACTCCAGCGCGCCTTCTTCTTGCTCAGCAAAAACTTGCATCGACGGCGTTATCCCAACTCGCGTGCAGAACGTCACCGTTAACGGCGTGCAGCTGGACTTTGACAGCGAAACCGAATACAACCTGATGACCAACAACTATTTGGCAGCCGGAGGTGACGGCTACACTATTCTGAAGAACGCGGAGACTGTGCTAGACACCGGAAGAATTCTCGCCGCGTTCGTGGCTGATATGATCAAAGCCGATGGTAAAATCAGCCCAAAGACTGACTGCCGTAACTACGATGTAGAGACAGGCTGCGTTGATCTTTTCACCAACGCGCCAACCGCAGCACCAACCAAATCACCAATTTCAGTCAATGTTACTACTGTTGCACCAACAGCTTCAAATGAAACAGTCACAGAAGAAACTGAAGAGGCGAGCCGCGGGGTGATGATTGCTGTTTCTCTTGCTGCCGTCATTGGATTTGCTGTCCTCGGCGGGGCTGTATACGCTTTGTCCTCGAAGCTCTGCAAGAAGCCTGAGGAGGATGCTATTGTTTCCGACAAGGTTTAAAAATATACCTTGAGAAAAAGTGCTTGCTCGAGCGTGTCCACAGATGTTGATGGCCGTTTCGTTTGTGTTTGTGTTCGTCCATAGAGTGTTTTTCACGCCCAGAGTAAAAAGCGACACCCATATAATATCAAAAAATCTATGTTTTCGCTGTCAGTGTGAGAAAGTTTTTGACAGTTTGTTGGCTTTTTTCAGAACCAGTAAAGGAAACAAACCATCACTTCGAGCAAAATTTAGAGTACTTCTTCTGTTTGTGCCAAGCCATCAGGTCAGGTACGTCTCGATCGGCAGGTTTCTGCGACAGTCAAGTTATCGTTTCTTTCCTCCCCGGGAGAATTAATCGCCATAGTCTTTAAGTTAAAGAGTGTATTACGACAGCCGAAGAAAATGCCCTCGTTCCTCATCCCACTATGGCAGAGGTTACAGCTGCTCACTGTCGTTCGCCTCCGCTGCAACTGCTCGTTCTTCCCACCGCCTCCTTGAGAGCATAGTGTGACTAGCAAGCATCCAACAACACATTTACTTTCCTCCTTTTCACAGCTAGAGCCAGGCCCGAATCTGCGCTATTCCGGCCATCGCAGCTCCGGCCCCGGAATGTCCACTTCACACTTTCGAACCCATTTTCCGCCTCGTGCAGCGGGCACATCGTCGCAAATCGTCGCCATCGATCCGAGTCGCATCATCGCATAACGACTTGGGATAGGCGTTAAAACCATCTGAGCACAGCCCCACTCAGGCTCGCCACCGAGTTGAGAAAGTACTCAATCAGTACACTAAGTATTCGGTACCACCAGTACACACCAGCGCGTGATGTTGGCAAAGCGAGAAGCTACGCGCTCTCGTAGACTTCAGGTCGCCTATCGCTGGCCACCTTGGGCGCACTGGGCCCAACTGGTGCCGAGAATTTGGCAATAACTGATATTGACGGCTCTGCTGGGCTAAGAGTGCCTGGCACTCGGCGAGGAGACTGCCTTCCAGCGGCACAGAAGTTCTTTTCAGATGTTGACCGCACGTGGCTTGGCTCTTTTCGTGAAGTCGCTATTGATTGGCAAGCAATTACCCATGTAATTATCGCAACGCCCACTTCAACTATTTGTTGCTGTTGTTGCATGGTTGCTGTTGCGCAAGCTTTGCTAGAGTCGTGTGATTCGCCGTCATGGGTTTTTTCATGAACAATGCGGCAAAGTAGAGCAGAACATTCACGGTCTCGCCCACTCTGCCCAAAAAGCAGTTATTGGGAAATGTGGAATTTGAGGTAAAGTTGGCAGGGGCGAGTGATGGCGAGTGGCGAAGATGCAAATAGTTTGGGGAGATTCGAGGAGTGAGTGATAGTGAGTGCACGAGTAAGTTGTGGTGCACGACGACGAAAGTACTGGCAAATGTTGTTGGCCTAAATACTCTTAAACGTCCCAGTAGCGCGAGCCGCGCGAGCTTTGTTGGTGTATGTTTGCATAGAGCATTGGCATTGCAGCTCGACGAAGGTAAAATACAGGTAGAGTAGACTCTGAGTCTGCACAAGAGATCGAGTGCCGAAAGCAGTTCCCAATTACAGAAGAGACACGGAGAGCACGCAAAGATGAAGTCTGTCTTAGCTGCATGCGGCTTGATCGCCGCAGCTCATGCCCTCGAGTTTGAGGTCGTTCATATCAATGACTTCCACGCCAAGGTGCAGGGGCTCACGAGCTTGAGTTCTGACTGCAGCAACGTCACCACCGGACTCTGTGATGGAGGTTGGCCAAAGGTGTTTTCTGCAGCGAAGCAAATTGTCAAGGATGCTGGCGACCGCAAAGTCATCTTCGTGGACGCCGGGGATCAGTTCATGGGATCTGCTTGGGACACGATCTACAAAGGCCAGCAGACCGTGAGGTTCCTCAACAAGCTCTGTGCTCCGGCTGAAGAAGGCGGTGCAGGATTCCATGCGTGCGTCTCTACCTTCGGAAATCACGAGTTTGACTACCCTTACGAGACGCTCGTGAACTACACCTCCAAGCTCACCAACATCAAGATGCTCTCTTCAAATATCAACGACGGATGTGAAACCGGAGCTTTGAAAGCAACATACAGCAACTCTACCGTGATCGATGTTGATGGCACCAAAGTGGCGTTCGTGGCCTACACCACTCCAGATACCGCTATCATTTCCAGCCCGGCAAATTGCATTACGTTCACTGAGGAAGTTACCGCAATCAACGCGGAGATTGCGAAACTGAAGGCACAAGAAGACCCTGCCTCTGTTTTCATCGCAATTGCTCACAGCGGCTACTCGCGTGATCAGGAAATTGCCGAAGCGGTTTCAGATGTGGACATCATCATTGGTGCCCACAGCCATACTTTTCTTTGGGACACGGACACCATGGGCAGCCTACCAACGCTCTCGGGCTATAACACTACCGATGCAAAAAGTTTGCTGGGCAAGTATGCTACTGTGAAGAATGATATCCCAATCTTTCAATCCTTTTGGGCTGGCAGGTACATGGGTCATTTCACCACTGAATTCTCGGAGGATGGAATTCTCACCAGCTACAAACCTCAGCAGATCTTGGTCGGGAGCAACATCAGTGGTACAAATACGCAGGAAAAGTACAGATACGAGCTTGATGAGACTGCCATGGAGATCATCAATGAATTGCAACCCGCAGTGATTGCGTTCTCTAGCAAGGTTCTCGGCTCTTCTCAGGTTCTCCTGAGCACTGGCTCGACACAGGAGACTAACATGGGTAACTTCATTTGCGACTCCCTGATTGAGAGCCTCAAGAATTCCGACAACTTCGTCAGCTCTTTTGGTCTGGTTGATGGCTGCATCATGAATTCCGGAGGCATTCGATCAAATATCGCCCCCGGAGAAGTCACCGTTGGAAACGTGGTGGCAACACTTCCATTTGGAAACGTTGTCTCCGTGATGGAGCTCACTGCGAAACAGCTTTACCTCACCCTCGAGCACGGTCTCTACAGGGCCGGCTCCGGAGCCGGTGAGTTCCCACAGATTGGAGGCTTCACCGTAGAGTACAACTCCTCTGTGGCTTCGGTATGCAATGGCTCAGGGTGCCTGAGTGGTGAATTCGAAGGCACCAATAGGACAAAGGCAATCTACGTCAACGGCGAACTGGTTGCGTTTAACAGCACGAAGACCTTCAAAGTCGTCACCAACGACTATTTGACTCGCGCAGGCGATAGCTACTTCGTCATGCAGAGCGGGAAAACTCTTCTTGCAACAGGAGAGGTTCTTGACGTTGTTATTCAAGATGCATTTAAGGCTGCTGGGTCCACTGGCGTGACCGCTAAAGTTGATGGCCGCCTCAAGGATCTCGCCGGTGAAGTTTCTGATGATGATGATGATGATGGTGGTGATGAAGGTGGTGATGATGGTGGTGATGATGGTGATGATGATAGCACTGGCGATAACGGCGGCACTGGTGCTACCGATGGCTCTGCAGAGGAAGACTCCCTTAGCACTGGCGCGCTGGTCGGTATTTCATTGGGTGCAGTCCTTGGATTTGCCGTTTTAGTTGGCGTAGCAGTTGCTGTGAGTAAAAAGGCTTCTGCGCCGCGGGAGGATGAGCAGAAAGACGCTGTCCAATTCCCTAACCTTTGAAAAGATCGGTTCTAACTGTCATTTGCAAGCTACCTTTTCACAAATCCTTTCTGAAAAAAATTACAAATGATGTTCACAATTCAAAAATGTTGTCTCTTTAAACTTGAAATGGTGAATTTACTGTTAATCCGCGCTTCAGAAGCATAACAACGACATTCTTCCTACAGTAAAATGGGAGAGACATATTTGAAAAGATTAGAACATAGTTCTGTTGGCCTCTTTAATCATGAATGAATACGAAACGTGGCAGACTCGCTCATGCTGATGGATGTACAAAGAGTGAATAGCGTTTTAGTTTCATGCAAGAAGTGTCTAAAGTTTATTCTGCAGACTAGATGCCTTTATTTGGTGCGCCGCGCGCTCTCCTGTGCGAATTGCGGCATGCATCGTCATAAATGCATCCTTATCATCCGAACCTTCCCCAGCAAAGAACACGCGGTTGTTAAATTCAGGTCTAGCATAGATCTCTCGGGTTTCAGGGCCCTCAAAAACAGATGGAAACGAGTAGCCGCAGCGGATGAACGGAACTTTGCACCAGTCGAAGACCATCCCACCTTGAAATGACTTGCTTGCTACGCCTTCACCAAACTTTGCGTTCGGGTCGAATATTTTGTCCAGCTGCTGCACGAAGATGCGGATGATTTGGTCATCACTGTACGCTGCGAGATTGGCTGTATACGAGGCCATGGAGAAACCGACAAGAATTTTTGGATCTGCGCTGGGGTCTGCCCGAGGGTCCGGAATACTTTTGCCAAACCCATCCACGAAAGCTCCCGCATCGCGAACCCAAAATTCCGGAATCATGCAGTCTGCGCAGATCATTCCGTGGAGATCGTCCGGCCAGAATGCAGTCTCAAACTTGCATATCACTTTCAAAGCCCCCCTCACCGGGAGTTTTGAAATGGCGTCAGTCTTTTCCTGTGGAAGTGGTGGCTCGAAACGGATGGTTTCCTCAGGGTATCGACCCTGCAGAATCGGAAGGGGCACCGTCACGACAACCTTTTCAGCTCGGAGTGCCCGAAGCTGGCCATTAGCATCTTTATACTCGATTAAAACCCCATGGGAGACATCGCTAGTTCGGATCGACTTGGCCGCGCATCCCGTCCATATCTGCCCTTTCCCGCCAGCTGTGGCTTTGCGCACGAGCCTCTCCACGAGAAGCCTACCAGAAGGGAAGAAGCGAAAATCCATTTCCTCGCCGTCCTTGCTCCAGAGCTTTTCTATTCTACTTGTGAGCGGTAGAGAGAGACTCTCCAAAGTGGTGCCCAGCGTATTCGCATACCCGGCCTGTGCCATCGCAATTCCCTTGCGAGACACGCCACGGCTCGTTAAAAACCGTAGCAGATCCCAATTGCTCATTTCCTCCGTCACTTGCAGCTCCTCCAGCTCATCCAACGTGTCACGCATTTTCACCAGCTCCTCGTCCACCTCGTCAAACTTGTACAACTTGCCCTCGCTGCCCACGTAATAATACCCCATTCCGCCATCGGGAGCCTTTTCCTCCAAAGGCCCACCATCTCCATGCGCCCAAATGAAGATCTGCCTCAGCGGCCACTTCTCCTCTCGCGCGTAGTCGTGCAGCACCGTCGTATTCCCATGGATGAACTCCGCTCCCAGCTCAATCTCCGCGCCGGGTGCCAGCTGATCCAGGGTGCTCGGGAACACGCGCCCGCCACTGCGCCCTTGCGCCTCCAGTACAACCACGTCCTCCACGCCCAGCTCCAATAGCTTACCGCAGCACGCCAGACCGCTCATGCCCGCGCCTATCACCACCACACGCGCGCGATCCACGTGCGCCATTGTCTCCAACTCTGGTACCACACTCCCACACGCCCACACTCCCCGGTCGCCAAGTGCCAAGTGCCAAGTGCCAACGCTCAAAAGAACAACTTTTCCAATCCAATATATATCGAATCGCTCCGTTGTCCGTCAGTTTGGTCTTCCGCCTTTGCCAGTCTTTTACCAACACTGACCACTGACCAGTGACCAGTGACCACTGGTTCTGGTTCCCTGCTGTTGGGTTCTTCCTATCTCCGCAGCGCCAGAGTCGGGTTCTCCGTCCGGTTCTTCTACTAGTACACAGTACCTGCCTCTTTAATTGGCTGTGCTAGGTGCTAGGTGGTAGTAGATGGTATAGATGGTACAGATGGTAGCTGCAGTGGAGGTTGATGGCGCATTGCGAGAATTGCGAGAACTGGGAGAACCGCGAGCCAAGAAAGAACGCAGTCGTGTGAACGTCGAACGGAAAGGTTGGCACTGGAATGTACTCGCGAACCTTTCCGTTCGCTCAGCGTTTTGTATCTGTGAAGCAAGAAAGAGAGTCCTCGCCGCCGCCGTGCGTCGACTTGGTTCAATGTTCTCTGCGTTCAACAAAGAAAGAAAGAAATGGGACAACTCCATCATAGTCTAACTTATCAACTACTAGCTAGCTAGTAGAGTTGTTAAAGCCCTCAAGAAGCTGCGGAGACTATGATTACTACGTAAAACACTGAAACTTCCTGGAGTTCGTAGCCGGTACTGACCGTGAGTGCCACAGCGTACTAAAGTACTACGATATACTATAATAATACCACAACGTGGTAAGTGAAGGAGGTGTTTGTTGGAAAGGAAAGTGTATTTGGTAACGTCTTCTTGACTTTGTTGACGGAGGAGCTGGAGCAGCTCAAAGCCTGTGCGCGAGGAGAGTGGGACGGAGGTAGGGCAAGGAGAAGAAGGAGAAGAAGGACAAGGGTGCGGAGAAGGCGTGTTCGGTAACTGCGGGGGGCTGAGCGTGGCGGAGGATGCTGGCCACCAGCTTTAAGCTGGAGGCGAACTGCCGGATAGAGCCCGGCTTGGCTTGTCTCGGGAGGTTCGACGATAATGGGGAGGTCAGCTTGGCGATTGCGACGAGCGGGAATAGAGTGCTGATCCAGCGCGCAGAAAAGTCGGACTCGCAATCTGGCGTCCCTGCTCAGCGGTTTCTCAACATCGGCCGTGAGATATCTGCGCTCAGAGCGTGCAAGTTTTCCGAGGGGGACAAGAGAGATGCTTTGCTTGTGGGATCCCCATCGAGCTTGCTTGGCTATGACGTGCATGATAACTGCGACCGGTTCTTCGTTGATGTCCCCGAGGGGGTCAAGTCCATTGCCTGCGGAAAGCTTGAATCGATTGGAGAGACTCTAGTGTTCGTGGGGGGGAACTGCTCTCTCCAAGGGTTTAACTCGGAGGGCGTCGAGCGCTTTTGGACAGTAGTCGGAGGAAGTGCCGTGAGCATGGAATTCTGTGATATTAATGGTGACAATGCGCAAGAGCTCTTGGTGGGTTCCGACGACTTTGAAATTCGCGCATTTCAGAGCGAGGAAAGTATCGTCGAAATTACCGAAACAGAGGCAATCACCCTGCTACATGCTATTCCATCCGCAACATCCGCTTCTAGATTTGCATACGGCCTCAACAACGGGACGATCGGAGTCTATGACGGCGACACACGAGTCTGGAGGGTCAAAGCGAAAGATCGCGTCCTTTGTATGGCAGTATTTGACATTGACGGCGACGGGGTCGAAGAGGTGATCACAGGGTGGTCCAATGGAAAGTTTGAAGCCAGGAGAAATGAAGACGGACAGGTAGTGTACCGAGAAACGTTTGCTAGCCCAGTCTCTGCAATCTTGAAAGGAGATTTTCGAGCCACTGGTGTCAACGAGCTCATCTGCTGTCTTCAAAATGGACAGATCCGTGGGTATTCAAGCGCCGCAAGCAAAACTGATTTTCTCAAAGCAGGTGCTCTTAGCGGCGGGGTTTCGCATTCCAAGGCAAGTCATGACTCATTTGCAGACTTTGGAGCGCCAAACCACAATCAAACTGTTCTGAAGGCTATTCTTGGGGCGGAAGAGGAGCAAAAATCGAGTTTTCATTCCGCATCGGACCCGTACGACTTCGAGAAAGACGAGAGCATGGATGATGCAGACTTTGCGGATCTCTCGAGTTCGAATAGGCGACATGTTGCCCAAAAACTAGAAAGTGTTCAGGACGAGAGGGTCAAGGAACTTCAAGCGCAGCTTACTGTCAAGATGATGGAACTTCGTGCCGTAGAAGAAGGGCTGGAGAAATTGAAGTCCGGGAGTAACACTCGGCAAGTTGGCGCCCTTCCACCAGGCACATCGTCGTCTTTGAAACTCGAAATTAGTCCTGACAAGGACTGTCTTAACCTCGTGGTGGAAGTCAATAACGACTGCCTTGTACACAATGTTTTGGTATTTGCCATGGACAGTGGAATATTCTCTTCTGAGTGCGAGATAGCTGCGGCCGTCAAGAAACCGTCAAATACCCGGGTGGTCCCTCTCCACCCTAAGAAGCACTGTGAAGCTGATTTGCTTGTGCAAATCTTCGTCTCGGCGAGAGGGTCGTCGGAGAATTTGTACGTCTTCGAAGAGAAGATGTATCTTCCGCCATTTGCTGCCTTCTTCGATGCTTCAGCAGAAATTGACCAGCATCAACTCTCCAACGCAGACATTGGGTCGGCAACTTTTACCTTGGGTTCAGATGCTGTCGCAAGCTTGCCCGGTGTACTGCAAAACATATTTGGATCCCTGGCCATCCCCGATGCGGGAAAGCTACTCAGTGGCGACTCATTCTCTCTCGTTCTGAAACGCCTGCACGATAAGGCACGTTTACTGCTGTCTGGTCGGCTCGAAAGCTCTGGTAGTCTAAAGATGACTCTCTTCTGCGACACACTCGAGCTTGCGGCTCAAGTGATGCAAGATGTGGCCAGTGAGCTTGGCCTGAAACAACTTGAGAGCGCCGTAGACTTTCCAACGGAACTGCGACGCTTGGAGCAGCTTATGGAGGAAGTCAGCGAGCTAAATGACATCAGGCAACGCCTCGGAGCTGAGATGGCCGACGAAACCAATTACATCAAGTCACTCGTTGTCAAAGCCGAGGATTCACGAGTTCTCCACGACATTACGAATCTCACGCATACTTATCAGGAGCTGACGTCAGTGAATCGCCAGTTGATCGGAGAATATACCAAGAGAACCAATAACCATCAACAGCTGTTGGAGTCATTGAAGGAGGTGAACCAGATCATCCAGCGATGCTCGAAACTCCGCGTCGGTAAACCACAATCGAGCGTTGTCGCTGCCAGCCGAAAAGCAATCAAAACCAACAACCTAGCCTCTCTTTTCCATGCCCTCACTTCTGCAACACTGTAGAATACTAACATCCACTATAACTCAAACGAAAAGGAAATCGTTTCCGCATGAAATTGCTCTCGCACCTTGGTTTCCAGCGGCTTTTGTTGCTTGCTTTACAGTCATGTCAAACCAGTGCTGAGATACGCAATTACATACAGGAGATGTTTATTGCTTTACAAAACACCTCCTGAATTGATCGGCGCCCACGACCGAATTTATACGTTCTCGTCAACATCGCATCACACCTTGATGTAATTTGTTGAGTTAGATCGAGAGACCCACCAAAATCACCTAGCCCAGGGCCTAGCCTCGACCCCTCTGCGAAACGCTTTTGAAGCGAAGCGCTGCGACCATTCGCGAGCGCAGTGAGACAAGTGAGACCATTCGCAGAATTTGCGATTGTACAGTGTTGGGTGAGGAGGACAGTTGCCACAGTGACGGCTGCGCATCGCGATCCAGCTGACGCTTGCCAGAGCTGAACTTGTTTCAATAGAAACCAAGCCGCAAGAAGACTTTATACAATGGTGAAGAGAAAGGAATCTCCAGAGGACCTCGCGAAAGCGACGCCAAAGAAGGGCAAGGTAGATGCTTCTCAATCGGCGAGCGCCAAGAAGGCAGGGAAGGCGGGCAAAGCTCAGAGCACCGTGAAGAAGGCCAAAGGAAAGCGCGTAGCAGAGAAGAGCGAGGAGGATTTGCTGAAAGAATTGGTGGAGAACCACTCCACCTTGAGTTTTGTGGATACAGAGTATGGGCGTAAAGTTCGCTGCAGCCTTCTTGGACACGATCTCCCTGCGAAATACGAGGCCGTGGAGAAATACTTGCATAGCAAAAAGTTGTTCAAGGCAAAGCACGAGTGGTACGGAGAAGAGTGGCCCGAAAAGTATTCCCCAGATATCGTTGCCCACAAATCAAACCCAAAGAAGCTATACTGCACTATTACAAAACAAATGCTCAACAAAATTCCTGCGCAGGTGGAGGCACATGTGAATGGCAAACGGTTCAAGCGACTCAAAGCCGCCAAGGAAGAGATGGAGGCTGAACGGCAGAGAAAACGCGAAGCTGGCATGGACGTAAGCAGCGAAGAAGAAGAAGAAGAGGAAGGAGAAGATGAAGGCGAGGAGGAGGACGAGGATGAGGACGAGGATGAGCAAGAGGACGAAGACGAAGACGAAGACATGTCTGAATAAACACTCTATATTAGCTGCCGTAATTCATCTTGTTGTATCCACACCACATTTACGCCGTCGAGGCCATGCTTCGCACCCACCTGTGTTCTTTCTCAGGGCCTCAACACGGTCATTTTCACCTGAATCTTTCCCACGCCAGAGGAATTATTCGTCCTTCACCATCGCGGCAACCAAAAAGTTCGAAACTCATCGTGCAGCAGACACAGCAGACCCTCCGCCGCACTCTACCGCCGCCTACTAAAAATCCATAGCCCCATCAATAGTAGTATCGTCTGAATTCTGAAATTCTGATTCTGATGACGATGCTTCTACCGTTGACTACGGCAAGCAGTATAAACGCTTACCCTGAATGACCGTTGCATCCTAAGGCGTCGTCCTATTTAACGCCTTAAGAGCCGAGTCCGCGTACATACACTTTTCAATGTACTCGTCAGTACTCGAGTACCCGACGGTGCGAGAAAAGAGTAACGAAACGTTGCCGGAACGTTCTATCATTGACTGTCCCAGCCGCCTATTAGCTTGGGTTCTTCGGCCTGTCTTGACTGGCTGGCTCTTGGTGGGTATTTGGTGTTTGGGCAGTCTCTTTATCTAGCTAGTGCGCTGGTTGCGCTGGTTGCGCTGGTTGCGCTGGTTGCGCTGGAGAGGAGAGACCGTGAGGCGAGGATGGATTCCGTGGGAGAAGTGGAATCTCTGGTGAGCGATGCAGTGCTGCGGCGCATAGAGAATGCGGCGGAAGAGTGTCTGGCGGAGCACCTTTCCCCAGAAAAGAACGGGAACGGCAACGGGAACGGCAACCGCTCGGAAAGCTTGGCGGAGCGGGCGAGACAGTATCTTGAGAGGCGCCGAGTGAGGGAAACTCAACGATTGATGGAAGAGGCAGTGAATGAAAGCAAGGAGATGCGCGACAAGCCCGAAATTAATAAGAATAGCGCCAGGATAGCCAATGAGAGGCGCCGCAGCGAAGATGTGGCCACGGCGTTGTACGCTGAAGCTGAGTACTTGAGATGGAGCAAACAGCTCGCGGCGAATGAACATTTGCAGGGGTCCATGCCTGGCAGCCCGGCGATCACAAAGCAAGCAGCTGAGCTGGTTCGAGAAGGGAAAGCAAGCGAAAGGCTCTACCAAATGGCCGTTGATAAATTGAACCGAGAAAAGTCTGTCAGCGAGTCACAGCGCAGGGCCTCCTTGTCTATATCAAATAGGGACCGCGCAGAATCCGCGAGGAAGCATACGGAGGAGCTCTATCATTTAGCATTGGAACAGCGAAAAGCACGCGAGGCCGCCGAGAAACGTATGGAAGAGGAGCTGCGGAAGTCTGCCAAACCACGAATTAGTAACAAGACTCGAAAGATTGCTCGCGAGCTCGGCCAGACGACTCAGGAGCGACTGTTGCAGCAGGACACGGAGTCCGCGCGAGTTGCCGCGAGGAAGCTGGCCGAGACGCATCACGATGAAAATTTGACATTCAAGCCGAAAATCAACGTCAAATCAAAGAAAATCGTCAAGGGTTTAGAAGCTGGCGATGTTGCCGGGCCACCAACCACAGCTACAGGAGAAGGAAACAACAGCAGGAGAGCAAGCACACACGATAGATTGTTTCAAGAGTCCACAGATCGAGCGGCAAGGCGAAGGCGCATGAGCTACAGCGCACAGACGTCCCAAGTTGAGAAGGACCTCGAAGAATGCACGTTCAAGCCGTCCATCACTTCTCACAAAGGGCAAGGACACGTCGAAGATCAGCGCGACATAGTTTCCAGGCTTGC
Organism: Parietichytrium sp. I65-24A; assembly: GCA_012862575.1. Classification (NCBI taxonomy): domain Eukaryota; class Bigyra; order Thraustochytrida; family Thraustochytriidae; genus Parietichytrium; species Parietichytrium sp. I65-24A. The sequence continues at coordinate 596,085 of BLSF01000008.1, forward strand.
GGAATGGGAGCAGAATCGATCCATGAAGCTAGAGATGCAAAGAAAAGCGAAGGAAGATCAAGGATTGGGCAAAGAGTACACATTCGCTCCGCAGACAAATCATTCCAAGAACCGAAGGAGATCTTTGCCCGCGAACAAAACTGCTGATGGCCGAAAAGGCGTGGACGAATATATTGCCCGGCAGCAAAAGGCGCGCGAGGAGAAGGAGCGGATACGGAACTCTTATACAGGGTCATCGAAATGGACAAACAAAATTACTGTTCCAGTCGGCCCGAAACTTGGAACGCAGGCTCGCCACGAGCAAAAGTCGGCATCCACCAATTTGGGAGAAAGCAGAACAGCAGTTGTTGAGAAGCAACCTCCCTCTGCTGCTGCAAAATCCGCGAAGACGACCAAGAACGTAGCGCAGCAACAGCACTTCGTTGACTCAACTCCGATCCAAAGCGAAATATCGACAATGCCGGAGCTTCCTAAACGCGCCCCAAAAGTAGTTGCAGCTCCGGTGCGTGCCCCACCGCCACCCCCGTCGCCTTATTTGGAAGATGACGAGGCGGAGATGAACGAATTTGCCGCAAACTGCAACTGGAACACAGCAGTTCACAATGGTGAAATGCTCTCAGCACGCAGCGCAGACTGGGAATCTGACGAAGAATCAGTAGAAGAATCTGGACAGCTCGACGAGATCCATCGTGGCGATCATGATGATGGTGACGAAGGTGACGGCTCTGCTCTCAGCGACTTCAAAGTTCTGCGTTCGCTACTCTCCTGATCTTCTCATTTCACAAAAGCGGCCCGCCCACAAGTCTTTGGTTGTAAAGCATTCCACAAGTCTTTGAAAGGTTCTAATTTCAGAACTCAGATTTTCGCACTGCTTCGCTTTGCCAATATGCTTCCGATGGGACAATAAACTTTAGAACTGTAATAAAATAATATCGGTACCGGTACATCAAGTGTATGTGCACACTTACTTCTTGAGTGCATATCACATGCTTCTTTTTTCGTGTCACAACCCTTCGCGGTGTTCGTCTACACCATTCACTTTTAGAGAAGCCGGCTGACTTGCTGGGCCCTGCGAAATACCTCGCTTACCTCGCTTTCTTCCGGCTGAAGCTCTACAACCATTCAAACCCGCGAAAAGCAAAATGACGATCGCATCTTTCGAAAGCTTTTTTTGGCGAAACGCAGCCTTCTCAGCCTCGTCCCATGTGCACTGGTACTAATACTGTTATAATATATACTAGCTAGAGTACACCTTGTCTCGAGATCAATTTGGATGCAAGAGTCAATAATTGATTCCTGGCCTGTACTCAGTACCCCACTCTCTCTATTATTCGCTAGTCCAATCCAACTATCGGTTTATAGTCCAAGTAGTCCCTCCCCGTTCGTCCTACTCATTGTCCAACTCTAAAAGTCCAATATTCTTCGTAGCAACTTGGAAGTTACTGGTATTACGTACTACGCAAGGGACTAATTAGTGAGCATTGTAGGCTGAGTAGTGTGAGTAACTGCCCTTGGCAAGCAACTCCGAGTCTCTCTATTTTCTGAATTCTGAATTCTGGTTAGTTAGCAAACAGGGGTACTCGGCGAGGACAGAGCCAAGCGTGCGACAGTCCGCTTTGGTGGACGCGCTGTTGGACGGTGTCGGGCGCGGCGCTTTTCGTTCTCTGGCAGTCTATATTTATTCATTCATTCATTCATTCATTCGTTCATTCGTTCGTTTGAGTGTTTACAAACAGTCTGCTCGAGTGTTTATTGTGAGTCGCGTGCTTGTTTGTTCTTTTGCCTTGCCTTGTCTTCGTGGGACGTCTGCTCCAAGAGTTCCGACAGAAGCGGGCGGAGCGGGACTGCTACATCTTGCATCTTGCGGCGATCATTCCTGGTTGAAGGTCCTGCTGTCCATCGCTGTCGAGCGAGGGGGAAGGGGCGTTTTTGGTTATTGTGATCTATCGCGGAGGTTGGTGGCGTGATCGATGCTTGCTTGCGCAGGGGAGGAGCTGGGCTTTGAAAATGAGCCTGTGCAGTCGGGTGTGGCACCCGGAGGAGGTTGAAGCCGTTGAAGAAGTTTGGGAAAACCAGGTGGTGCTGCGCAAGTCGCACGGCGGTCAGGAGAAAGTCTGGGGCGAAGGCACAGGCTCCGCAAGGCCTGTGTTCTCAGACCGCATAGGATGCAGGCAGCTCAAGCATCCGATGAAAATTGAGGTGCCGCAGGGTTGGACGTGCACGAGCGGATTTCGGGTGGACTTGCAAGGAGTCGGCAACGGGCAGTGCGATGCGGAAGGATGGTCGTATCAGACAAATTTCAACGCCATTGACAGTGACCTTGCGCGAGGTGTTTCCAAGGGGGAGGATCGCCCTAGGTTCTCTGTGAGAAGGAGGAGGTGGGTGCGGAGTCTGATAAAAGAAATTGACGAACTGAAGGACATTGCGAATCCTTATTTCCATCCGTTGATTGAAGGATGGCTTGCCGTGAAGACCGTATCCAAGAACAGAATAGGGCGGTCCAGCTGGAAGAGCCAATTTGTCATGTTGTGGCCGGGATCCCAACAGAAAGAAACGTTTCTGAAACCCGACAATGCACAAAATATTCCGCTTGCCGACAATTCGAAACCCCCAACCCTGGCCGGGGACGACGTAAGGTCGCGAAAATCCACCAGCAGCATGGGGGCCCCACCACTCATACGCCGGAGAGGGTCGGAAGGGCATCCCGGAAGACCTGACAGCTTTTCTCGCTCTGGGTCCAGGTATTCTTCGCTGACTGCGTCTTTCAGCTCGAAGAGGTCCTCGAGCAAAAGGTCGCAGCGCGGTGGCGAGTTCTCGTTCGGGCAAGAAAATAGGACTCATCCTCCCCTTTTGGTCTTTTGGCGCGACGATCTGCAATCGCATGATGACATTGACTTGTGGCAAATTGCCATGGACATCACAGAAAGCATACAGCATGAATTCACAAGCAAATTGGGCAAGCACAATCCTTTTCGCATCGCTTGTCTTTCAGCGGATTGTGACATAGACGACACCATTGCATCGACGAAGGATCGGGGCACTTTTGCTGTTCATTTTCCGCGAAAGTCATTGAGCATTATGAACGCTTACTCAGGATCGGCTCGTTTCAAGTGGGTGGAGATGCTACGCTACTCTGTCACAGGCGGCCCCGACTTTCAGGCAAAGAGTTTCGAGCCAGGAGAAGGAATCCCGCGCCTGCAATCTTCCACTCGCAGCAATAGCTCTACAAGTCTAGGTGTGGTCCGCCCGCCGTTGCTCGGTCTTCTCTCAACATTTTCCAATCTGTCGCGCAGCAATCCAGATTTATTCGCTGATTTTGATAGCGACGATGACGGTGATGATGCTGCAGCTGGAATGCACATCGACGACGATGAGCAGCCTGAGGCGCAAATTCTCGGCAAGGGCAGCAAGACAGAACACTGTGTCCAACGAAACATAACGTCCCCGAGTTCCTCTTCGGCAGCAGGGTCATTTCTCGGTCGGAGGTCGATCTTTGGGCTAAATAATTCCAAGCAAGAGGATCTTGATTTCTCTTCGCAGGAACCATTGACCCCGAACCATTCCTCCTCAGGTATCATGTCGTTTGGTAGAAAGCTGAAAAGCTCTTTTAAGCACTCGCGCAATTCCTCGGTGTCTGGCATTCTCGCAAACCCAGTTTCGGCGATCCCAAGGCTGCGAAGAACGGCGTCCCTGTCAAGCACGTCGCCCCCAACCGAAGATTTGTATAGAAGGGACGGGCTCGCGGTTCAGGAGTTCGATATTGAGCAAGAAGAGCGCAAAGAGGCGGATCGCAGCGGAGCTTCTATGATGCATCGCCGAGCAAGGTCCCTTGGTTTCCCCATGTTGCGCATGGACAAGGATGATCAAGATTGTCTGAGCGAGACGTCGTCGTGTGTTTCGGCGTCGCCGAATGCATCACTATTAGTCACTTCAATGAGAAGTATTGACGATGGGATGTCTACTGTCTCGCAAGAGGGTCTTTCACGTGACGCAACAGTCTTAGAAATCTGCGTCACTGTCTCAAACGGCGGCTTGGGCGCGCGGGTGGAGGGTGGCGAAGGAGGCCGAGTTGTGGTTGTGGACGTCGAGGAGCAGGATCACCGCTCGCCTCTAGCTCTCCCAGGCGAAGACGAGAATACTCCAGACGAAAATCACGCATTGGGCCTCGACGCTGTGCAGATCGTTGAGACGGATGCAGAATTCGACACTTGCGAAGGAAGCGATGCTCGGATTGCAACTGAAGGGTCTTTGGCCGTAGGGGACATCGTTTTGCGCGTCAATGACACCGCAGTCGAGTCGAAAGAGGGCTATCTGACCTTAGCAGAATGCCTCAACCCTGGCGAACGTGTCACTGTTAGAGTTGCTCGGGATCCAAAGTTCGATTTTGCTTCACTCTGGAGCTCGACGAATTGCCAACAAGATAAAATCGCGCATGCGTCACGCGCCGAAAAAATTGTCGCCCTTTTCGAATTTTTCGAGGCAGAAATTGCGCATCTATTTCAAAACGGTGTTCACGATGCAGTCTCATACTGGATGATTCAGCGGCATCTCTGCTCAGTTCTCAGCATTCCTGTGGCGGCGTGTGAGACCACTGCGTGGAGGTGTTGGTTCAGAAATCACCTTGACCGATTCTTTGAAGTGCATACTTCAAGATACGCAGTTCGAGGCTTGGACATGCGCCATTTGAGTCCAATGGTTGAGCTTCTGCGATAATTTTCGTGTGCACGTGCAGCTCTAATGTATACACAACACAGTCTGAACCGTTTGCTTTGGTTCACATATAAAACAAAGTCGAATTTCGTATTTATTCCACACTCGCCTAGTCTCTGCAGCTTAATGTTGAAGACGCTCTTCTCACAGCGAAGCAGAAATAGGCACGATGTCGAAAACAAACTGTCAATGCAAGTAGAAACTTTTTAGTTATATAAAAGCAGTTACCCAAAAAATGGCTCAACCTTCTCAGATACAAAGACTTCCTCTACCTCGTCAAGCACGTCATACTCCTCCTCGTTGTCTTTCACAGACAGGCCAAGGCGAACGCGCTCCTCCTCAATCTTAGCAGCCTTCTCACGTCGAGCTTCGACAAGGTTGCGAAAGCCACCGAGCATCTCAATTCGCTCTTTGTTTGCGGCAGCTTCAAGACGCTTCCTACGGAGTTCATCTTCTTTGCCAAAGCGAGACATATACGTCTTGAGATTTTTAACAACCTTTTGAGTCTCCTTTTCATCAAGAATAGACCTTGGACGAGGTCTCCACAAGAACTGAGCAAAGAGAAATGCAGCGAGTTAGTCACATTCCAAAGAAGTTTGGCCATTCACGTAGCGAAGTAGCGAACCGTGTCGAGCGCCTGGGAAGAAGAGAGTGTACTTGTGGGATCCATAACGAATGTACAAGCTACGGAGAAAAGCATTTGCACATTCAGAGGTAAGAGGTTCCACGACGTATACTATTACACACTGTTATACCTTCAACGCACTAATAGCATTGTTGGCTGTTGGGTGTGTCCCTCATGCCACCAAAGATTGGGCAACTCTCGAAAATAAAAGCACTCTCTTCTTCTCTCGACTATTGATTCGCGCAAAGAACAAATTAAAAGCAGCAATGACAAACGTACCTGATAGAAATGTTCCATCTGCTCCTTGCGCAAAGACTCGCCCTGGAAGCTCCACATGTGGAATCCGTTCTCGAGCTGGTAGCGCATAGCGACGGAACCGAACATTGGCTGGGTAACAATAGTGGCAACCATGCGGCCAGATGGGTCCCACTGGATTTCGTTGCACATGAAGTGCTCCTCCTCGGCAGTGCAAACCTGCTCATCGACGTCCCAGAATTCAAGGTTGCCGTTGATGCTCTTTCCAGCAAGCACGAGAGCGCTTCCTGCTGGAGACCAGTGGATCTGTGAAACCTGCTTGTTCTCGATGGTGAAGAGCTTCTCCACCTTGGATCCTCCCTTGATAGCACCCAAGGTGTAGAAGGACACATGGAGGCGGTGTTGGTTCTCTCCGTGAATGACGGCGAACCTCTCCCTGTAAGGCTCCCAAGCAAAGGCTTCAATCATGTCACGCATCTCCAGCATCTCATTAGGAATGTTCTGATCCCTCATACGGAAGAATTCAAAGTTTGTGAAAGTGGTTTTTCCAGTCTTGGAATGGCGAAGAACCTGGGCGCAGAGAAAATCTCCGTTGTTTTGCCAGTGAAGCTTGACCTCGCGCACGTTGAAGAGATTCTTGCTCCTTGCCTCTGTCCTGGTTTCTGGGTCGAGCAACACTACGCGGGCTGGCATGTTATCCAGCTCTGGAGCCCAGTATGCAAGAAGAGGCTGGCTCTTTGACCACTCGAAGGAGTGGATTCCCTTTGCTTTCACAGGCTTCTTTTCGAGAAGTCTAAATGTGGCAGTGTCAAAGACGGACACACCGTTCTCGGTCTTGCGAGCGAAGAAGCGGTCGTCAGCGCTGAAACGCATGATTGGCCATTCAGTAGGCTCGTTTTCGTTTCGAGAGACTTTGAAGCCACGCAGCTCTTTTCCGGACTTGACGTCCCAGAGCACGAGGGAGCGAGGGTCTTTGTTGTCGTCCTTGCCGTTCCATGTGAAAAGGTACTTTTCATTTGGAGAAAAGAGGACGTGCTGGACATCCATGTGCGCAAAACGGTTGATCTTCTCGAACTTCTCGCCTCCCCAGATCGCAATACCCTGACGATGGAAAGTAACAAGATAAGACCCGAGAGGGGACCAAGCCGTGTACATCTCGCACCAAATTTTGCCGTTTTCGCGCTCGCGTTCACCATCATACACCAAGGTAGACTGCGCGTTCAAGAGCATGCTCTCACACCAGTAGATCTCGGTGTTGCTTCCGTGCCGAAGCAAGAACTGGTCGCGAAACGCGCCGTCCAACAGCCACGATCCGAGCTCCGGGCCAGGCGTAAACTCTGGCTCGCTCGGAGTTTTGTAGTCCTCCGGCCAGGTCAGGTACTTTTGCAACTGCGTGTAAGGGAAGACATCGAAAGTGTGATTCTTGTCAAGTGCAAACCCGTTGAGGCGCTCAATGGCCTTGCGGGCAATATCTACCGACTTGTACGCCACAAATGCCCATCCCATGGTGGCTCCATTGCTATCCCTTGGAATCATAATCCCATCTTCTTCAATGCAGTTCTCTCCTCCGACCTTGAATACCTTGGTCAGCACTGTCTGAAGCTTCTCAAACTTCTCCTGTGGCACCTTGGCAGGGATCTTGTCTACCACCACCACCTTCTCGAAGTTGCGTTTCAGGTCTGACTGCTCGCCCTCCTCCTCTTCGAAAACCCTGTCCGTGTCCACATCACCTTCCGAGACGTAGTCTTCCAGCTCATCCAGCTCGCCAAGGTCCACGTCCAGCTCGCTGTAATCGAATTGGATCGGCATTTTGTCCTTCTTTCTACCGCTCTTACACCGATGCGCGAGGACACTTCCGTCCCTTGGGCCACTCCCTTTTTCTCTCTCTCTCTCTCTATCCTTTCTCTCTCTCTCTCTCTCCTCCACGATCTTCGCTCTTAGTGCAAATGGGTAGTCAGATTATACCCCTCCGTTCTACCCAGCATGAGTAGCGATGCGTAGAGCCGCAAGGCTAGGAGATGCTTGTATACGGCGGTAGGTTGGAGTGGTCGAGGTAGGTTGGTGCTATGCAGATTGGTAAGACTGGCGTGAATGGCGGTGACCACTCAGACGCAAACGCTGACTGAAAGGTTAGGGTGGAAATTTGCGAGAGGAAAGTCACAGGAGTGGAGGTGTGATGAAGTAGGTGTGGTTGAAGTGTAATGTGCTAGTAACGAAGACGGGAATGCGACGACGGACAAGAATATATTGTATCTTTTTTTACGTTCTTTGATTGATGTCTTTGATGTCTTTGATGTCTTTCATGAAACAATCTTCTCTCAAACAGAGGACTCGAGTACATACGCGCATTGTCAACACACAAGACTGGTGTACTCACTCGAGTACATACTCACATTGTTAGCACGCGAGCCTGGCGCACTGGAGTTCAAAGTCTAAGAATCTCACGGTCTTCACTGTGAATCAACCACCTTTCGTTGTCCACTGGACTTCGCTAAGGACGCGAAAATCGGAGAGAGTTGTGGCGGAACGAGTCGCGTCGACGCATTTGGGTGTGCACAATTGGAGCTGTGCACAATTGGAGCTGTGCGTGGGACGAATAGGAAATGGCTCTTATGAGCACTCGCGTGCAGGGCGTGGCCTTTGCAGTGGTCGGGCGGAAGGAGCTCGTGTACGAATGCCTGCTCTCGGGAGGGAGGGAAGACCAGTCGCACGTTCACCAATTCGTCATGCATGCTTCGTTAGATTTTGTGGAGGAGAGAATGTGGGCGACAACGGCAATGTTCTTGTCCCCGCAGGTGGATGAGTTCAATGACTTTCAAGTGCGAGCGTGGATAACGGCAGACGGTGCCAAGTTTCTTCTCTTGCATGAAAAGATTCCTGATGATAGCGCAAGGCGGACGCGGTATGAGGAGAACATCAAAAACTTTTTCGAGGAAGTGAACGAACTTTATACAAAGATCGTCCTGAACCCGTTCTACCAGACGGACCAGCCGATCACTTCGACGTCCTTTGATCAAAAAGTGCGCTCAAGTGCTGTTAAGTGGGGTGTGTCGCTGGCTCAGTAGATAGAAAGGCAGTTACGCTTTAGAGGTAGTAGACTTTCGCGCCGCCCTGCCGATATCTGTACAAATTTATGCACATGTGCATCTAAACCTCCGTTTATGTATCATAGAGACATTTGCGAATGAAGAAAACGATTTTTTTTTGTGTCCTGACTGCGGGTCCGTTTTACAAGTCCATTTTTTTTTCTGGAACCCGACTGAAGCGTGGATGGCTAGCGAATCGTTGCCTCTCACGGCAGGACTTTCTCGGACGCGAAGTTTGTTGCGTTGTAAGCTCAAAAAGTTGGGAGGGGGGATTTTTTATTGAAAATGTTCCTCTTGGAAAATGAAAGATATCAAACAGGTTACGCTGGACGGTTTCTGCGTCCACAAATTTCAATGCTCCGCTTTCTTCAGCTCGTTCATGTTGAACCCTTGCAAGGTCTCGCCAAAGAACTTGACAGAGGAAATTGCTACCACATCCCCTCCAGTTGAGCCCTGAATAAAGACAGTGATGCTGTCAATGCCGTTGAACTTGACAACTCGAAGCGGGATGATCTTGTCACCAGTGAGTGACTCTTCGTCCAACTCGGTTTCGAATGCTGCGGGCATTTCCTCCATGTCGCTAAAGTCTATGCTCACCTGATTCACGAAAAGCTGTTTGGCATTGACGAGAGCCACGCAGGACACTCTTGTGTCAGCAAAGCTCTTCTTTTTCGAGAGGAAATGGCCAGCCACACCTTCTCTGACTTACCTTTACTCCAGTGGGCATCATGTCATCCGTAGGAGCCTGAACGCTAAAACCAGACACCTTGACCTTCTCCCCAAAAGTGAAGTTGAGTATGAGCTGGTCGTCTGCATCGCTCCGCACTTGAAATCTCTCGTCACTATTGTTCAAGTTTTCCATCGGGTACTTGCTGTCCACGTTCAAGGCGTAGGTCCCATCTTTGCTTATGTAGCTCGAAAGATCCACTGTAGTTTTGGACATCTTGCTCCTCCTCCTGGGAAAATCCGCCTGTTCTACCCTTCTACACTTCTTGCCTGCCTCTTCCGTTCCTCCTCTGCGACAATCTCTGCCTTGCTCTCTTTTCTCCGTGTCCTGTACACAGCTCCTCACCTCTCCAACTCCTCCTCCCGCTATCCAACTGTGCTTCCTTCTCGTTCCAAGTTCGCAACGCTTCGCAACGCTTCGCAACCATCTTAGACCGCATTTACACCTTCCGCTAGGTAGCGCCGACCAAACTGTCGAAACAATGTTGTAGAGGCATACAGTTGCAAGTCTGGAGCGAAGCTGTCGGAATTCGCGCGCGCGCCTTTTAGAAAAGTCGGCCGCCTGCTGTTTGAAAATCGAAGCAGGGTGCTGAGGCAGAGGACGAAGGGGCTCATTGGTTAAATTTCTTTTTAGTACAAGCGAGGGAGGGATGATGGATGGATGGATGAATGAATGAATGAATGTCACGGCGTCTCTACTTTCCTTTCGCCTTGGTGGCGACCCGCGCTCTTTGCTTGATCTGGTCCTGATCGCGGGTGTTGGACCGCTTGAGGTCGTCTTTCGTGAACTCGCTGGTGGCAACCGATGACTTTCCGACCCAGTTGACGGGATACTTGTTGTAAAATGGCCAGTCTGGAACGCATGCAAGGAAGCCCAGGGCGAGGCTTCCTGCCCAGATGGTCAATGTGACATCGAAGGAGTCTGCTTGGTAACCTGCGCCAAAAGCGACAATCTTTGGAGAAAGAGACGCACAAGTCAAAAACATTAGTGACACCGCTCTGAGCGGAAGTAACGACAAAAAATGTGGCTTACCCCAGCGAGAAAAAAAATTATCTGGTACACATATTCGTTCCACACCTGGCCTTTGTAATCCTACTCGCAAGTCAACGAACAAACACGCGCAAGTCAGTCCACATTCTCCCCTGACTAGTTCGCGAGAGCCACTGTGCGGACTCGCGGGTAAGACCCACAGAGCACCGCAACGCATTTCTCCAGCAGAAGAGCGCGCACAAGAATGTTTGAGTAACAAACTTCGTATGCATTGCTTTCGCCTACCGACTGCGTCTCCAGCACACCACAGCACACCACTTACCATCTTGCCTCTCTATGACGCGCTCTTGACGCGGAGTCGCCTTGATCCTTGCTCACGTGTTTCCCGCACCTCTCCTGAGCTCTGTCTTTGCCAGCTTGGGCTCTAACTCGAAATAACTCGAATGTCGGTGATTAAGGAGTGTATAAGAATGGGCATAGTTGCTTTTCGCAGTCATCTGGCAGTCTCGGGATTTAGCTTTTAAAACATTGAGGAGGCAGCTGAGCTTGTTTTCGCCGGATGAGTGCCCTTCTGACCATCAAAAGAAAGAAAAGATTTAAATTCTGAGATGATTGATTGTATTTGCGTCGTTTTTACTTGGGCAAAAGAGTCTTTGTGTACTCCTGGATCTTCGGGAAGATGTTTGCGTTTGAAGCCCAGCTTGAAGGGACTTCTGCGCCGGAGGCAATCAGAATGCTCGAGATGAGCGATGAGCGGCCGCAATTATCGCCGCCTGCAAGAATGTTCCTTCGGATGCCATATTCGAATGCTGCAAAGTCGTCTCCCTTCACGCTTTTCATGTATTCAGTGTCGAGAACAAGCTTAAGCCCAACAATGAACGACTGTGGGAAAGCGCAGGTCCTGGAAAGAAATGCTTTGTAATCTGGGTTCATTCCTTCCGTAAAGAGTTCCTCCGAAAAGTCGGCCATGAACTTTTCTAAAGTCTCTTGGGATCCATCAGCCTCGGTGGTGATGGCCCCAGAAAAGGCTTGATCGACCGCTTTCTTGATCAAGTCTGACCCGCAATCTTTCGCCTTTAGAATCGCGTCCTTGACCGACGCCCCGCCAACGAGAGCCTTCAAGATCACTGCCAGTGCCTGGCCATACTCAACTGCCTCGTTCTTGTTTTGGTGGGTGCGGATCGCCTGCTCGACTTTGTCCAGGTACACCTTGTCGTCCTCGATGTAGCGGACAGCTACTGGAAGAACTTTCCAAAAAGCATTGGCCTGTGCATCATCTGCGCCGCAAGCAGGGTACAGCTCTTTGCCGCTTTCCAACAGCTCGGATACATTTTTCTCAAAATCTGTGGTGGCGTGATTCTTTCGGCCCTTGTAATTTGCAAAGTACTCCTTGTACGACTTGGCAAAGCTCGACCCGTCCTTGAACTCCCCTCCATTCTCAACCATGTACTCGATAAGCCCAATCGCCTCCTCAGCATATGGGCTCGAGTCCCCTGGAGCGTAGTGGCCTGGGTTTTGCGTGCTGTTGTAAAACGGGCACGCAGGCGGCTCGTGAAACTCCGGCTGTTCCAAATGATCCTTGAGGGTCTCCTTGAGCTTTGCAGCGTCGTAGATCCAGTGCACCCCCATGGTCGCTGCGTCCGCCACGAAGGCGCCTCCCAACACCTTTGCCATTTTTTGCGACATGTTCGCTCTCGATCTCGTTTCTGCCTTCTGCCGAGACTCACTGCCAGCTTTCCGTTCTGCCTTCTTTCGTTTGGGGTCTCTGTCCAGCTTGATCCAGTCCGAAGAGAGTTCGGAGTCCGGCGCACATGTGCCGGTACCGGTACTCAGTACCGGTATTGGTACAGGCAAGTACTGTTCAATCGGATCTGAGGAAGGTTTTCCCGTTGGCATCGGCGAGTCGGCACTCACAATGTCAACATCTTGCATTTGTCGAAAAAGCTTTCGCGTTAAAGCGTGTGACCTCTGCAGCCCGGGATGGTGTGTGCTGAGTACGAGTACGGAGTACTTTTGTTTTTGAGAGAAAGCGAGGCCATTGTGCATCTCGGCTTTCGGGAAAGCTCTTCGCGAAGGCGGGTCCCGCTGCTCGTATCTCCGGTCCCAGTGCTTGTAATGTGTAGATGAATATGGCGGAACACTTCCCCTTCACAATCCATTCAGGGGAGAGCTGAGAGAGCTGAGCTGAGCTCTGTCAAATGAACAGTAAAGTTGGCTGCAAGATGCGTTACCCACTTTCGCTGAAAAAATGCTTCTAGTGAAGCCACGAAGTGAGAGCGTAAACAAACCCTATCGGAAGGTGGGGTGATGCTTGACAATGAGTGCTTCGGCAAAATGTGCGATTCTGCGCAATTTTGCTTTGGACCACAAGTGACAAGACTTTAGAAAGGAAAAGGCAGTGCGATTTTCTTCTCCCTGGAGCAAAAGGAGCAAAGGCTGTGAAGATGGAGAAGCTAAATACTAGAAATGCGGCATCCATGCCAAAAGATCAGTCCCTCTTGTAGATGAGAGACAATGTGGAAAAGGTCAATACAAGAATGCTTTATTACTGTCTAATCCTGGTCACCGAGCGAGTGCGGCTCGATGATGGCGGAGATGTCTAAGAACTACGGTGTGGCTTGGACNCCCAACCTACCTTTCGCCTATTTTTTGCGACATGTTCGCTCTCAATCTCGTTTCTGCCTTCTGCCGAGACTCACTGCCAGCTTTCCGTTCTGCCTTCTTTCGTTTGGGGTCTCTGTCCAGCTTGATCCAGTCCGAAGAGATTGAAGTTCGGAGTCCAGCGCACATGTACCGGTACCGGTACTCACTGTCAGTACCAGTTTTGGTATAGGCAAGTACTGTTCAATCGGATCTGAGGAAGGTTTTCCCGTTGGCATCGGCGAGTCGGCACTCACAATGTCAACATCTTGCATTTGTCGAAAAAGCTTTCGCGTTAAAGCGTGTGACCTCTGCAGCCCGGGATGGTGTGTGCTGAGTACGAGTACGGAGTACTTTTGTTTTTCAGAGAAAGCGAGGCCATTGTGCATCTCGGCTTTCGGGAAAGCTCTTCGCGACGGCGGGTCCGCTAGTCCCGCTGCTCGTATCTCCGGTCCCAGTGCTTGAAATGTTTAGATGAACATGGCGGAACACTTCCCCTTCACAATCAGTTCAGGGGAGAGCTGAGAGAGCTGAGCAGAGCTCTGTCAATTGAAAATGAACAGTAAAGTTGGCTAAAAGATGCGTTACCTACTTTCGCTGAAAAAATGCCTCTAGTGAAGCCACGAAGTGAGAGCGTAAACAAACCCTATCGGAAGGTGGGGTGATACTTCACAATGAGTGCTTCGGCAAAATGTGCGATTCTGCGCAATTTTGCTTTGGACCACAAGTGACAAGACTTTAGAAAATAAAAGGCAGTGCGATTTTCTTCTCCCTGGAGCAAAAGGAGCAAAGGCTGTGAAGATGGAGAAGCTAAATACTAGAAATGCGGCATCCATGCCAAAAGATCAGTCCCTCTTGTAGATGAGAGACAATGTGGAAAAGGTCAATACAAGAATGCTTTATTACTGTCTAATCCTGGTCATTGAGCGAGTGCGGCTCGATGATGGCGGAGATAACTAAGAACTACGGTGTGGCTTGGACCTGGATGCTGATGCACCTCAGTTGTATTTCAGGGTGGGTTCTCAGAAGGCTCTAGTACACACTAAAGTTAGAGTCTTTCGAGTAGTACGAGAAGAAAACGTCCTTGATGCTGCCCTCGCTTTTGGAGAACACCCCCTTGGCAACCTGATAGAGCATTTTTCCATTGAAGATGGTGCCCCCAAGCAACATGGTGTTGACTTTCCAGCTGGAGAGTACGTCAACAACGGCAAAATCGATCCCGATGGTCACATCGTTCAAGTTCTCGACTCCGTGCCACCAAAAAGCTGGAAAGAAGAGAACATCGCCCGGCTCAATAATGGCCTCGTAGCCGGTCAGGGCCCCGTACAAGTAGTGAACATCCAGGTCAGGATTGAAGATATCGAGATCCGCGTTGTAGGCAACATTGTACTGATGCCCGTTCGGGTAAAGCAGAGCGGTCTCTGATGGTGGGTAAAACACCCAGCGCTTGCGTCCCTGGATTTGAAAGAATGCGCTGACACCAAAGTCACTGTGCATTCGGCTATTTACATGTGTGCCACCAATGAACGCGCAGTGAGTGTCGCGGCCCTCCACAGCAACAGAGGCGGCGTGTTCTGTGGTTTTGCCAGTCAACTCTGCAATGTAATTTGTGTTGATGCCCTTTGCTAGCTTGCCGTCGTAGTCGCTCACACAACGCGCATACCGCACCTTGGACGAGTCCTTCATTTCCTTGGCAAAACGGCTGAACTCTTGGTACTCCACGGACTTGTCTAGAGTGCAGTTGGTAAAAACGGGGATGGTGCGATTGTTGAAAACGTGCTCGCTAAAGTACTCCAAGTTCCACTTGTTCACATCTGGAAAGTGCTCAGGCTCGGCGTGTGTAAGTTTGCGAACAATCACAGGTGTCTCAGGAACCCAGGCATCTCTGTACATTTTATTGAACTTTTCACGCCAGTTGGGATCATTCTGAGCATCGAGCTCTGGCATAGGGGTGAGGGGTGGAAGTTTCTTGAAAGTCTCGCGAGTCGTGTTTGGCGGGAGAAGCTTCATGTACTTTTGCTGAAGCGCCTCTTTGTCAAAGAACTCGCGCAGGCCGGCCACATGCTCAAAAGCCTGCCAGTAAAAACTAAATCTAGCGTCAAGTCTCTCCCAAACTGTTCCGCCACTGAGCTTTCTTGGAAGTGGGAAGGCAGCCTGCTGAGAGACGAACCCAACGACTCCGAGCAAAGTGCCCACCACAAACCATCTGGTCAACGACCACTGCTTCGCCTTGCTGACGTCGCCTTTCGCCATGCTTCTAACACCACCGTCCTGCTCTTGAAGCTCCAAAACCTACCAAGTCTATCTTCGTCAGTCTCCCTGTCTTGACCGTGGCTGACACAAACTTTGTTCGCACAACCTCAGAGTTTAGGGTCTGCGACTTTGCGGCTCAACCTAATTGCTCTTTCGTTCTTTGGTTGATCTATCTCCTCAGGACCGTCTCAAAATGTCTCTCCGAGGTAGCTCCAAACCCAGCTTCTTTGCGGCTCTTCCTCTTGTTCTACTAAGCCTACTGTCGCTTTAGATAGACCCTACGAGACCAGACCCATCTGCCTCCTTTGCCTCAGCATCGGTGCAGTATCCGCCTCTAGAATTGCTTACGTACGCTCTAGACGTTTGGGTGTGGCCATCATCATCATCGCCAGCCCGTTAACCGGAGGCTTAATGTATACTTTAATTTAGCGTATGAGCGCTTTGAAAATTTTTCAACCTAGTGTCTTTCACCTGTTTGGAGAAGAGGTACTACTCTACCAGTACTGAACTCATGTATATATCGGTAGAAGTCAGTCGATTCGGAAAGAATTCAGACTTCGTTCAGACTTCAATTTCAGAATAGAACAGAACAGCATGAAAATAATTTCCGCGGAACTCGCATGAACTCGTTGTCGTAGTTTACGAGGGTTAATTCAGAAGTCTAAGAAAGCGTGTGGACCGCCGTGCGACACTATTCTCGCTTCGAAGGCAGAAGACATGAGACGAGAGAAGGCCTAAGGAACGATCTTTCCAGAGACTACTAACGAGGCAAGTAAGCCCGGCAAGAGCACGGGTTAGAGCTTGGATCACCCGTTGCCAACTCAACTCCAAAGCTTCCGGGACTAGTACTACACTCCGCCGAGGACCTGAGGTGAGCCTGAGGTGTCTGAGGTGTCTGAGGCGACGGGTGTCAAATAATGCACCCAAATTCCGAACAATTAACCAAAGTAGCGGAGCGTTTCTCCCGTTATTCCATAGATACCTTTACGGCCACCCTCAGGTCGTTTGGACTTTTGGCTGGTTAGTTAGCCCTCTTGTATTCACAGTTGCTTTCCTCCACATCCACCACTGATCACCACTAAGAACAACCAGTGATTATAGCCCACACTTGTGCTTGCCAACACAGCACACAGCACACAGGTGCTACCTGAGCCCAACCATGCCCAAGCCACAACTCCAACGAGTGAGTCACTCACTCAGTGCTGTTCTCAAGGTGAACGGAGCTCGCCGCGAGTCCTTCGTTCAACCCAAATACGCTGTTCGTTCTGGCATTCTTCCAAACATTCTATACATTCCATAAATTCTATCCATTCCTCAGTCGAAGCCTGAGTGAGGTTCGATCGAGAGAGTAGAGCCTAAAAGAACAGACAAGTCGTTATGAAACGTGCGAGTCGTAGACAATCGACTTTGCGACTACAAAAGTGCTACTGGTGAAACGCCTGGGTCGAACTTACAGTGGACTCCAGTGCTTCGCCGAGAGTTCCCACGGATGCGGAGTTTCGCCGATTGGAAAGCGGCTTCCGAATCTGGCACGTCGTGAGAATTTTTCGCCACGCCGTGAATATTGCCTTTGCCTGGCAAGCTTGAACGAGGAAAAACGAGCGAACTCTGCCGAGTTTCCGAGTGTGTCTGTCTCCGTCGTTGCCCTGCCGAGTTGTTTGTTTTGGCCGAAACGCGCAACCTCACAGAATGCAGAATGCGTAAAGAAATGGCTGCGCTGATCAAGATGTTGCGGCACTTTCTGATTTCGATACGAATGCTTCTGGCGCGATGGGGCTTTGATTTGGAGCGATGCTCAGTATGCCGTGAGTCCACATGCATCGAACTTCGAACCGCGATATACACAAATCCCGTGGAACCCAAAACCCTTCCGAATTTGTGCTTCCGTGTCTGTGCATATAATAAAATCGTTGACTGCTCATTCTCAGCCATGTGTGCTTAAAGTTTCGATCTGGCGCTGACTCGAACGAATTGTTCTGTCGCGGTTCTTCTTGCTGAGAAGCCGGCTGATCGGGGCATCATGCAGAAATGTGGAGAAACATGCTCTGCTGTACGCCCGAAAGTTCCTGAATCGACTTTTTGCAGACGGTCAAAGCGCGGAGACGAACCAACTCTTCTCCAGTCGTGACGATGAGCAAGCGTGGCCATCTGGTGGTGAAGCAGAGACCCGTCGTCAACCCCACATCACACCTCACCCTCCGGAGTCGCATCCGTTGATGGACGTTGGAATGTATGTTGCTCTCCAAGCTCTTGCTTCAACCGTTCCCGAACCGAGAGCCAAGCAGATGTATGTGCACCATGGACAACGAGCGAAACACAGCCCCGGCGCAGAGGCCAGTGCTCATTTGATTCACATTGCCAATCTCATAGCCAGCTAGCTTCCCAATGAAACCGACTTACAGTTATTTAAAATCATTCACTCAGCTCGCTTGACTCATCTCGGTAATCTCGGTGCCGGGAGCGCCAAGCCTTGCCATGTCTTGCCATTTCTTGCCCACATTTGCATAATTCATGTCTTTTGCCCAAGTCTGGAAACTGGAAACTGGAAACTGGAAACTGGAAACTGGAAACTGGAAACTGGAAACTGGAAACTGGCAATTGGCAACTGGAAACGATCTCGTTAGCAAAGTCAAAGAAGAAGAAGAAGAAGTCAAAGACGAAAGACGAAGTTGCAAGTCGGGTAACGCGACTACTAGCAGGCGCCCAGAGGAAATCAATCAAATTCCGCGGTTCCACGGAGGGCGTGGAGGAGGAGGATCAGGCGTAGTGCGAGGACAGGCGCGATGGATCTCGGCGTATTGCTGGAGAACAAGCTGCGCAGCGAGTGGAGCGCGCCGGACTTTGTGCACTACCTCACCGCGGAGCGCCTGGAGTACGCGTGCAAGGAGTTCACCACCTTGGAGATCGGCATCCGCGTTCGGATCTTGCTGTCGCTGCTCTTCCTCTCCGTGTCGCAGCTGCGAGCGCTGTGGGGGCCTATCGAAGCGCTGCTGGGGATAGCGGACTCGGACAGCGAGGAATGGGTGCGGATGGTGCTCGCTCTCGTGCGGCGGAGGCTGCCGCCCAAATCGGACATTGGTTTGGACGTCAAGACTGAAGAGCCGCCAGCCGCCGTGGAGAGTGAGGCGGATTACTTTATGTACTCGATGAATGAGATCATCAAGAGGCTGAGCACAGAGGGCGGCGAACCGCCCGCGGAGAGCAGTGCGCCTGCGACTGAGATTTTGTCTCAGGACTTTGTTCCACTGGAGTGGCCATACCTCTGCCCGGAAATCTTTCCGCAAGGCGTCGCTGTGGACGACGTAAACAGGCATTTTCAGCCGCGCAGCCGAGACACTACAGCAGCCGCTTCTAATATCCAAGCCCCTCAGTACTCGCAGGCGGGAAGTGGCGCAACTGCGAGCCCAGGTGGGAGCCCAAGCGCAGAAACTAAGAAAGCAACGGAGGAGAAAATACAGAAGGCGGTGTCGGCTGTCGATCCAAGCAAGTTTCAACGCAAAGCTTCTGTTAAAATGGTGGATCTTGCCGAGGTCAAGAAACTCCAAGAAGATGTCAACGACTCCGCGAATGCCAATGTTCCAGCTAGTATCCAGAATATTCTTCGCGACCCGGAAAACAACAAGCTCACCGACGAAGCGCGTGCAACAGTCTATCAATTTTACAACCAAGCAGATCCCCAACGGCCAACATCAGGCGTAAATCTGCTCTTGCTCAATGAGACCACTGAATACGTCGACAACAACGCTGCGATCCTTCTCACGCAAGTGCAGCTCAAGCTCAACTACGAAGACAACACTGCCAAGCGCGTCAAAAACAAGAAAAAGTACAAACTCAAAGACCCTGCCGCCGCTCAGCAGCAGACTCCAACGTCACCGCCATGAGCGGCACTGTTCAGTACCTTTCTTTGAACGTGCCTGCTCTCAACATGCACCTGAAACTTTACACATTCGCTCTCGTTTTTTTTTTTTTTGGGAATTTGGCAAGACCAGCGTTACTTTTCGCAAGTTCGCTGTCCTCCGTTGGGTAATATCTATTTTATGAGGGAGAGAAAAATGAGGCAAGGACGGCGTTAAAACGAGACACTTTAACAACTCGCGCTCGTTGTTTATTTTACAAAACAAAATAAACAAGAAAAAAAGAAAAAAAGGAAATTCGGGCAACAAAATACCATTTTTTTTATTCTCTCATTCTTGCACGCCATCTCCCTTTGTACTTTGAAAAAAAGAAAAGAAAGACCGCGGCACCTGAGAGAAGCGATGTCGTTTTGCAAAGCATCTCTGCTTGGCTCATGCTGAATGAATGCTGGTTGAAGCTCGACATGTTTCAGCCAAAAGTTTAAAATAGACAAGCTACCCTGCTCAGCCTGCCTCACTACGAATAAACTACTCCTCCTCTTCGCGCCAGCGCCAATCCTTTACAAGGTGGGCATTTTCGGCGGAGCCACAACCACCTTTGGTGTGTCCTTCGCCACATAGGGCGTCAACTCAAACCCGGCCAGATCAGGCACTTGCAGGTACCTCATTTTGGACTCCTGCTTGATGAACTTTCCCTTGGAGCTCACAAACCCTCCTTTCCAGCCGCCGTTCCCTTTGTTGTACTCTCTGTTTCCCCCCTTCGACCCATATGGTCCGAAGCGCCTCCCGCGCAACAGCGCCCCTCGCAGTGCTCCTGCTACTGTGGACATCTATCTCCCCTTCGTCCCGCGAATGGCGGACTCACGAACTCTACGGATTCACGTATCTGTCGCACTGTGGCGAAAAGGTCCCCGCCTCTGCCCTCTAATTAATGCGCTTCACACGGGCGTTTCGTTCGCGGACTGAAGACAAACGCGAGACAGACCGACAACAACTCGCGCATTCAGTCAGTCTGTCAGTCTGTAATTCGACGGAGTGCACGTCACGTGAGGAGTTGTTGTGACGTAGAATTACCCATTTCGTCCCGTTTATCCGTAACGTTGAGGGATTCGTTGCGGACGGATGGATCTGGAATCAACCAGAGAACAAGAGAGTGTTCCCTGCACTCCGCGCCAATCCAACTAGATCGCACGATCGTACCTTTCGACTAGGTGGTAGAGACCACTTATCAATACCCACAAATTGTGCGGTGACGGATCCACGNTAATCGCGCCGCTTGTGCGAATTTGTGCGGTGACGGATCCACGGACTAGTAGTACTAGCGGGCTCTAGCACCCTCCTCCTACCGCTTCGTCACTGCGGTGTCCTCGTTACGTACACATAAGTGCTCTACATCGTTCGACCTGTTAGACCGCTTACCTATCAAGTGGTATCACCTCACCCTATCTGCCTCGCTAGCACTCAGCAGCAGTACTCACCTCATTACCGACTCGACTAGTCTCATAATACCATAGCCACTATACCAAACTCTATCCAGCCGCCTACCGCCTTCGCACCCCTCCTATGTCTAATGAGTAGGATCGCCTACCACACTGCACACAATTAACTCCATTAGGAAAGAGTGCCACGATAGGAGAGGAAACGCAGAGTGCGGATTTGAGTTGGGCCTAATAGCCTAATGGCCTAAGGGTAGCGGTTAGTAGTTGAGTACGAGAGCCTAGGCGTCACAGTTTGGAGACACAACTCATCACAACTCGCTCAACTCGCTCCTCTTTGCAAGGACGAAGGCGCGGTGGCGAAGGACTGAGACAGCAACAGAGAGAGAGAGACACACACACAGAGAGAGAGAGAGAGAGACACAGAGAGAGTCGGGGCTGGGCATACGCACGTACATATATACATATATATACATATACATATATACATACGGAGATAGAGATAGCGACAGAGACACAGACAGAGACAGAGACAGTGAGAGATCCGCTGTCGCAGTGGGTCTAGTTGCGCGAGTTTCTGCGATTCTGTGACGCGAGTGTGTGTGTGAGTGGGTGTGCTCTGGCCAGGAAGAGTGGGAGACNCAAATTGTGCGGTGACGGATCCACGGACTAGTAGATACTAGCAGTACTAGCGGGCTCTAGCACCCTCCTCCTACCGCTTCGTCACTGCGGTGTCCTCGTTACGTACACATAAGTGCTCTACATCGTTCGACCTGTTAGACCGCTTACCTATCAAGTGGTATCACCTCAGCCTATCTGCCTCGCTAGCACTCAGCAGCAATACTCACCTCATTACCGACTCGACTACCATAGCCACTATGCCAAACTCTATCCAGCCGCCTACCGCCTTCACGCCTCTCCTATGTCTAATGAGTAGGATCGCCTACCACACTACACACAATTAACTCCATTAGGAAAGAGTGCTACGAAACGCAGAGTGCGGATTTGAGTTGGGCCTAATAGCCTAATGGCCTAAGGGTAGCGTTTAGTAGTTGAGTACGAGAGCCTAGGCGTCACAGTTTGGAGACACAACTCATCACAACTCGCTCAACTCGCTCCTCTTTGCAAGGACGAAGGCGCGGTGGCGAAGGACTGAGACAGCAACAGAGAGAGAGAGACACACACAGAGAGACAGAGAGACAGAAAGACACAGAGAGAGTCGGGGCTGGGCATACGCACGTACATATATACATATATATACATATACATATATACATACGGAGATATAGAGATAGCGACAGAGACACAGACAGAGACACAGACACAGACACAGAGAGATCCGCTGTCGCAGTGGGTCTAGTTGCGCGAGTTTCTGCGATTCCGTGACGCGAGTGTGTGTGAGTGGGTTTGCTCTGGCCAGGAAGAGTGGGAGACCTGGCGCAAAGACTAGATTCCGGAACGGAGTGGGTAGAGAGGCTTGTTATTTTTTTTGTGGGCAGCGAGGGACAAGGGAGAAGGAAGAGGGGTCGAGCACGGCAAGATGGGTTTAGTCTACTCGCTGTGGCAGAGTCTGTTTCAGGGCGAACAGGAGGTCAAGGTGATCATCGTGGGGCTCAACAACGCTGGCAAGACCACGACGTTGTATCAGTTACATCTCGGAGAGGTGGTTAGCACACAGCCAACCATTGGGTCTAACGTGGAGGAGGTGCGGAGAGGCAAGGTGAGATTCCAATGTTGGGATCTTGGCGGACAAGAGTCCCTGCGCAAGACCTGGGCAACCTATTTCACGAATACACAGGTGAGTCAAACCGCACTGGTCTGCGGTTTTTGCTGTTAGATAATTCTCTTTATGTGGGCTAACCATGGGGATCTGAATCTGGGCTGCTTTGCCTATTCCTTAGGCAGTTTTGCTCGTTGTCGATAGCACGGAGCGAGATCGGATCAACGTCGTCAAGAAGGAACTCAAACTTCTCCTAACCCATGACGACCTTCAAAAGGCGGTGATCTTAGTGTTGGCGAATAAACAAGACATGAAAAACGCGATGAGCGCAGCCGAGATAAGCGCTGCTCTTGAGCTTCACGATATTAAGGGCCGCCCGTGGCATATTGAGGGTTGTTGCGCGCTGACCGGACAAGGCCTGAACGAAGGACTAGAATGGGTAGCGCAGACTTTGACTGGCTCGTCCAGCTAGCTTTGCTTGAAATCCTGCTTCATATCCGCTCCAAACTCCTTTCTCTTTCTCGGGCACGTCTCCATTTCACGCTTTGGGAGAAAAGACGCAGCCATTTGACATCTGTAACCTCGTACACAAAGAAAGAAGGCCGTTGTAGACCCGGGAAATCCTGGGAGCATCTTTGTGAACGTGATGATTCGTGATATTCCTTATCTTTTCACTACATTTTTCCGGGATCTCGTCACGCATTTGGAGCTTTCTTCTGGCTAGCCTAGAAATAAACAAAACTTGACACTTCACTGGCTTTCGAAAGTCGAGTAACGGACACGATTTCTTGGAGCTCTAGGCATTTTCCTGCTACTTGAGTAATCTGTGCTTGCTTCTCGTCATCCATGAGGGGTCAAGTCGAAATACATTTCAGTCTCAGTTCAGCAAATTGTTCATCATTTAATTCCTCCTCAAACAACAACACGGCAATTTCCTGATGTAAAGATTCGGAACTGCGCAACCATCGACACGGCTTCCTTTCGTCACGTCATGTCACGTCCACCGGTTAAGTGAGTCGAAAAGTTGTTCATGAACAGGCAAAGCACACTTTATTATATTCTGACAACTAACTGAAAGATTATTTCTTTAACTCATTCAGAGCCTCCTGTGCTACTCCGGCAGCTGGGCTTCCAGAAAACTTGTTCAGAACCGCAGCCAAAGCCTTTTCAGCTCCAGCTTCCTTCAAAGCTTCTTTGCCTTTGCCCTCCGGCCAAGACTCAATAAGCTGGATCAAGCACACTACAGCGCGGTGCACAATGTCCAGATCATTGCAGCTCGCTAATTCCACGAGCTTCTCCAGTGCGCTTTCTTCTTGCTCGGAGAGAGCCTTCGCGACCCTCTCATCCACGGCAAGGTTTGCCAGGGCTCCGGTTGCAGCGCACGACGTTTCTTTATCCTCCTCGTGGGCTACAGCAAAGAGCAACCAGAGTCGCAACTTGTCCTTCTTGCAAATCCATTCCACCACTTCCTCAGTTGGAATCAGATTGTTGATGGCCTGTGTAGCCGCTCTGCGAACCAGAATATTCTCCGAATACTGTGCGTATTCAAATGCTTGAATCGCCTTGACATTCACCATTTTTTGCTTTGCCTCAAAGCTAACGGTGGCAATGTTTGTCAACGCCATGCAGCATTCAAAGACCACCAGATCCTCGTCACTGTGCCTCACTTGTCTCACGAGTGGGCCGATAGTATCCATGAGCTGCTCGTCTTTCAATACGTGAGGGTCAGTGGTAACGAAGATCTTCGCGATACAATGAGCTGCAAATTGTTTGGTCTTCTCAGAGCCCTCGGTAGTCAGCTTGAAAAGGGCCCGCAGTGCCCCTTGTGCAATCATCTGCCTGCGAACAGATTGCACTGCCGCAATCTGGCACAGAGCCTTGGAAGCCATTTCCCATACCCGCTCGCTGGAAGTGTTCAAGATCAGACCTCGCAGAGCGGCGATCCCGTCCGTCTCCACAAGAACCTTGATGCGCATCTCCACGTTCTCGCGCGGGTCCTCCTGACCAGGTTTACGCGTTTGGCTCTTGGTGAGCTTCTCGAACTGCTCCCACTGTTGCTCAGACACTTCCATTTCGCGAAGCTTTTCTCTGCGCTTGTCGTCGATTGACGAGGTGAGATTTTCAAAGATAAATGCAAGCCCGTACGAGTAAGCTTCTCCAGCACTCTCCTTTCCGAGTTTGATCAGCTCCTTGAGCACGTTCAGGCCGTCTCCGGTGATGAACATCATTTTCACTTGCGAGTCGTTGATGACAAAAGAGACTGCCTCCACTCCCTTGGCGTGTTCTTCCTTCGTCGCCTGTTCCTTGAGCAGTGTCACCACCGATGAAAGAACCAGCATACCGTTCTCGGACTCTGCTTCAAAATCTAAAGCGTTTAGTTTGGCCAGTGTTACAGCGGCCGACGATCGGACTTGTGGAGAGTCTGAAGTAGCGAGAAGTTTGAGCATTTCGGTGGCATCTCCAGCCAGCATCGTGCGGCCGTCTTCAGCGTTTGCAAGGTGGGAGTAGATCTCGGCAACCAACGCTTGTGCGCGTTCACTTCCGAATCGGGAGATAAATTTCAAGCGATCCATCAAGTTTTCATCTTTCACAACAGCGAGTCCGAGGTCGCGATTTGCGTAACAGATTGCATCAAGACCTGCAACGCCCTTGATCATGTCAATGGCGTCATCAGAGTTTACTAGCTTGACGCAAAACTGAACGGCGCTCGACTTGATGGAATCATCGTCTTTAATGGACGGCAAAATTTGTCCAAGTACGACGGAAACTTGCTGAATCGGCTCGTTACGAGTGTGGTCACGCCCGATAATACTCATCAATGCGGGCAGTCCTCCTTTAGCGACAAAGGTCTTTGAACGTTCCTGGTCCTCAGAGCAAAGTCTCACAGCTCCCTCAACGGCCACTCGGCGAACGGATTCGTCGTCGGAACCAAGTCCGTTGATGAGCGCCGCGATGACGGATTCCACAGGGATCTTGCGCTCGTATCCCTCCTTCGCCTTGCTGTCTTGATCCTCGTGAGCAGCAAGGCGCCAGAGAATATGGAGAGCAGCAGCCGAGGCATCAAATTCCGAAGCTTCCTCGCTTGCTACCAGTTCGCAAAGAGCTTCTGGATTCACCACCGGTAAAACGAACTCGTACGACCCATCATATTCACTCAATTTTCCAATGACTTTGAGAGCAAGTGGATTTTGTTTGTATGTGCTCCACAATTTCTCGCATGCGCCTTTCATCGCAATTGCTTTCGCGAGGTGCTGATCCTCCATGATAGAGCCCAGGATCATTCGTAGCTTGGATGCTGTGAGCGCCAATCGGAATGTGTTAGTCTACTCCAGATCACTCTACTAGCCCAAAATCGATACCAAGAACAACTCTTTCCAAACTTACTACGCTCGGCCTCCGACCCAGACGCTAACACTGCGTCAAGAACCTCCATCGTCTGCGATGTTGACGAGTTCATATCCTCGGCGCGGCTCTTCAATACTTTCATAAGGTTCATGGTGGCCGCATTCTTTGGGTCCAACTCGAGAACCATCCTCAAATCTCTGAAAGCAGGCTCTATCTTTTTCAGCTCCATATACGCCTGAGCTCTGCGGTAGAGCACCTTGACATTTCGCGGCTCAATCTCCAGCGCCTTGGAACAGTCCTCCTCGCATTGTGCAAACATTCCCAACTTGAGGTAGCACATGGCGCGATTGCTTAGCAGCGTCAGCTTGAGCCCTTCCCCCACATCGGCGCTCTCCTGGGGCCCGCGCCCTTTCTTCTCAAGCTGCCTTAGCGCATCGCTGTACACAGTGCTCGCATCTTGGAACTTGCCCTGTTGAAACAGCTCGTTCCCGTGCTCTTTCAAGTCCATCTTTGCTTGCTTTCGCTAACTGTCCCTTCCACAAACCCCACAACACACTACCCACCCACTACGCGGCTCCGCTACTTCTAATTACGCTGGCAATTCCAAATGAACCCTCCGTCTCTCTTCTCCTTCCTCCTCCTTCTCCTTCTCTCTGCAAGTCCGCGCGTACCAAAGACCAAAAAGACCAAAGACCGGTACTCACAGTGAGTACTCGCAGCTCTCTCTGTTTGTTGTGAGTGTGTATAGCTTATAAGCGCGCATAGGCATTCTTATGTGTGTATCTGTTACATATCCATTTAGCGCACCGCTATGACAGGGGCTATAGTTGAGCCCTACCGCTGTTTATCTACTACCTGTGTGCAGGTGCAGATTGCTAGCTCTAGTAGAGTAGTTCCAACTGCGGCTATAGATGCGGCTAGTATGCGGCTAGTAGCGGTGATGAGAACAACGGGAACACGTCACGGAGGGTCAAACGTTACGTGCCTAGTTGATCGTAGTTGGTTACAGTAGGTTTTGGGAGTATTGGGATGTATTGGGGGGAAAGTGTGCATAATCAATCTGTCCTGCATTGGGTTTCCAGGAATTGAAGTCGAGAGGATTGACTTTAAGGAAAGAAAAAGCATGGCAATGTGCGAATCAAAACAGCAGGCTGCAAGGACGGAACCGAACTCTGTCCATTTCTATCATCCAGGCGACCCAGGCGACCATCCGCTCCTGCATAGAAAAGAAAAGACATGGAGGACCTGTGCTTTGACTCTTGCGCTACTCACAGTAGTACCTACCTACCTTTGCATAATCTTGATTGATCAAAAATGTACCGTTGGAGGGGTAGAGAGTCTATCTATTATTATCTATAGGGACGAGGGGGGGAGAGACGTGTGTGGCAGATTTTGGGGAGGGTTGGCCAAAATAGTGCGGAAGGTGGGCGATTCTCGACTTTGCGCAGAATCCATATAGCCATGCATGGCCATGCGGGAGTGCGTCCCGGCTTTAGAAGCCCCGAGATAGATGCTCGTATTCGAGAGTTCGGGGAGAGTGTGAAACTGCCGTTCAAAAGTGTCGCACAAGCTACGGAGGAGCCGGGTCGAAACTGACCCTTCGCCACCGAGTGACACCTGGCCTTAGATCGTCAGAGATTGGTGCGCAAGTATTCAGCAACTCAAAATGATGGTTCATAGAAACACTGTGAGGAAGTAGACACGATCAAAGGCACGAAATCGACTGGCTAGTGTTTTCCCGCAAGGAAGCGCTCTGCAGGGTCATTCCTCCCTGAAAACCCGGGCACGACATTTAGGACCACCTTTTTAAAGATTTCAAAGGGGTGGATGGCCATTGGTTCCGGTTTTGCTGTTTTGACGTTGTGAAATTTGGGCGAGGCGTGTCAACCTGTTGTCCATGTACGGACGCGGGACGCTTGACAGAGGGAACGCTCTGCACATGCCATGGCGTGTGGTAGGACCAGCTTTCGACTGTTTTCTGTACAAAACTCTGCTGACTTTCCACAACCATAATTCGCTTCTTTGGCCCTAGGTTGCTGGGCACATCACATTTAACGCAGTTTCACTCACTGTGGAAAGAAGGAGGCTCACAACTATTGATTCGCGTTTTGCGCTGGCCTTTCGAGAAGCCAAAAGAAAGACCATCAGTCCTCAAATCCCAAACTGGAACGATTGCAAAGCGCACGAAAGGACAGCGCCAGTACAGCAAGCCGACCCACGCAAAATACACGATGATGGCGAAACATGCAACACTGGTCTCGTTGCTCTTGCTGTCCGTCTGCGATGGAAGCAACCTTCGAGCGCTTCAAAGTGACGATGATATGGTTGTCATTCTTCCAATCGGAATCCCCGTTGGAGAAAACTACACCGACGACAACACCGGAGATATGCGAGGTGCAAACAGTGACATCATTGACATTCAGCCCATTGAAAACATCGACTCGAACAGCACTGTCATGGGAAATGGGTCTGTGTCGATTCAGCCTCCACTTGTAATCGACGAGAACCAGACCTTCGTGGAATACCCGCCAATCTTCAAGAACTGGACGGAACCAAACTCCACAACTCCTGTGCAAGGCGACATGCCGATTTTGTTTCCGGACGAAAACTCTACTTTGCCAGATGATGGTGACGGTGAAAACTCAGAATCTCCAGAAATTGATGTCCCAATTGAAATCCCAGACGCAGACGAAGATGACGAGTTTGTCGTTATTCAGCCAGTGCCACATAACAAAACTGGCACCAACTCCACTTCCCCCACATCACCTCCGACTGTCCCAGTTTTCGATGGTAGCGACGACATTGACGACAATGATGAAGGCGAGTACACGAGCTCTGGAGATGGCGGGGACGAGGACGACAACGACGATGAAGATGAAGACGGTTACGATGGGACAGTCTCGCTCTTCCGCGCCGCGCAAAGCAGCGATGTTGAAATTGCTTCAGACGACTCCGACATTGCTTGCCCTGGCACACTGCAGCTTATCCAATGTGTTGCAGATTGCTCCAGCTCTTGTGGAGAAGAAGCCGCCACAGCTGACTGCTGGCTGAAACGATCTTGCTTGTCAACAGGGTGCGGATGCCCAGAAGGCCAGTATCAGATTGGGGTAGAGTGCGTGGAGGAGTGCCCACACGAGACCGCATACAATTAGATATTTCTTCTCCGCAGTCAGCAGCACAGCTCAATTTTATCGTAGAGCAGTGACGTTTCTACAAATCACTGCATGTAGTCTAGAAACAAATTTTGACAATGAATACAAATATGAAAATGCAACATTTTCAACACACTCGCATCCATCATCGACACTGACAAAAGACGGCGAGATGGACTTGAACAAGCACTAAAACAGATAACTGTCTCTTGTTCTGAAGCCTATCACTTGGTTTATTGGTTGATGTGTGGTTGGTTATATCTTCAGAATTCGGTTGCTTGACATAAATAAATGCCCCGCTGCGTGCAGTGCAACTTCGGAGCTTGACACCGCATGTCTTGAGGCCAGGTCGAAGATGAGCCTGCTCTGGGATTCCAAGTTTGGGGGAAGAGATTTTACAATGCAGAAAGTCATAATGGCGATCATCTCTCGCTTTCTAGGAATGAGACGAGCCTTGTCTCCAATGGCAGAGCGGGTGATCGTCTGCCCGGCGCGGTTCCTTTCGTATGTTGGCCGAGAGTAGTGTTTGAAGACAGCGTCCACGCATTGCTGGTGTGCCTGTGCCATCGTGCAAAGCTTGCTAGTCGGGGTTCGGCAGCTCACCCAAACGGACACCAGAGTTTCAATCGCTTGTGCATAAGGCGTCGATGAATCCGACCCACGACTTTTCCGGACCCAAGGATTGAGAACCTCTAGTTGGAAAAATGCTGGGACCCCACACCTACTCATTAGAGTCTCCAAGTCCAGTGCGTCCAGCTCCCTGCATTTGGCGAATATCTCAGCGTCAAGATTTCCGTACTGAAGCGAGTATCCCAAATAAAGGTTGTCCAACAGAGGGTCCAATACGCTGTCTTCCATGCATGTTCGCACCACAAGCATGACATCCCTGGTGAAGCTAGGTATCTCGCCTCCCCTCCGACTGTCCTGGATTCGGCCATGAGAATTATCCCCGGCAACGCCGCTCACGTTACTCCCCATCAGGCAGGGGTACTTCCAAACGATGCATCGCGCTAATGTGGACAGAAATGAGCACAGATCTTTGAGAGCGTTCTTGAGTTCTTCTTGCTGGACTGCGTCTTGCACGTTGTGCGTCGGTGCGAATAAGGTGTCCTCGTACAGCTTAAGAAATATTTTCCGAAAGTTGCTGCAAATCCGCCCCAATGCGAACGCACAGTCGGGGCTGCCAGAGTACGATAGGGCCACATCCTGAGATGGGATTTTCTTAACGATGTTCGCCAGCGCAGGCGAAGGGGGCAGGCCGCGCAAAACAACATTTAAATACTGTCTCAAAAGCTCGCCATTGACGGTGCCGCTGAGCTTTGCTTGTCTAGCAATCACGTTTAAGAAGTTCTCATCGGCAACATCTGCGGGGTCACGTTTGCCGTCGAGGGAGATTTCCGAGTCTACAGAATATACCGAAAAGAGCGGGTCCCAGCACCCGGCTTCAGATATCGCAATCGCAAGCTGCAGAGCTGCATCGCTCTCGTCGCTCCCATCCATATCTTGGGGTGGAACCAGGCGTCGAAGTGCAACCAGGCAGCTGGCCGTCTTATTAGCAAAACTTCCGGTACTGTGTGAGTTCAGGATAAGGGCTTTCCGGTGTTCAAGCGCAATCGCAAGATCTTCTGCCTGCTGCCGCATTAGCCTGAGGCGCTCTTCCGATGCTAGCCCTGGACGAAATGATGCATTTTGCATCTTTTGCATCTCCGGCAAGGACTCTTGGATGGACGTTTGAAACGTCAGAGGTGATTTCAAGGTAGTTATGTTTCCCTCAATGAGCGCTTCTTTGTGTGCTGACAATTTTCCCTGAAATCGTTCGCGAATCAGCTCAAGCCAAGAGGCGAATTCGGTCAAGACGTCCGACGGCCCTCCACCTCCACCTCCACCGTTCCCTTCTGATGTGAATTGCTTGGATGTAGCTCCCGTGATCTTGTTTTCGAGAAGACTTTCGTGCTCCGCGAGGTCGCTATCATCTCTCGTGTCATCAAATATCGAATTCTCGCTGTCCATACCCTGTGTTTGCAAACGAGGCGTCTCTTTCCTGGGCGACGAATAGGATGACTTTGCTTTGCCTTGATCGCGATGTTCTTCGACTTGAGCTGCGGCCAACCGAGCTGAATCGCGGGCTACTTCTTCCGCGTCTCCATGATTCTCTTCAAGTCTGTCGTGTAACTCTTCTCCTTCCTCCTCGGTCGAATAGCCCATCTCCAACATGTCCTTCTCAGCGTTTTTACCCAGACCAGCAAAGCGACTCATCAAGTCGCTTGCGCTCTGATCGATAGTCTCCTGTTCACTTTCACCGCCCTCCTCGCTTTCTGCATCAAGTTTGCTTAACATTTCCTCGTCGATCTCCATGTCTTCCTTGCCATTCAAGTCCAGCAAATGCTTTCCGTACTCCTCATCTCTTCTGCTTTCTTCTTTCGACAAATTCTCTACTAGATTGTCGTTGACAACGAATGGGTCCGAAGTAGATTCTTCCCCGCCACCTTTTGGGCTGTCACTTGCAGACTCTTCTTCTTCAGCACTCGTAGGTTCTTCCTCATGTCGACTAGGCTCGACTGCTTCGCTTTCCTCAACCCCTGTTCCTAGATCCTCAATTTCCCCAGGTGCATGACTTCCTTCGACTCCTGTGCCTAAGTTCTCATTTTCACCAGGACCACCGCGCTCAACGTCTCGTGCATTGAGCTCCGGACTTTTCTCGTCGTTCGTAACCTGGTGGGTGCTGGGAGTCGAATCTGCCTCGCCCGCTTTGCCGTCGTTGCTATCGGCTTTCCCTGAGTCGTTTTCTTCTTCAAAATGGCCATGGCCCAACTGCAACTGGGATTCGGCACCGCTCTCTTCAGCAACGTGTGAAACACCTGCTTCTGTTAGGCTAGAGACCTCCAAAGCTTCTTCGCGAGGTTCTCGCTCCTCAAATGCTTCATCAATGCCAGCCGTTTGCTCAGCTGTCTCAGCGCCGTCTCCAGCGCCCTGCGCTGCGTCTTGAAAGCTTCCCGTCTCATCGTTCGCTAAACCGAGCACCATCGACTGCTCTTCATCAAGTTCATCTTTCGCGCCAAGCTCCTGACCGGAGTCCTCTACGGGGAGCAAGACGTCTTCAGCAGAGCTCGTAGGCAGCATACCCAACACAGCGGCGTTGTCTCCGCTCTGCGTTTGCACCGAGTCCCCTGCCGCGTCCATGGCTATGGAGTCCTCCTTGCCCGCAGTACCCGCAGTACCCGCAGTCCTCTGTTCTTCTTGTTGCTCCTTCACCAGATCATTTTCACCCGGCACGACTTGCGCCTCTTCTACCTGAGAGATTACACTTTCACCAACTCCCTCAGGCTCGCCGTCGTCGCCCATATCTCCGACTTGTCGATCTCCTTCTCACTCGCCTCTTGAACGCGCCGCAACGCACTATCTATCCCTTGGCCGGCTTGAACTTATTGTTTACTATACAACTGATGAACGCGCTCGCCTAGCTAGGTCTCTTTAACCCGTACGATCAGTCCGATCCTATGGACTCTATGGACTCCGTGTTCTGTACTCGCAGTCAGTACTCGAGTACTCCACGATGTGACTCTTCTCGCGTGTCTCCTTGTCCTTATTCAATAAGTCAAGGATCAGGCACTATTGGATCTTGGTATTGTTCAAGAGTCTATTACGGAGCTTCAATACAAGGGTCGTACTGGGTCTGTAGATGGGTTGCACGCGGCGGTGTAGGGAATGTATGCTCTGATGGTTAGGAGGCGAGAGTGGCGAGAGAGAAGAAAGAAAGAAAAAGAGAAAAAAACGCAAGAAAATGCAAAACAATTGGCGAAAAAATGAGGAGGAAAAATACCTTCTAGAACGGCCTTAACCCCACTCTTAGCCGTCAGAGCTACTCACGCAGTAGCTAGCTCTACTAGACCGGCGAGCAAATCCTATCTTCCACAGCGTGTGGCGGTTACGCGCGCACTCTGTCAGCGAGCCTCCCCACACCTGCGCACACCTGCGCATCGCAAAATTGCGACGGAGTCGTTGGCGAATCTCGCGGCGAAGCCTGGTGACAAAGCACTTGCGTGAGAGAGAAAGAGAGAGAGAGATATAGAGAGAGAGATAGAGAGAGGTGTTGAGGCTAATCCATCGGTGGAGAAAGTGTCCTCGCAGAGGAGGAGGTAGACGCGAGGATGCGCGAGTCCAAGTACGCAGACGAGGGGGCGGGCGATGAGGAGGAGGAGGAGGAGGAAGAGGAAGAGGCGCTGGAGATCCCAGTGCGAGACGAGAACGGGCGTGAGAGTGACGAGGTGATCTCTGTGCCGCTGAGCACGTTGCCAAAGAGCGACGACATTCTGGGGTTGTTGAAGGCGGAGAAGACGGAGCTGCACCGATGGCTGGCGTTTGCGGTGGAGTACTACAGGCAAGGGCGTATTGAGGACTTTGAGAACATTTTGATGGTGGGCTGCTCGGAGGAAGTGGAGGAGAATTTTTACAATGATTACCAAGGGCGACTCAAGATGCTGAACGCGTTCGCAGCTTATAAGATATCGCTGGACAAAGGCGGAAACAAAACTACAGACACGCATCTGGCCGAGGCGGTGGAGCTCATCGGCCGCGCGGATAAAATTGATGACCGCAATGGAGGCACCTGGGTCAACAAAGGGGTCCTATCATTGGTGCGTGGCGAGGACGATAGTGCTCTGCAAAATTTCGACAGTGCTCTGCAGTACGACTCCAAGAATCTTTTAGCCAAGCTCGGAAAAGGGGTGATGCTCTTCAAGAAACGCATGTTCAAAGAAGCCAGAGACCAGTTCAAGCGCGCAATTCGCGACCATCCAGGGTGCGGCGCTAGCGTTCGCGTGAACCTTGGTTTGTGCTATTACGAGCTGGGAGCAGAGTCTCGGGCGATTGAATGCTTCGAGCGAGCGCTGGAGCTTGACGACGAGGACGTGAATGCGCACGTGGCGCTCGCTGTCATCGAGCTCGGACAAGCGCAGCAGCAAAATTTCAGCTTGAATCTCTCGCAGAGCGCAATGCAGCGGTTGCGAAGAGCGTACGAGCTTCAACCCACGGATTCGATGGTTCTAAATCACATGGCAAACCATTTCTATTTCCGAAAGAACCAGCAAGACAGAGACTACACCCGCATCGAGAATCTGGCCCGCAAAGCGTACAAAAACACGCATTTGGATTCCGTCAAGGCCGAGTCAGCGTACATTCTTGGAAGAAACTTCCACGAGCAAGGCGATTTAGAAGCAGCAAACCAGTTTTATGAGCGCGCCCTGGAGCACTGGTCCGGCTTCACTCTAGCACAGTTTGCGAAGGCCCAGATGCTCTTGGTGCAAAGCGAACGAGCGCTTGCCAGCTCCGCCAAAGATGCAGACAAGGAAAAAGCGCGCAAAAAGGTTGAGCAGCTCCGGCAAAAAGCACTCGCCCTTTTGGAAAAGATTTTGAAAGACCAAAATCATAAGAACGATCGGGACACTAGCCTCTTCGCGTCATGGATTCACATCAAGATGAACCGTCGTGCTCCAGCAATGGCCCTCTTGAGACAAGTTACCCAGGAAAACCCTGAAGACACGGAAGCATGGCTTGAACAAGCACGCGTGATGCAAAAGGAAAAGTCGCTTTCTAAAAAGCAAAAGCGCGAGGCTCTTCGGTCCTACACGAAGGCTGCCGCCGGGCTGGACCCTGTGCCGGCATTCATCTACACGAATGTTGGGGAGCTCAAATTTAGTCTTGGGGACATTCGTGGCGCGCTGCAAACTTTTCGAGCTGGTTTAGAAGAGAGTTCGCAAGGCCGGAGCAATAATCCCTTGAGTCCAGAGGACAGCGTCACGTTGCGCTTCAATCTCGCTCGCACGCTTGAAGAGGTGGGCGGGTTCGACGAGGCAGAGCACATTTACGAGAATTTGCACCAGGAACTCCCTGCATACTCTGAGCCATTGTTACGTCTCGGTCAAATGGCTGAGAGACACGGTCAGAATGGGGAAGCGGAGAAGTACTACACCAAAGCCGCAAACGAAACCAAGACGTGTCCCGATGAGGGCTGGATTATGTTGGGTCTACTGGCCAAGAAGAAGGGGGAGCCAAAGAAAGCGAAAGAGTATTTTGGCAAGGTTTTCAAAGGAGAGAAAAATCGCATCGACCCATACTCCAAGCTGGCGCTCGCAAACAACTCGTTTGATTCGGTTCGAGCCCTGAAGAAGTCCAAACCAGATGAGTTTGCGCAAAATCTTGACTATGCGAAAGGATGGTACATCAGGATTCTGGAGCGCAACAGTGGAAACATATATGCCGCAAACGGCCTCGCAAATGTTTTGGCGATGCAAGAACACTATTCTGAAGCAAAACAGATCTATGAACGTCTGAGGGAACCGGATGATGCGGCGAATCCCTCCGTGTGGATCAATCTTGGGCATGTTGCGATGGAAGAGGAACGGTTCGAGACTGCTGTCTCCCTTTACCAGCAGTGTATGAAGCGATTCGGGTTGCAGAGCGATGTAGAGCTCTTGCTGTATCTCGCAAACGCTTTTATTTGTGCAAACAAATTTGAAGAGTCTAAGAGCTTGCTCTTACGCGCGATTCGCGTTGACCCTTCCGACCTCAAATTGCGCTATAATCTCGCGACGCTGCTCATTCAGCATGGCGTGCATGTTTGCGAGAAAGATCCAGAGAAGAGGACTTTGCAGAGTGTTTTGAAGGCCGTGGAGGGATTTCGAAACGCGAGGCATCTTTTTGAGTGGTTAGCAGGTGCAGTGTCCAAGGACGGGCCTTCCGGCGGAGACAAAGGTGCAGCTACAAATGGCAGCTCATCCAAGAACGATGGAAGGCAGAGGAGACTCCAAGAGCCAAGCACTCCAAGAGGTTCACCATCGGAAGAGAATAAGAAATACTTTGATTTGCTGCACCAAGCTCCCACAGAAAACTCAACTTCCACCTCGAATGACTCCACGTCTGATTCGCAGCGCAGTCTTGCGAAGCGTGCTCCTCGCACTGACTCGTTTAAACATGCAAGCGCTGCCCGGAAGTTCCTCAATGACACCGAGAACCTCCTGGTGGCGTCTGAAAAGCATATTGCGATTGAACAGCACCGTGAGAGTCTTGCCAAATCGCAATTAGAGAAGATTCAATCAGAGAGTAAGAGGATTGAAAGTGAGCTGGAAGAAATCAAACGTCAGCGCGACGTCGAAGCCCTTCGCAAGCGGGAGGAAGAAGAGGAGAAAGCCAAGGAGCAGATTCAGCGGAGTATTGAGCTTGCAGAGACCTTTGCACGGTCGAATGAAGAAGTTAAACAGAAGAAGAAGGCTCGAGAGGAAAAGAAAGGGAAGAAGAAGGGCAAAGGCCGAAGTAAGAAGGGCGAAGAAGACGACTTTGTCGTGGAGGACGACTCCAGCGTGGATGAGGATGGACTCAACGCTCAATCTTCTGGATCGGACAACGATGACGAAGACAACGACGGAGACTTTGATCCCGTTGCTGCAGAACGCAAACGCAAAGAGCAGGAAAAGAAACTTCAAGAGCAAGGTGACGATGAAAGCAGTGATGATGAAGGCATGTTCGACGGCAGCGATGACGACGATTCTGATGACGGTGGCGAAGACGGGGCTGAAGGTGACGGTAGTGACGGCGAGAAACGGGCCAAGAAGAAGAAGGATAAGAAGAAGAAGAAGAAGGAAAGCAAGAAGAGCTCGAAAGATGGGAAGCGCAAGGCCTCTTCCGGCGAGGGCGGAGCCACAGCACCAAAGAAGCGCAAGTTGACGAAGAAGGGCGGCCTCAGCGATTCATCGGAGGACGAAGACGAGAATGGGGTAGAGGGCGGGGCGAACGGGGAGGCTGAAAATGGCGACGCTGGCGCGAAAGATGGCGACGACACTGAAGCAGCCCCCAAAAATCCCCGTAAAATGGTGCTTGATGAAAGTGATGAGGAGGAGATGGATTTTTAAGTTGGGACCTCAGACTCCTGCCCGTTTACTAAAAATGACAGAGGTGCGAGTTGTCGAATTATTTGCGAACCGAATAAATAGACGAAGAAGAAAAACACGAGCTCAGATTTCTTTCTTTTGCATTGACTGCAATCAATAAACACAAGATATGGGAAATTTTTTAAAAAAGTTCATGTTCACGTTTACATAATGGCCTCCCGCTGGCCATTATGACAATCGTGGATGTCATAGGAGAGCTTACGCATCGGAAAACTCTTTCGAGAGCCAAGATGTGCCGTTATGAAGCAGATGGTCGGACCCTGGTGGAGTTAGAATTTTGCACAACTCCTCGCGGCTGCTGAAGGACCCTATTTTATCGAATGGAAAACCTTCAAAGAACGGGTGGTCGCGAATATCTTGCGTACTTCCCGAATGCCATCCACATCTTTCAAACGGATTTGACGATAGGAGATGCCGAATAAGATCGACTGCAGCAGGCGTGAAATCGATGTGCGAGGGGAATGTGTATCGCCCCGCAACGATGTTTCGGTAGATTCGAGCCTCGTTTTTTTGCCTGCCGTTCTCTGTGAACGGAGTCGATCCAGCGAATAGTTCTGAGTATATAGTAGATTGCGCAGGAGACAGACTGAGTCAGCTTTGGCGTACAACCCACCCGGTAGCTGAGACTTTCAGAAACTAACTTACCAAACAGTAACACACCAAATGACCACCAATCTACGGGTTCGCCGTGGCCTTGCATTGTAATAATTTCAGGTGCCTGTCAGACAACAGCCATGGAGTTAGAATAGTGCGTAATCGGGATGGAATGGACTCCGAAGTGACTTACAATATATTCTGGAGTTCCGCAAATGGTGAAGGTCCTATCCATGATGATTTTAGCAAACCCGAAGTCGATGAGTCGCGGAAAGCCTTTCTGATCCAAAGTGATGTTTTCCGGTTTGAGATCACGGTAGGCAATGTGCAGGTTGTGGAGATAATTAATAGCGGAGTAGATACAGCCCATGTAAAACCTGGCGTCGAATGGGCTAATAAAAGTTTTTGTCAAAATCAGGCCGTAGAGATCCCCGCCTTCATTCAGTTCCATGAGGGCATGCAGACCATCTGGCAGGCGATACACTTGAAGCAACTGAGTAATGAACGGGTGCTTACACAGCTGCATCATTCTCATTTCAAGCTCAAGCTGACTTTTAGTGCTTTCATTCTTTTGATCCGCTTTTGGATAGGACTTGAGGGCCAGTGATTGAGTCTTGCCCTCCAAAACTCGGGTCACGCGATGAACCACTCCAAAGCTGCCAGCGCCAATAAGTTTGCCGTTCCTTAGTTGCTCAAAAGGTATGTTGCTCTCTTCCCCAGCGTCGCTTTGCAAATCTTGCCTGAAACGCTCTGATAAAAATTGCCACTGAATCTCCAAACCGTATACATTTGTCATGCAGCTAAAACGGCCGAGAAGGTTCTTATTCAAGCCAATGATCTGGCCGGGTCCAAACTTCTGAGCAGCTCCGTCCGAACTGTTTGGAAAATACTTGATGGTGCCCCCAATAATGAGAAAAACACAACCAGGAGTCGAAGACAAATCCTCCACTGCAAACAGTGTGTCAATTGGCCATGATATGAGCGCTGAGTTGGCGAGCACGTCATTTGCAGCAACCTCTTCTCCGGAGGATATGTTCATACTTGGCCAGTCTGCAGTGACGATGTTCTGCAAGAGCCAGCTCCGAGGGTTCTCGATGACATTCAGGCTTGTGGTGAAGAACCGATTGCAGCTCGCGAGGAAATTGGAGAGCCTACAAACCAAGTACTTGCATGAATGAAGCTCCTCCACCAAGACAGGTTCATCGATACCCACTACAATAAGCTCAGCGCTCTCTTGCAAGGTTTCGCTCACGATCGTCTGGAAGCACTTCACCTTGGCGGCGTGGGATGCAAAAATGTTCCGAAGTGCAATTAAGTCACGGGAGTTTTCCGTGCAACAGAAGAACTTGCCTCGCAGCTGCTCTCGGCTACCCTTCGCAACTCCACTCATAAAGACCCCAAACGTGTCAGGTTCCATCTTGATACCCTGTTGACCAGTCTCAGACCTTTCCTGGAAAAATGAAGCCGCGAGTGACGATTGAACAGCACGAAACCACACGAAAAGGGGGCTCTGGCGGATGAATTTCGAGCTTTCTTGCATCGTCTTTGCAGCTTCCGCAAAACATATCGACCTGTAAAGGTTTCTGGTAAGAAAATACACTACGGACTTTTCGATTGCCCGAACTGAGGCGGTGCGTGGTCTGTCGTACATCAGGGCAAGCTCCCCCACGCCTGCGCCTTCTGTGACCTGGGCAACAGAGACGACTTGCTTGTCCTCCCGGGTAATAAAGACTTCGCATTTTCCTGAACCTACGACATGGAATTCGGTTTCGAATTCCCCTTGATGAATAAATGTATCCCCAGGGCGAAGGTATCGCCTTTGCATTGCCATGACGCACCTGAACCTTGTGGCATGTGACACCGTCGCGAACAACGCGGGAGTATTCTCTAGAGCAGCAAGCAGGAGCGCCTTGACTTCTGGTTTTTTGACAATATACGGCCACGATGCAGACTCTTCGTTGAGAAGGTCAGCCCACTTTTCCGGGACGATGACCGGGCGGCAATTCGCATACGCGGCCTCAGCACTGGGATCGCCCCCAAGTCTGGAAACCTTCTTTTCACTGTGTATCCAGGATGTCAAACGCGTTTCGGATTCATTCACGATGTTCTGGTATTTTTCGCGAACTTCTTTGGCAAGGAAATGCTGCAGCTCTCTCTCGATATCCTCAGAGACAGCAACAGAAATGGACTTTTGCACCTTCCGACTCTTGTTGACGCCTCCCAAAGCAAATTTGCCGTCGCTATTCCATCGAATCGCCTTCAACGGTGGCGCCTTGGTCTGCTGCGCATCTGTTTCACCGCCTTCCGAGGCGTCTTGCTTGAGGACGACAGTCTCAAAGATGGACCTGTCCTCCACCTTTGGCTTGCCGACTACCAATGCGGACCCCATTTTCCTTCTCAAAAGCCGGATCTCCACTCACGCAGCGCCGCCTTTGACTCACCGGACGGAAAGATGGTTTGCAAAGAGTCCCAGGCCATGCGAAGCTCCTCCTCCTTTCCTTGCTGCAAGTTGCCCTCTTTCTTGCCGCAAAGCGCACTCAACTCCGCAGTCTTTCACTTGAAGCGCAGTGACATGGACGGTGCAAGTCTCTTGACCCAGTCCCGTTACGCGCGCCGCGAGCTATCTTTGACCGCGCTCCTTTTCGAGTGCGTGGAAGAGTCAGGTCCTCGGGTACCGAAGAGTTGCGCTCAGAACAGCGAAGAACGTATTGCGAGCCAGCTAGCTGCACTGTGAACAACGATAAGTTTGCACGCTCTCAAGCGTCGACTTGTCTGCACTGACCGTGACTACCGTAACTAGCTCTTCAGGTGGTGGTCACTGACTGCTGACGAATTTGAGTGTGCTAATCCCTAAAGCGCTCTCTTCTCTTGCTCGACAGCTTTCACAAGCTTCACTGCGGCCAGTCCGAGAGCGCAACGCTATGATGGCTCATACCTCTTTGCTGACTACCTTCCAACAGAGAGCGAGAGAGAAAGGGAGAAGGAGAGAAGGAGAGAAGGAGAGAAGGATGTTGCACTCGTCCGCGAAACCCTACAAGAACTTTCCTTTCGAGGCATGCCCTCGCCCCTCACTTTGTTTCTTCAACCTTCAATATATGTCACCTTCAATAAACCAACCAACCATTGCATTGCATTGCATTGCATTACATTGAATTGCAGTATAACTTGACTCTTCCAAAACTATCTCCAAACATTTCCAAACTCCAAAAACAAAAAACAAAAAACTTAGCGGTAGTACTCAGTACCCTACATTGCCAACACTAATGATTGAAAAGTTTTACGTTATTGAGTACTACTGATCGACTAGCAATGCATGGGTCCAACTATCCGTTGAGTTGTTTTGAGTCACAGTGGCACAAGTGCACTAAGTCTCAGTTAGTCTCCGGCAGTGACACTGAGTAGCATACCCAGTATTGTGTCTAAAAATGAAGATGAAAACCAACGAAAGATTCATTTTGGTTGACGCCCTCCTCTGACCTTCCTCCTTCCACGCGTAGATTTCGTAGATTTGAAGATTGGACTTGCTTTTGTGGCCGGGCTTCCCGCAAGAGGGACTCGGCAAGTGCTCGTGCTTGCTCACCCCATGTGCATACGTGTTGAAAGCAAGGCTATTCAGGCTACTTGCCGGCCACAGCAAGCGCTTGCCAAACCAGATCATGACGCCATGATTGTGGGGCCCAGCAAGCTCTTCGCAAGCTCTTCCAGCGTATATGACCGTCGCGAGGTGATTTTACGCGCACGAAGTGGCGCGCATGCAGCTCGTGCAGGGAAGTGATGGAATGACTTTGACTGCAAGTGTGCGTGCATTCTTTCCCGCCTGCCGAGGGACATGTCACAACTATGTTGGCGGCATGACGCTCGCTCTTCCGATGCTTGTGTTCCTGTTGCAACAAGCCGTCTTTAATGATGAAAATCTCTTTGCGCCACGTGAACTTTCCAACCATCACGCGAAAGCAGCAGGGGCGTGAACC
This sequence comes from Parietichytrium sp. I65-24A, assembly GCA_012862575.1. NCBI lineage: Eukaryota > Bigyra > Thraustochytrida > Thraustochytriidae > Parietichytrium > Parietichytrium sp. I65-24A. Next base: position 637,386 of record BLSF01000008.1, read on the forward strand.
TCGGTTGGCTTGTTCCTCATACTAGATTCTACAAATAACGCAGCGCCCAGATTGGGTTCTTTTCTCAGGAACCGAGAAAATTGCGCCTAGCCCACTCAATATCTGTAGCAATACATAGACTTCTACTAAAGAACAAAGAGAACAAAATTGAATACGATGTTGCAAATAGGGTTGCGGTATACGACTCGGTAGGTAATGAATTCGACCACTGGGTTCTTGAGCTCTTACTCATCAAAGCCAGTGAGACTCATGGCAAGTTATGATGGGATCTTCTGTTCTGACAGTGGCTTCTGAATCAACAATTCTGGGCTCGGAGGCTTAGGAATGGTGGCTGTGTGGCTGGGCTTCTTCTCGGCTAGGTAGTAGAAGGGCAAAACAGATCAGTAGAATCAGGCTGCGCAACAATGGCACTGACTGTGAGTACAGCCATCCATCCAACCATCCATTCATCGCTCTAGCTGAAGACTGCAAAGTGGCACAGGCCTTGAGAGCTGACTCGAATTGACCGGGCAGTAGCCCTCACCCTGGCTGGCCGGTGAAAGTCAGATGAGACTACGTGTGGTGGGGAAGTTCATTCCAATCATTTTGGCGTTGGGGAGTCGGAGTAAGTCACCAGTAGAAAGAATCCCTTCGGAATTGTTGCGTGAGAATTACCTTGTCGCACCAAAGCCGCCGGTTCGATCGAACTTTTAGTAGCGCCTTTGGCACAGCGATTTCAGGCCCGGACTGGACATTGTGGAGCTCAGAAGAATTTACAGAATTCAGTTATTAAAATTAATAGTAAAAACATTGTCATGACTATCATTGAGACTGACTACCCTTTCCAGTCATTAGTTAATATTTCCCATAAACGCTGGTTTGCAGAAGGAAAAACCAGTATGGCGGCCCTTGACTGCAGAGATGTCTTCGTTGATGTGATCGAATGTATCCCGCCTCTGCACTGACTGTGAGCTCACTCTACTTGTGTACAAGCCTTGCTTACCCCCCTGATGAGCCCCGTGCACACTGTGTCCACCTGCAGAGTCAACTCTGGAGAGCAACATGAGAAAGGCTTGAAGCCCACGCTTTGGAGGCGTCATGTGTTACGATTGCGCACGATGCATTACGCAAGTGTGTTGAACTTGTGAACGGCAAACTGGAGGTCCACGATTGCCAGGCTCTGATCCTCCAAAAATTTGGAAATGAAAGTTTCGTTGGATCCATTTTGTGACAGGAGTTACTTGAATTTTGGCAATCTCTACACTGTCTCAGCCTTCGGTGCAATTTTGATTTTGATAACAAAAAATTATTTCTTTTTCTTTTTTAGAATTCAAAGGTCTGCCAATCCGACAAAATGATTCTGTGGCATCTTTTTGTTCATACTGCCTTGAGTCTCGACAAACCACTTTGTTACTGACGCGTTCTGAATTCTGATTCTGAAGATCACACGTCGAGCAAGAGTTACAGCGCGTAGAGTCGAATTCATGGAGCTTTTTCAAGTGCCCAGGCATGCATCTCGTCCTTCGTATAGTTCACCATCTGACGATCGTACTATGCCTGCAAGGTGTCAAGAAGAAAGAGTAGCTTCAGCACTCGTGGACGATTACGGATGGACAGCCAAGATGGCAACCCAATCAGTCCTGGCAGACAGAAGGACCTCTGTTATGCAATTCTTCTGACATGAACCCGCTATGCTTGCTAAGAATGATCCAGATTCGCACTGCAATCAATGTGGTTCTCGAGGTCAATACCAATGCTCGATCGGCTCGGCCTCTACTGGGGCCCAGAAGTCATGGCATTCTTCTGGGAACATTTGAGCAACGGTTTCCACCTTCTTCGCGAGAGCCCTCGACCTTAGTAAGCTGGAAGCTGATCTGTTCTCGACGTCCAAGGGGCACTGCACTCACACCACACTCTCATCATGCATGCTCCTGATGAATCGACTCAACGTGTGATACAGCGACAGCTTGGTGAGTCGGGGCGAGGCGTATCTACGATCCGCTAAATCTTCAAGACGCCGGCGGCGAAATGCATAGTTTTTATATTTTTCTGTTTTTCGTCCGCGCCGACAGCGTGCATGAGTGGTACTGACTATGAGTATTTCGTATAGAACCGGCACTTCTTTTGTCGCGGCTATCTTGATTGTAAAAAATATGTAAAAGAAATGAATGAATAAACTTTCAAATTTAACGCTTTTCATTGAGACTCTACATTTGATCCATTTGATCCATTTTCCAATGTGGAGCTACTTTAGCTCTCCACAATCTCAGGACTACCAGCAGTGACTACCAGTACAGCTTTTCTACTATTAACGTCATCATAGCCTTGGGATCCGGTCACGTGAGGTAACGGTTCGAGTTTAGCCTAATCGCACATAATGTCCTCTAACGCCCATTTCACGGGACATCCTAGCACAAGAGTAGCTACCTTTACGGCCTGGTTGGCTGCCAACGTTTTTTTCCTGTGCCGTAGGTCCGTCTAGAGTAGCAGTTAAGACCTCTCACCAGACGCTTGGGAGACCGAGTGGCACCAACCGCCATTTTAGCACTATGGATTCCAGTAGCGGACAGTTACGGAGAGGCTGGGCGAGCGAGGGTACTAGTAGGTGGGGTATACCAGGCCTAGTGCATGGAGCCGAGCTGGTGTAATCCGGCTGTTGGTTCCCACCTGTCTCTCTATCCATGAGTCTATCTATGTGTCTATCTATTCATCCACTCACGCACAGTCGAAAGTTGGTTCACATCATCTTGCGAGTTGCATCAAATCCTTCGTTGTCCGTGGCGGCAAAAGGAAAGTTGGCTGATTGGAGCGGTGGTTCGTAAGAAGTTGACAGACAGGATAGGCAAAAGAGAGGAGAGGGAAAAGGAAACGAAAGACGGAAAGAAAAAGGAGAAAAGATATGAAAATGGAGAGAGAGAGAGAGAGAAATAGAGGTGGTTTGCTGTTGCACTCACTCACTGCTCATGGAGTCCCATCGTCACTGTCGTCGCTTTGAGAATGGCAGGGCTCAGCGGCTTCCCGGGCTGATGAACTGAAGATTTAGCGAGTCGACAACTGGGCACGTGAGCCTTGTGGATATCAGTTTTCAGAAGCTTTTGAACTTGGGAGGCTTTTACCTCCGCACTCGCTTCTGCGAAGAACATTTCTCCCGTGCATGATGAGCGCGCCGCTGTGCAGCTGTTCTTTCTAAATTCTGAGTTCTGAATTCCGGTTTTCGATTGACTGTGAATGGTCAGGCGCCCGGTAATTGGCTAGACATGATGGAGAGTTGCACTGATTAGGGATATCGTCGGTATTGATTGGGACACAAGCAATTTGCACACTGAGCCATGTACACAGATTCCGTACAACGCGAAAACAGCTTCATTCTGTGCAGTGCAGTGCAGACAGGACAGTACTCAGTACCCCAGTGTATTAATTAAAATTGTTGCTGCCTTTGGACTTGCAGAGAAAAACGGGCTGGTCGAGCAATCAATATTTATTCTTCAGTCCTCAGTTCTAGTGATCATCCACAACACAGAGGAAGGAAAGAGAAATTGCACTTTCTAGTTTATTGGTTTGCTGTTTTGTTCTGTTTTGCCCCAGCTCCTGTTCCTCGCACCTTAACATCTACAAGCCTTGCATACGAATCGGGACAGGTAATGGATTCGAGCAATTTTTAACGCTCGTGGAGTTGCAGGGCCAGATAGAGAAGCGGTAGAGCCAGATCGACTGTGAGTGGGAGTCAAAGGAAAGAAACAGGAGCACCGTGGAAGCGGAATCAGGGGGAAGAGGCGGTTACTGAAGTCGATAAAAGAGTCATTTGCGATACTCGATAGCACATATTTGTTGTCCAGTGCTTCCTAGTAAAAGCAAAGCACGAGAACTAAGCAATTGGTTTCTGCTGCCACATTTTCCAGGTCCTCGAGACACTCACTCCGTGTGTTTCAGCTGCCTCAACGCTCGGCCAAAGGCTGTGCGGGGGTTTCACGCGTTTCATAGACTGCCTGCTCCCAGGCGGCCCTCCGAAGAGCCGGCCAGCGCGCACGAACGCAGCTTGCCCATCGTCTCGGCAGCACTGTCGCTGCACGACGAACCTTGCTTGGAGAAACGAGAGGAGCCGTCGCGTCGACCGTTTCCTCAGATATCTCCCTGGCGATACCGAGTACTCGACCAGCGCTTCCAAAGAACCGCGAGAGGCCCCGAAAACTGGCGCACGTCACGCGAAGATTGTGGCTGTCTCGAATCTGTCATTGAACCCAACGAGTGTGTATTGTCTTGTGCAATTTGTTTGGCCTGAAGCCAAGTAATCTCTTGTAATCGTTGCATGCAAGGACCGGACCACAAACGCATCACAGACTTTCCCATTCGCAGAAGTTACGTCGCTGGACAAGCCGGTCTCGCTCGAGATTCCTGTTCGTCCATAAGTCGCACCTGTTTTTGTGTGGTCACCCGCAGTGACAGAGCACCTGCCTAACATTCATCTGGTTGCGCAAACCACATCAATTCTGTACACCAAACCTGAGGAGAACAACATTTGTCCACAACACACAATTGAGGAACCGGGAAAGACGGGCGAGTGGGCAGAATACTATAACTTTTTGTCTTGGAGCAGGTCAGCCAAATTTTTTTCCGTGTTATGATTGCGAGAGCACTCCACTATCAACCTTTCCTTCATTCAATAGACCCCGGAAGCTGCTGAACGCAACCCCTTTCCCCCCCCAGAGCTGGAGAACGAGTTCAACGCATTCATCGCTCGGCCGTTGACCAAGCCAGGGCCAAGGCTAGTCAACGCCAGTGATATGCAACCTTCGCAGGACCTTCCCATGAGTTTTTCACGGACACGAATCGGATCGGAGAGCAGCAACAATGAAGGAGACTACATGGACACTCATCAGTCACCTGACGCCGTTCCACAGGGCTCGCCAATTCGGCAGAGAAACCTTGATGAGCCCTTGCAATGCACATTTGAGGGTTGTGGCAAGGTATTTAAAGACAAAAAGGTGCTAAGAAAACACATGATGACGCACCAGCCGAGACGGTTCCATTGTCAATTTGAGGGCTGCGGTAAATCCTTCTATGAGCGTGCAAAACTAAAGCGACATAACCTGGTGCACAGTGGCGAAAAGCGCTTTCTGTGCTCTTTTGAGGGTTGCAATAAGCGATTCGCACTTAAAGCAAACTTGCAAACGCATTATCGAGTGCATACTGGGACAAGGCCGTTCGAGTGCCCGTATCCTGGCTGCAGTAAGCGATTTTCACAAACGAGCGGGCGAAACTCGCACTACAAAACGCACCTCAAGAAGAGCAAGAGGAAAATAGACTCTGACGAGCTCAGTGAAACGGACGGTGCTGGGGATAACGACAGTTCGCAACCAAACTCCAAGAGAGCATTGACGAGCCCTCAAGAATCCGAAGGCTCGTGGTCAGCGGAGTCCGCTTCTTCGCCAAAGTTGGCCCCTTCGGAGGGCGAACGGCGACGACTGATGAGTTATCCCAGCAGCGATCTGTCCTCAACATCCAGACTCTCCTTAGAGGGAATAGAATTGGGGAGTCGGTCCTCAGCCGCAATGTCATACTTTCAGCCCACGAGAAGCTTTTCACTCAGCTCGATGGGCCCTGGTTCGGTAGGTTCAGCACTGGCTGGTAGCTCGCCACGCTCGAGCCGTGACTCCCCGTCCTTGCCGCCGGCGGCCGACTTACCGGCGCTTTTGAAATACTTGGGAGCAAGCAGCAGCAGTAGTAGCAGCAGCAATAGTCTCCAGGTAGATCCGCTTTCGTCGCCTCAAACCGGCCCAATGTCAGCCGTCTTGGCCGCAGCTGCAGCTTCGGTTTCCGCTGCGCCGCCTTCTGATGCAAAGTCTCCAACTTCGCCATCGGTCCAGATGAACACGCACCCTGGAGCAGCAGTGGCCGCAGCTGCAGGCATTCTCTCCAGCATGCCTAACGCTAATAGTCCGGCTCCACGTCGAAGCAGTTTACACCAACATCAGCACAGCCAAAATTCTCCGAGCCAGCACAGCCAGCAGCAGCAGCCGCAGGCGCTGGATCCGCAGTTCTTTCTGTCTCTGCAGAACGAAGCCATCCCTCTTCTACAGCTCCTTCAACAGCACTCTGCAGCTGTGCCATTCGCACAACAGCGCGCTACGCCAGACGAGCACAAACAGCAACCGCAGCAACAACCGGGCCTCGGCGGATTTGCCGAGTTCGCTCTGCGCAAGCTTCTCTTTGATGCGCAGCACGGCCCTGGCAGCGCTCACCCTGGCGACGCGCCGCGATGATTGGGACTCTTGAGGTCTCGAGCTTGCACCCTCTGAGACCTTGGGCTCCGATCCGATTGGTTGGTGTCATTCAGCATCAAATCTCCACCGGTCCACCGGTCCGGTCTGGGCTCCATCCCGTCCTCGCATCTCCTTCGTTCCTTCCTCTCTCTCTCTACCTTTTCCACTTTGTCCTGACACGCGCACTGCCGCACTGCCGCACTGCCGCATGCATGTGCGCTGCCGCACTCACCCACCCGCATACATACATACACCGACTGTGAGCACTACTAGCTCGTAGCTCCTGCTGCCCCCGCCTCCGTGCGCACGTGCCTGCCTGTCTGTCTATCAACCTATCAAAACCTGAGCTTGATCTGTCTTTTTTTTCGCGTTCGCGCCTTCCTCGTCCTCGCATTCTTCCTTCCTTCTCTTTCTTTCCTTCCTTACTTCCCCGACGTGTGGCGGTCCTCGGCGGAAGTGTCCTCGGGGACGTCTTCCACAGTGGGCTCACCACAAACACACACAGACACACACACACACAGCCAAGGTATGCTCGTATATGCTCGAGGGATTCTGCGATGCACAGCTGGCTAGGCGCTAGGTGTACGAGTGGGCGCTAAGGCAGAACAGGGGGGGGTACGCGGCGCGCACTGCCGGTGGCGTGTCGATAGCGGAAGGGAAGTGGGGCTGCGAATGGACGAGGACGTGTCGCGGCGCGAGGACGAGGTGTCCGCGCTGCGCAGCGTGTTCGGCGAAGCTTCCGTGGTCCTCAGCGGGGACGGGTCCCTCGTGGAAGTGAGCGTCCGCAGAGGCGTCCAGCTGTGCGCGGTTCTCCCCTCAGAATACCCCTCCGGGGCGCGCGCTCAGGTCCGCGTACGCGCAGGAACGAAATCCCTCGAGGACACCCTGTCCAAAGTCGCCCTGGACACCGTACGCGCTGTCCCCGACGGCGCAGAGTCGCTGGTGGAGGCCGCCCTCGCCGTGGAAAGCTGCGTTCGGGAGAGCGAGGAGCTTGCATTGAGCGAGCAGTTGCAGTTGCAGTTGCAGTCGGAGCTGGAACAGCGCGAAGGGGCGGCGACGCGGCAACTGGGGCGCAGGCTGATGTACAGCCACCACATCATCGCGCAAGGAAAGCGGCAGGCGATCAGGGAATGGGCGCAGGAGCTGGGGCTGGGCGTGCTGTTCAAGGTGGGCTGGCCTGGGGTCATAGTGTGCGAGGGCGCTGAAGAGGACTGCAAGGAGTACGTGTCCCGCTTACAAGCGCTGCGCTGGCAGCACTTTGTGGTTCGCGGCGAGGAGGTTGTTGATGCCGCGGACGAGAGGACTGTCCGCGACTTGCGCGTCTTGCCGCTTGCCGTCACGGAGTTCGCGGAGAGTGAGATGAGCCAACTCGCAAGCACTTGCAAGGCTTGCGGCCTAGAAGACCTCTTCATGACCAGCATGAAAATATACAAGTAGCTCGTGAAACTGTGTGGTGCGCGCACGTGATACGGTGGAGGGCCTCTGTCAGACTCGTGCGTTGGTCGGCCCCCTCCCCTTACGGAGGCTGCAGAGGTTGTGGAGGACCACAACGTGATCCGGCTCGCAAGGACTTGCAAAGCTTGACCGACCTGGCTTGTCTTATTATGTTGCTCCACATGAAACCAAAACACCAATTGGTTCACTTCACTCAGATTGGCTTGATAGACTGCGTGCTTTCTGTGGACTCGGACTATTTGTGTCATCGTGGAGTCAAGCTGTTGCGCATATTACCTGGCGGGCTTCGACTTGGCTGTGCGCATCTTTTTGACCTGACGTGCCAAATTTCTCAGCCCGATGAACATGACCTGAGCGTTCTGTTTAATCGGGCGTCTGAGATTTATGCTCCTCATGATATTCTGAAGTATGCGTTACTCGCTGGTCATGGCTATCTGAAGCTGAGTGGTATCGGCGCTGGAGCAGCATTCATCAACGAGCGTGAAATATTTTTAATAAAGTAGATTGCTGGTTTGAAGTTGGAAACCTGAGCAGTAAGAAAGAGATCATAAGAAGAAGGGGGTTAGAAAGAAAAATTTGGCTGTAAATGTAAAATTTGAGATCTTTTTTTCTCCGCTGCTAGAAAATGGGTTTGAAAACACTTTTGTCAACGACGACGACATGGAATATCTACTGCTCCTGTTGCTCGAGAAGAGATTGGAGTGACGACTTTGTTTTTGCCTTGTCCTCGCCATTGAGGGGTCCGAGCTTACCAAACGTCTCATCGTCGTCACCCTTCTTCTTGAGAGTGAGACCTTCAAACCCTTTCGGTGCCGGGGCAGGAGCTGGTGCAGGGGTGGAGGCTGAGTCTCCGCCGTTGTTGAGCACAATTGGTTTGATGGTGGTGGCCGGCTTCTTCTCAGCCACTGGGTCGTCTGAAGTCGACTCTCCCTCCTTCTTCTTGGAGAAATCTCCGCGGAGCTTCTTGCTGTTGCTCGCGGAACCAGTCTCGGCAACCTCCTTCTCGAGATCCTTCTTGAAGTCCTCAATGGAGCCGTCGTAGGTAATAACAGTGCCTTCATCAACGAGCCAAATCTCTTTAGCGACCTGCGAAATGAGACGGATGTCATGCGACACGACACATACTCCTCCTTCGAATTCGTTGATAGCCTCTGCAAGAGCGTCGATCGTTTCTGGGTCCAAAGCGTTGGTAGGCTCATCCAAGAAGATGATGTGAGGGCGACTCTCCGCGATAAAGGCGAAGCAGATACGGGCGCGTTGTCCATCACTAAGAGCCCCGATCTTCATGGTCTGTGCCGCGCCAGTGATTCCAAAGCGTCCAACCATGCTACGCACCTTTTCGATGGAGTTGACCTCGCCGGTTTGTTTGTCCTTTGGAAACATCTCGTGCATGTACTCAAGAGGAGTTTTGTCGAATGGAAGCTGATCTACGGTGTGCTGTTGGTAAGCAGAGATCTTTAAGTGGTGGTGGCGGCGCACCATACCTTCGGTCGGGATCAGGTCTCCCATCAAGAGCTTCAAGAGGGTGGATTTGCCCGCACCATTCGGTCCCACCAAGCAGACGCGACTATCACAATCAAGGCCACGGTCGATGTTGGAGTACAACAGCTCGCAATTTGGGTAAGCGAAACCGACCTCAATGAGCTGAAGCACTGGCGGTGGGAGCTTGCCGCAATCGTAAAATTTGATCTTGAGCCTGCGATCTTCCGTCACCCTCTCAGTCAAACCAGAGCGGACCATCTTGTCCAGAGTCTTCTCCTTGGACTGAGCCTGGCGAGCGAGCTTCGCACTGCCGTGACCGAAACGAGCAATGTAGTTCTTCATGTCTGCAATTTGAGCCTGCTCCCATTCATATTTCTTCTGTTGCATTGTCTCCTTCTCCATGCGGGTACGGACGTACGAGTCGTAGTTTCCACCAAAGTATTCTAGCTTCTTTTGGCGCAGCAAGATAATGTTGGTGCAAACACCGTTGAGAAAATCCTGCGAGTGAGACACGAGCAAGAGGATTTTGTTGAATTTTTTCAAGTACTGCTCAAACCAAACAACGGCTCCCATGTCCAGATGATTTGTAGGCTCATCCAGAATCAAGAAGGTGGGGTTCAAATACAGTGCGCGGGCGAGCGCGATACGCATGAGCCAACCTCCGGAGAAGTCCTTGGTCTTCTTTGCCTGCATCTCCTTCGTGAATCCAAGACCACTGAGGATAGAACCGGCACGGGTCTCTGCGGTATCAGCGTCCATTTCATCGAGGCGCTCATACACGTCCGATAGAGATTCACTGATCGACATTGTCTCCTCCTCGGTGATTCCTTCTTTTCCGAGCATTTCAGTGAGGTGCTCGACCTCCTTTTCGAGCTCCTGTTTCTCGATATCCACCTCAAGCACAGCTTCCAGAGCAGTCTTGTCGGACTTGTCCATTCCCCTCTCCACGGTGTAAACATCGATGTTCTCAGGGCGCGGCACCATTCCAGAGGCAATGGCTCGGAGCAGAGTGGATTTACCACTTCCGTTCAATCCGACCAGACCGTACCTATTCCCGTAGGACAAAACCAGCTGTGAGTCCACCACCAGCTCGTGTCCGTGATACGAGACCGTCAAGTTGTCAACAAGCAACTGCTTGGCGTTCGCGTGGACCTTCTTCTCGTTTGTTCCGTATGTACACACAATGTCTGGGTACATCTCCGGAACCGGCCGTCCAAGTCGCGCAGACGCCGCGGCCTCATCTGCGCGCTTCTGCTTCTCATCGACCTCTGGCGTCACGCCATTCTCCCCAGCCTTCTTCGCCTTACGCTCCAATCGCGCCGCCTTCGCCGCTGCCTTTGCCGCTGCCTTCTCCTTCTTCACCATCTTGATATTGACTTGCTCCAACAACAACAACAACCAACAACAACAACCAATAACAACAACAACCACAGCTACTCAATCCGAACGGCAAAACTATGTATACCCCAAACTGTTACCCGCACGCTGTACTCGCGGACCAGAACTACTACCGCGCTCTGTAACGACTACGCTCCAGCTTCGGCGAATTACCCTTCTTTCTTCCCGCGCGTCCCGAGTCCTCTCGCTGTTTGCTGACTGTGGGGACCTTTGTGGGAGAGTTGGGAGAGGGGCTGGTTAAGGAAAAGAATAATGATTGGTTAGCGTGGGGAAGGGACGTGAGCAAAGAACTGCTCGCTCGCTCACAACCAACCGATTCGCAACGAGTGAACAGAGAGCTGTTCGCTACAATGCTGGAGGCGCGTCAGCTAGTATGGCTACTATGGGGTGCATAGCCGTTTTAGTGTTACTCTAGCTAGTGCCGGTGAGTTAGAGTGCTAGTATTAGTGGCAGATCAGACATTGGCAATAGTCATGGGACATGGGATGACGCCATGGGATGACGCAAGACTTTTTGAATGATTGTGGCGATTTGTGCGAGCTGGGACGGATGGTTGTGTCCTCGGGAGGTGTCCTCGGAACATCAATTATCACCATCGTTCTCATTTTTTTTCTTCTCGTCCTTTGCCTGCCAATGGAGGAGCCTTCCGCACCTCTCTTGACTCTGAAATTAATCCAGTCGCAACACCATTGTGCAATTTGGAATGAAACAGTTGTTGAGCTGTTGACCAGTCAACTATGATTTCCTTGGTCCAATCCATAACAATACAAAATTCAGAATTCAGATTCAGAATTCAGAATTCAGAAAAGAAAGTGAAGAAGGAATTTCGACAGCGCAACTCACAGTGAGAAAATCGAAGAAATAGTTTTTTCCAACACACATGTACTCACAGTCAGTACCGGTACCGGTATGTAGCCCATGTGCCAAACCAAGCACAAAAGACAGTGGCGATAGTGGCGATTGTGATTGGCATGGCACAAGAACTGCGATCGATTGTATTGATTGGCGCCTTCCTTGCCACATTCTGCCACTCACCCATTAGGACCAGGTAGTGAATTGCACTACCAGTACCTCCTGCGGCAAGCGGAATGGACACACACAGAGATAGTCCCGAGAGCCAAATTGCATCAAATGCATCCATTGCAACAATTGCATTGACGATCTTGGAAGCAACAGCTCCTGACAGACGGAGAGAAAGAGAGAGAGAGATAGAGAGATAGAGAGAGAGAGGGTCAGGGCCTTTGGTTGGACTGCGGCCTTTTTTCAGTGCCAGGGAGAGAGACAGAGGGAGTGGGGTATGAGGACATGTGAGGACTGTGAGAACAAAAGTAACACAAAGCGAGAGGGTTAGCGTGGGCCGTAAGCGGATGCGGTTTGTGCCAGTGCGTGCCAGGTTGCGGAGTTGAGAATTCAGAATTGAGAATTGAGAACTCAGAACTCGGATTGTGCAGATTTTGCAATTGCAGCTGTGTTGGGATCGGCTGTAAAGCTGAAAGAAGGAAGAAGAGAGCCGAGAGAGACTAGCACTGGAGAGGGAGAGGGAGGCTGCCGACTGCTTGCAAAGTCGAAACGAGTGCGAGTTGCTGTTTCTGAGGACGCGGGGAGATGTTGGGCCAAGTGAGCAAGCGTGTTGTGAGTGGGTGGTCGGCCGGGGCAGCTGGGGTCCAGAGGCGCCACTTTTCTGTGACGCCAACGATGACCAGACAGCCGAGCTTTGGGTACCCTGGCGAGTTTCGTAGAGTGAAAGCGATCGACGAAACCACCCGAATCTTGGTCACTGGAGCTTCGGGGCAAATTGGAGCAGAGCTGATCCCATACCTCCGCCGCGAGTACGGCGAGGAAAATGTCATCGCGTCAGACATCCGCACGCCAAAGAAGCGCAGCGCAGATTCTGGACCTTTTGTTTACTGCGATGTGATGCACAAAGACGCGCTTGCGCGAATCGTCCTCGAGCAGGGCATCAACATGATTGTGCACAATGCGTCCATGCTAAGCGCAATTGGAGAACGTAACCCACAGCTTGCGCTCAAGGTGAACACCCGTGGGCTGGAGAATGTGCTCGAGGTGGCTCGCGAGAACGAGCTCCGCGTTTTCACTCCGAGCACTATCGCTGTATTCGGACCAAGCACCCCCAAGGAGGATACCCCTGACCACACGATCATGCGCCCAACCACCATTTACGGAATCACAAAGATCTACCTTGAGTTGCTCGGGACCTACTATCATTCGCGCTACGGTGTCGATTTCCGCTCGTTGCGGTATCCTGGGGTCATCTCTGCAGAGACGTTGCCAGGTGGTGGTGTAAGTTGAGAATTTCTTTCCTGTTCTGTCACGGTTCATCTTTTTTTTTCGAGGCTGACCGTTTTTGTTTTTTGCTTTTCACTTGTTGTTGCAAATGCTGGTTCACGAAATTCCGAAAAGACCACCGACTACGCCGTGGAGATCTACTACAAGGCGCTGTTGGAGAACCACTACACCTCTTTCCTCAGGGAAGATACTGCTCTGCCGATGATGTACATGGACGATTGCTTGAAAGCCACCCTTATGCTGTTGCAGGCCCCCGAGGAGAGTCTGACAGAGCGTGTGTACAACATTACTTCCATGTCATTCACTCCCGAAGACCTCGCCAAGTCAATCAAGAAGCAGATCCCAGACTTTGCGATAGACTACCAACCAGACTTCCGTCAGAACATTGCTGACACCTGGCCAAAGTCCATCAACGACAATCTTGCACGCAAGGACTGGGGCTGGAAGCCGGACTTTGACCTCGACGCTATGACCAATGACATGTTGCGCAAGCTCTCTTACCGCCTCGGAGTTACCTATCCGGGCGCAGCGCACTAAACCGACAGACCTTTTATTTTATTATCCTCGTAAACTCCATGCGAACTCGTTCTTCTGATTGTACCCCCACCTTCCTCTACGTTGCCGGCGCGTCCGCTGTTTTCCTAATTCAGATTCGAATCATCGCTCGGTTTCGCGCAGTCAAAGTGAAAGCTTGTCCATGATAGCCATCTTCTTAGCAAGAACGTAAGAATCTATTCTAACGAACAAGGAACTATTACGAGCCCGTGACACAGGCAAATGCCCAGTGGTACCCTCCCCCCAGCGCAGTCTTCAGTCGGACAACTCAAGTCGCCGTTAGCGTATTGTCTTCGTGCCTTTTCCTCGATGACACCGCTTCGGCGTCAAATTTAAAAAATCAATTTTTTAACAGCTCCGAAAGGAGCCCCACGAAAAATTTTCCTCGGCGACCCATGGCAGCGCTGACGAGACACACAGACTGGCGGAGACAGATCCCTGCGCCTTGCGGTCTTTTGGCGAAGCCTTGTCCGGACCGTGGCCTATTCAGTGTGAAGATGTGTGAAGCGTGAAAATGTGAAATGTGAAATGTGAAACCGTCCTATGAAGCCCTAGCTAGCGGAGTGGGAATGTGTGGGATCGTGACGGGCGAAACGGCCGTGGGCCGGTCCACGCACGCAGCAACTTTCTGTCGCGAATGAGTCGAGATGCACGGGTGCTTCTTGCAGGGCTGGCTGATGTTAGAGCCCGTCGGTTACAAGGATTCATTCATTCGCCCCGCGCTTTCCAAGAGAACCGACAAGATCTGCACGAATTGGAGGGAGCCCAGGCACTGGGTGTAATTGCCTCACCTCACCCTTTGCTTGGCAAATAGCCAGGAGCGTGTTGTTGGCCTGTGGGTGAAGAGCAGCGCTCAGGACCACCTCGAAACCGATTAAAATCGATCAAACGTGATGTCATTCTTTCATTACTTCATTTCAACTCAACCGCAAACCTGAGACTCGCAAAGAGCCATTCGAAGCGGGAAATTCTCAAGCGCAATCGCTTCCGACGTTTCCCCTCGGCGAAAATTCAAAAAACTTCCCAAGTGCGAGAAGAGCGAGCTATTGTTGCGGGCAGCATACAGTTGGATAGTGTAGCAAGTGTAGCAGACGTAGATCTGCGCGTAGCGATGGAGCTGTGGTCGCGAGTAGAGGTTGGTTAATCTAGACGCGGAAAGGCCCAGCACGTAAGTCAAAAATACGAAGAAGAATGATTGACTGTGAGAATGAATTTTGTCAGTTTTCCTATGTTTTCCTGTTCCCTTTCCTCCGCACTGGTTGCACTGGTTGCACTGGTCTCTCTTTCGCTCATTCATTCATTTTCATTCATTCGCTCATTCGCTCTCTTGCTGACGCTGTGGCAAAGGCGTTGACGCGCGAGGCAGCGAGGCAGCGAGGCAGCCCGAGCGCGGAAAGAAGGGAGAAAGCGAGCGGTAAGGCAGGGCAGAGGCAGATATGGTGCTGACGGACAAGCAGCGCAGAGACCTGAACGAGGCCGTGCTGGAATATCTGCGCTGCACGGATGGCTTCGAAGAGGCGGCGCAGGTCTTTGGCGGGGCCGCGGGGCTGAATGGTGCTGACGCGAAGAAGAGCGCGATACCGATCCTGGAGAAGAAGTGGACATCCGTGGTGAGGCTGCAGAGGAAGGTGCTGGAATTGGAGACCAAGGTGAAGGAGCTTGAGGCCGAACGCAAAATGCTTGGTAGCTTGCCGAATGGGGCTGGCGGAGGGATTGGGGCTGCCGGAGGCGCCATGCTTAAGAGCGGGGAGAGCTTCCTGCTTCGCACGACGCACAGTCATCAGATGGACGGGCACAGGGCGCCCATAACCTGCGTGGTCTTCCACCCGAGATTCAATGTGCTCGTGAGTGCCTCTGAGGATGCCACCGCCAAAGTTTGGGACTTTGAGACCGGCGAATTCGAGCGCACCCTGAAGGGTCACACTAAGAAGGTTGAGGAGGTGGCTTTCAACGAGATGGGCACCTTGCTTGCCACTTGCAGCTCTGATCTGAGCATCAAACTATGGGATTTCTCCCCGAGCGGGTCGTACGACTGTGTCAAGACATTGATGGGCCACGACCACAGCGTTTCAGGAGTGTGTTTTTTGAGCGGTGGCTCACAGCTAGTATCTTGCTCGAGGGACAAGTCAATCAAGCTTTGGGATACAAGCAGTGGATTCTGTCTTCGGACGTTCTACGGCCATGAAGAGTGGGTGCGCAAGATCACTGTCCACCCTGCAACAAACGCCGTGGCTACGTGCTCCAGCGACCACAACTTGATTGTGTGGAATCTCACCGCATCCAGTGACAGTGTCGTGGCAACCCTCCGGGGTCACGAGCACGTGGTGGAGTGTTTAGCATTTTCCTCCGTAGCTGCTGATCGAGCACTAGGCTCCACCTCATCAGCGCCTGGAAGTACAACTGCGGAGAGCTCCTCAAGCAATGGCGAAGAAACCTTATCGAATGGCGGAGCAGGAGGAAGGAGTCGTCGCAGCGGTGGTCTGCACCTTGCGTCCGGCTCCCGGGACAGGACGATCAAAGTCTGGCATATTCAAAGCGCCACATGTTTGTTTACTCTCACCGGACATGACAGCTGGGTACGCGCTGTTGCATTTCAACCTAACGGCAAATATCTTATCTCTGCCTCTGAGGATAAGTCCATCCGGATGTGGGACCTTGCACAGCAGAAATGCATCAGAAGCATAACGTCTGCACACTCGCACTTTATTACTTGCCTTACTATTCACCCGTCACTCGCTCTTGTTGCCACCGGAAGCGCAGACCAAAGCGTTGCGACCTGGGGCGCCGCTCCCGCTGGATTTGCAGGGACCCCGTCAAGCGACGAGCACAGTGCTTCGGCCACAAATGTCTAATACGCTTGCCGCTCTAATGTCTCAAAACTCGTCTCCTGGAACTCCTGGAATGTCTTGCCTCGCTGGTTCATAGGCTCTTGGGTTGGCCCAATCAGTAGATCCGGACATTAAGAAAATGCAACATTATTATCGTAGTTGTAGCAACTCTGAAAGCGAAATCGTTTCTATCTGAACTGTTCCGTCGAATGTCTCGCCCTCCTCAAACCTTCCACTTACAATTGCATCTTCTTGCTGAACTGTTAGTTGATTGAGAAAAAACGTACTTGCAGCTCTGAAAAAAACGAAAGACAAAACAATTACACCAAAGTAAATTGTGGTGAGATTTTGTAATTAAACAACAAGTGAAGCCAAAAAGTGCAGCGTGAACAAACCCTCTCGGAAATATCGGAAGGTTTAGTGCTCAAACAAACGATCAAGAAGGGACAGGATTGCTTTGGTTCCGGAGATGCAACTTTTAGAACGCCAAGACTTTCGATGTATATCGATGTATATGTTGGCGTACTTTTGGAAATTGCTCTGGTTGCTAACTGCAAGAAATAGGTTTCAGAAAAGTGCGAAGATGAGGAATAGGTTTTGTTACAATAAATTTTATATATACTCTACAAAGGCCGGAAGCACGGGGCGCGCAATACTAAGACATCAGGCGTCATTAGCTGCAGAAATCGCAGCACAGAAGGAAAAAGACAGATACTACCAAAGCGAGGGTGTCGGACTTCACTTATGGATGAGGGTTTTGCGAGGACCATGGCTCTTCAAGAGCTTTTGGTTTCGCATGTCCGGGTTTAAGTCAACAATCACGATGGTGATATCATCCGATGCCATTCCTCCGTACAGACGCTTCTGCTTGACATGCGCAGCAAGTTTTTGTGCAGCTTTTCCGGGGTTAGAAATTCGATTTACAAATTTGGCAATGTCAGGAGAGTCCATGCACTCAAACAGTCCGTCACTGCCCATCACGAAGCGAACGTATTCACCGCGGGGAACTGAGAAAGATGCAACGTCAGGCTCCGCAATAACTGACCGAGCAGCATACGCATCTCCAATGGAGCGAGTCACTTGGAGGCTGACACCACCGGTGTGTGAAAACACACAGCGTGGCCCAGTGGGAACTCCGTTGAGGTGGCGCTGCCCAACAAATGAATGCGCCCGAAGACTACGCACGTCACCACTCTGCGCGGCACGCTCCTTCTCCCTGTGCCACAGCTCCGATTCCAGCAAGCCGGGGCGTGGGGTGTGGTCCGCGTTGAGAATGCGCTGGTGCTCCGTCTCGTTGCAATCGACGCGGTGATCAAGGGTCATATCCGTGATCTCCCCGTGCTGAGAAATCATGAAACACCGGCAGTCCCCAACCCAGGCCACCTTGCCTTCGACGGTGTTCGATTCGGCAGAGTCAATAGAATTGCCTGGGTCGTCCTGGTTGATCATGAGTGTCACAGCGCAGGTTCCTGCGCGAGGATCAGTGTGCCGCTGAGCCTTAACGATATCGTCCACACGCAGGTAGCCGCGAATGACTGCCTCATCGTCGGGCATGTCAAACGGTTCGTGCGGACCAGATAAAGAGGAGAAAACCTCTTCGTCTGTTCCTGCGCTTTCCACATCGGAACCCTCCATTCTCCGGGAGCAGTTGCCAATTTCGTCATAAAGACGGTCTACGCAGAGATCCGCGGCAAGTGCAGAGGTTCCATGTCCGTCAAATACGCCAAAGTAGTGCACGTCAGAGCCTCCTTCTGAGCCGAGACGGATGTCAAAGCGGTCTTGGTCCTTCTTGCCAGGGGCTTGAGCGGCGCCGTACTGCAGATTTCCATAGTCAAAAAAGTCCATGGTCACTTTGTTGGATGTGGATCGGTCGAAGCGGGTTGAGGACGTGCGGTGCGGCCCCGAGCGCCCATGCTCGAGTGCAGACATGGCCCCTGTGTCATTTGAAGACAGACTAGTGCCACTGGCGCTGGAGCGCACAGAGTTAGCGGAGATGGACTTTTGGTTGAAACCAACGCGAGGCAGAGACTTGCGCAGTGAGCCAAAGCTTCCTATTGAGCGCTGGAAGGAGTTGCGTTTCTTTCTCGAGTCACCCAGCTTGAGCGCCACCGGGAGTCCGTCGGCCACGGAGCCCGCCACTGTGCTATGAACGCTGGTGTCCTCCATCTGAGGGTCAAATTTGGATGAGTGGTTCCGCCGCATAAAGGATGCCATTTTGGGTCCGATAGGGGTTTGAAGAAGACGGCTTGCTTTTGTTGATGATGAGCACCACGCGATTGCTGTGGCGAGCAACTTTGTCCGTATGTCAGGCGGTCAAAAGATCTCGCAGACCCTTGCCCCCAACAAATACTGCAGGCGCTTTCGTGTCTGTGTCTGTTCGAGTGTTTATGACGCAGGTTGTGTATGTGCGCTTGGCCTGCTCGTTTCGGTGTTTTCTGTCCAGTCTGTCCGCCAGTAGGCCTTCCCGTTGTTCGAATATGTTCGAATGGATGCTCGGCCCAGTCGTGAACAAAAGGCGTGTGGCGTAAGCGCTGTCGTTCCAAGATCTTACTCTGGTGACGAGTGAGAGCTGCAACTGAGCGGAACGGGTCTGCCTTCCTTCCTTCCTTTCTTTCTTTCTCTGTCCTCTCGCACTCTGCACCGGCGAGTCAGTCACAAAGTGTGTGTTCTTTGACTTTGAAATACTTTGAGCGAGCACAGTAGCCGGCTTGTCGTGTCTTTTGGTGGTTTGACCTCTGTCCTTCCTCTAACCTGGCCGGTGACACCCATGCAAAAACGCCAGCTGCAAGACAAGATGATGTTGAGTCGGAGTGCGACGAGCAGTGCCAACACCTTTGATCAAACAATGAAGGTAATGCCCCCCCGGTACTCAGTACAGTACACTGGCTCAGCTCAGCTGGTGATGACGATGGGGCTGGCGACTCTAATGCAACAAGAGACGAGAAAGAAATGTACGACAAGGACTTTCTTTCTTTCTTTCTTTCTTTCTTTCTGCTTTCTCCTTCTGCGCGACCGGGTCAACTGGGTCCCAGCTCTTTGGTTCAATCCGAACGAGCAGGCGGACTCCGAGAAGCCTGCCTTTTATAACTTTTATATACTTTGGACGTCCCAGGAGAGAGACACAGAAGTCACAGAGGACACTGTCGACACGAGCCCACGTCCGACTGTCTCAAACTTTCTCAACTCTGGATTCTGAGGGAAGAGAGATAGAGTAGACACACAGAGAGAGAGAGTGGGAGAGATCCAGATGATCCAGAGTCCCACTTCGTCTTCTTGGTCTAAGGCGCACGAAGTACTATACTTGTCCTCCTCGTTTCGCTTCACGTCGCGTCGCGAGTGACAGTGGTTTCACTGTCAACTGACTGTGCAAAACGAAGAAGGCCAGCACAACTAACACAGAGACACCTTGTACTCTTGTACTCTTATACTTGAATGTGAGTACGCCAGCANGGTTGTTGGTGCAGAACAGATTTCGTTGTGTTCTTCTTCTTTTTTTTTTTTTTGTAGGACAAAATTGCAAATTAGAAGGTGAAGGGGAAAACTCGGGTGAAATGGAACTACGATCCGGACCGCAGGAGAGATAATTGTGTCGGAAAATACCTCAGGATGTGACTGACCGTTCTCTTTTGCAATGTTTTGCAGCGTGGGAAGACTGCAAAACATCTGCAAACTGCAAGAGCTAGGTTTCCACATTTCCCTCGGCGCCGCATACGCGCTAGAGCACCTACTGAATATCATAGTGGTCTCTTTCCGTCCACTCCTTCCTCTTCCCGACGGAAGGCTTTTAGGTGAAAGGCACTACTATTGTTTCATTTAAGAGATTGCCATTCTAGTGGTGGCGTCAGGGCAGCCAGCGTTAAGAAGAATTGTTCGGGCCAGTGTAGTGTTTTGTTATGGAGATACATAGACCTAGAACGAATGAAACGAAGTGAGCCAACACACATAGAACTAATAGCACGAAATGGTAATCTCCAGGACTTACTAATCGTAATATTGCTCTAGCTTCCTCCCGTCCGAGGTCATACTTTCTCCATACAGTTACGTAGGGAAATGTCCTGAGTCAACCAGTACTATCTGTATACATGGCGAGCCTTATGGCTTTCTTCACACGAACTGCGGAGACTTGCCAACGAGATTTCCCCGCTCAATAGCCTCGCACACGGATTAAACCATAGCTTGGTGTTCGAGGTACCGGCGTAGCTTCCTCTTAGATTTTAGTCTGTGACACCACGAGTGACGAGCACCTAATAATGAATAGTCTCTGGATATCGGCATCTGAATTGTAATAACAGTGTATTAGTTCTACGTGGTACACACTATGACGCTCGCAGGTTCGCCAGTCTATAAAGCTAGTTTTTTCCGTAAGAGAGATGTTGGTCGCTGCTCGGAGCTTGGCACTGCAAGCTTTGCAACGCTGCCCAAAGTCGTGTATGAGAGAAGATACTTGATGGCGGGTCCATTTGCAACAAAGATGATTGAAATGCTATTTCAGGAACACGAGTGCAATTTACCGTGGAGGGAGCATTTCGTAGTCCCAAATAGGGAAGAGTCGTTGGCGAGTCATCGCACTGTTTGCTAACACTACCGACACTTCGCCGAGTACTACCAACATTCAGCGAAATGTTCATGGAGGCGGAGCCTCCCTCAGAGAGCAGCTCCTTGTTCTAGTAGGACAGACTACGTGTTTATCTTGGATAGCTTCTCTATCCTCTGTGCTCCAATACCAGGCATGGTGTAAATAAGCCTGTTTCTGAATTCAAGGAGCGCGTAGTGTGGTTATAGTTGCACCGCGTTCACACGCCAAGGATTTGAAACGACAAGGGAGACTCCCTGGGTTGTCCACTTTCCGGCGAACAGAATGTTCATCACGATCAACTCCTTGATCGCGATCAACGAAGGACACAGTGCGAAGAACAACCGAGCTCTTCTCTACTTTGTCTTGCGGAACGTAATTTGACTGGAGGAAATTGGAAGCTTTAAGTAATTGATCGAGAGAGGGCGACCGACGGAGTGAAACAGCGCGCAGGTGGCAAGTGCAGACAACAATTCGATTAACTGTAAAGTCGCGGTCAACCACAAGCAAACACTCTGTGACTGCGGACTTGAACCTGTGTTGTTGCACTGTTGCATTGTTGCACTGTTGCACGGACTCCAGGGTGCAGTTGGCTGTGAAGGAGTAGTTTTGAGTGAGCTGGGACAATGGGGATCCCGGCGTTTTACTCGTGGCTCCTGCGGACGTTTCCCAAATTGGAGTCTCCCGCGAACGGTGTGAAATGCGATAATGTTTATATTGACATGAACAGTGTGATCCACCCCGCGTGCCGCGGGAAGCATGGCGCTCTCGAGAGTGAGGCGGAAATGTTTGCTGCTGTCGCCAAAGGGGTGGACCGCATCATAGCGGCCACAAACCCTCAAAAGACGATCTTTTTGGCGATCGATGGAGTTGCCCCGAACGCCAAAATGAAGCAGCAGAGGGCTCGTCGTCTCAAATCGGTTCGTGAAACGCGCGAAATCGCATCTCTTGAAGACAAGTTGCGTAAAATGAAGTTTGAGCACCGAGAGACGATGCCTGAGCATGCCTTAAACACAGAAACGGGATGGGACTCAAACGTTATCACACCTGGCACTGAGTTCATGTCACGTCTCAGTGAATTTTTGCAGCACTTTGTGGAAGACAGATTAAAGGCGGAGTGGAAAGGTCTTGATGTCATTCTCTCGGACGCAAGCGTCCCTGGCGAAGGGGAACACAAACTATTAGAGTTCATTCGCGCGCAGTCTGAGGAGTTTGCAACTCTGCAAGAGGATGGTGACAATAAATCGAAAGCCGTCTCGAAAAAGGCAAACCTCGCTGAATCTTCAATCAAGCACTGTCTCGTGGGTGAAGATGCCGATCTCGTCATGCTTGGCCTTGCTTTGCACAAGCCCGGTGTTGCTATTGTTCGAAATATGGAGCAGCAAGACGCCATGATCGCTCGAAACAAACGCAAGGCGAGAAAGTTGCCCATAGACTATGAGTCTTTCCTGAACCCCGATCGCTCCAGAAACCCTTTCAGAGTGGTACGAATCGATTCTCTCTACTCTGCGCTGCAAACCATCGTCACCAAGAAGCTCGGCTTGGAGAAACCTGACTCGATCAACTTTGACAACGTCGTGGACGACATCATCACCATTTGCTTCTTGGGCGGAAACGATTTTTTGCCCCACCTTCCAACGGTAGATATAAGGAACAGTGTTCTGAGCAGGCTTATTGGCACCTATTTGGTCACTGCAGTAAAAAATGGCAAATATTTGGTGGACCACGACACGCATCGTATCAACATGGATACCATGAGGGATGTGTTGCTCGCTGTTGTCAAAGCGGAGGAGGCTGGAAAGGTCGAGCTTGAGGCCAGCCTCTCAAAACAGCTTTCAAATGCAATCGTTGATTCTATTGACCCCAAAAGTCACTTGAGGCGGGAGTGGACTCCGCCACCGAGCATGCAGGTCTGTTATGAATTCGACTCAAAGCGGTTTTGCAGATCTGGATACACCTGCTTCCGATTACACGATAATGTTGTTCCGTTTGAGCGATCACTGCACCGGATTTTGTCCAGTGTTGCGACATTTGCGTTGTCTAAATCCGAGTCCATGTATAGAGTTGTAGACGAGGAGAGTAGCATCAGTCCGCATTTTGGAAACGGGGAGTTCATGCTCCCCGATGGTATGCAGGTTGGCCGCGTGTCGCGTGATGGCAGCAAGCTTTCCATTCTGCATTTGGACGTGGTTCAAAAAAAGCACGTACTTGCTCTTGCAAAGGCACTCTGTCTTAGGGTCACTGAGAAGGGCGATCGAATTCATTTTGAGTCTCCTCATTTCGAGTCCCAAGAAGCAGGTATGGCATGGGCAAAGAGAAACCGAGCCATCATGTATCTACTTTACAACGAAGAGGTCAAAGATGTACATTCTATGGAAGAGGACAGTCAGGTATCGCAAGCACGAGCCTCCGATACCATGGTGATCTCACTTGGAGGAGCGAAAATTCGCCCGGATATGTACTATACGGACAAACTAGAGATCGATGTCAACACCCCAGAGGGTCGAGCTGCGCGAAAGGCCATCGCCGTTGAGTACATTCGAGGCATGCAATGGAATATTCGATACTATTTGGAGGGATTACCGAGCTGGGGGTGGGTTTACTCTTACAACTACGCTCCATTCGCTCATGATCTGTACAACGTCGCCAAGACCCTGACTCCGGAAGAATACGACAACTGGGCGGACTCCAAGCCGTCCACTCCTGTCGAACAGCTTCTTGCGGTTCTCCCAGCCTCCAGCAGGCATGCGTTGCCGCACTCTTGCGCCAATGTCCTGGGTCGTGAGGGTTCAGAGTTTTCAGAATTTTATCCTGATGCTGACGATATCGAGCTGGACCCCAATGGGCGGCGCTACAAGTATCAATGGGTGCCACTTCTTCCCCCCGCGGCCAGCGCGGACTCCCTGCAAGCAGTTGTAGAGTCCTGCAAGCCGGAGTGGACCCCTGGCGAGCTCTCTCGTGATGCTCTTGGCTTGCCCAAGCTATTCTCATCACGTCCGCGGGTGTCCAAGCTTGCGTCCCCACAAGGCAACCTGGAGCTTCCAATTTTGAAAAAATTCGATCAGCTGCGGTCGGTTCCCGCTGTTCGAACCCCGACCTTTCAGTTCTTCCAGCGCCGAGCCTTCACTTTTTCAGCGCCCACTCGGCGCTTCCTCTACTCTGCTTTGCGCCGTGTCGCCAAACCTTGATCTCCTCGCCATTTCATTTGACCTGGAGCAATCGACAACATTCTCTTTCTTTTATTTATCGAGTCCTCCTTTCTATGCTTTCTATTCTTTTTCTTCTTCATCATCAATCAACAATTGAAATCAATCATCTTGATTTGAAAAACAGAATCAAAATGGTTGTAGCTAGAGCTAGAATAATTGAAGTTTCGCCGTTTTTCAATCAATGAATTATGACTATGAATTCGCAGTAGTGACCCTGATAGAGTAGCCCACCAATAGCACGAGTAGCTCGATCAAATCTCGATCAAATAGTCTTTTTGGAATAGAGAACTGTTCGTTTTTGGTCTAGTTCCGCAGGTAGGTGACGGGTACAATCGGAGGTAGGGTCGGGGGAAAACCACAAGAGGTCGGTTCCACACATGACTCTCCTCGGCCACACTCCTACTTTGGATTTATAAGTACAATTAAGCAAGAACCCATCCGCTACGGGACAGCTACCACCAGAAGTAACGATCGGCACTCACAAGAACCGGCCAACCTCCTCCCACCTTTCTTTCCTTCTTTCCTTTCATTCCTTTCCTCCCTTCCTCTCACTACTCCCACTGCGCCAACAGCAACGGGACGCTCTCTGCGGAACTGTCCTGTGAGTGGCGAGGTAGCGCAGGGAGAGGAGAGAAAACAAAAAACAAGAGAGTGGAAGCAAGCAAGCAAGCAAGGAAGGAAGAAGGAAGGAAGGAAGGAAGGAAGGAAGGAAAGTGCTCTCTCATCGAGTCTTTTGTCGTCGGTCAAGGCGGTGGAATTTTTTTGTTTGTTTTGGTGTGGCGGTGAAAGGTTGTTGGTTTCGCAGAAGCGATTCGGGTTGTAGTAGTTGTTGAGGTAGTTGGGATTTGGTGCGTTTTTTGCGATGGAGGAGAGCGGCAAGCAGGAGAGCGCGGCGTCGGAAACACCACTGGCTCCGTCGCCGATGGAGGAGCGCGCGAATGGTCTGAAGAATGAGGCAAACGAGCTGTTCAAAAAGGGGCACTTTGAGCAGGCGATCGCGGTGTACTCTGATGCGATCAATACGCTGCCCTCCGCAGTATTGTATGCGAACAGGGCATTCGCGCACCTCAAGGTGGAGGACTTTGGGCTGGCTCGCGCGGACGCGGAGAAGGCAGTGGAGCTGGACGCAGCTTACGTGAAAGGATACTATCGGCTAGGGTCGGCACACCTGGCGCTGGGACACTACAAGGACGCGCTAAAGGTGTTTCGGAAGGTGGTGAGCTTGGCGCCTCGCGACCGGGATGCGCGCGTCAAGTTCAAGCAGTGCGAGAAGGAGGTGCGTCGACAGGCGTTTGAAGAAGCCATCGCTCATGAAGCGCATGCGCCTCCGTCTGAATCTATCAAGTTAGACTCCATCGAGGTGCCAGACACATACGACGGACCGCGCTTGGGCGAAGGAGACAAGGTCACCAAGGAGTTTGTCGAGGCTATGGTTGATTACATGAAGAACCAAAAGGTGGTGCACAAGAGGTACATCACATCCTTGTTAGTTCAGGTGAAGGAGCTCTTGCAGCAAGAGCAGTCACTTGTAGAAGTGACGGTTGGAGAGGAAAAGCTAGAAGGCGACGATGAACCCTTCTTTACCGTGTGCGGAGACACGCACGGACAGTTTTACGACTTGCTCAATATTTTCGAGGTTAACGGCGGCCGCCCTTCGCCGGCACGTCCTTATTTATTCAACGGGGACTTTGTGGATCGGGGCTCGTTTTCTTCGGAGGTCGTTCTCACTCTTTTCGCTTACAAACTGTTGTATCCAAAGCACATGATTTTGTTACGCGGAAACCACGAGACCAAAAACATGCAGAAGATTTATGGCGCAGCTGGCGAGTTTACGGCCAAATTTGACGCCAAAACCTATGAGCTGTTTTCCGAGGTTTGCCAGTACTTGCCTCTGTGCGCCACCATTAACAAGAAGGTCATCGTTATGCACGGCGGTCTCTTCACTGATGATGGCGTCAAGCTCGAGGACATTAAGAAGATCTCTCGCGTACGCGAGCCACCTGAAAGTGGTTTAATGAGCGACATTTTGTGGAGTGATCCGCAGCCATTCCCTGGTCGTGGGCCGTCCAAGCGCGGCGTTGGCCTCTCTTTCGGTCCAGATATTACCAAAAAGTTCCTCGAGGAAAACAATTTGGAGCTTTTGGTTCGTAGCCACGAAGTTCGTGACGAGGGATATCTGGTCGAGCACGATGGAAAGCTGATCACCGTCTTTTCGGCACCAAATTACTGCGATCAGATGGGGAACAAGGGTGGTCTTATTCGTTTCGGCGCTTCTTGCAAGCCATCGTTCAAGCAATTCACGGCTGTTCCACATCCCGATATCAAGCCCATGGCTTACGCAGCCAACATGGGGCTCTTCGGTCTTTGATGCACCGGTTCCCTTTGAATAGTCTTTTTCCATCTAAATGACGGCGCGCAATATGACCATGCATGTGCCAGCATGCCATTAAGCATTTCGTCTCTCTCTCTCTCTCTCTCTCTCTCTCTCTCTTGTTTTTGTTGTTTTTGTTGTTTGCGAGCAACTCGAGTTCTGGCATGTTCTGGCGCGAAACACTGCTCAATCACAACCCACTGATTGATGCTAATTTACCAAGGGTAATCACAGTCACTACTCCCAGACTCCTGTAAAAGCTATAGCTTTTTGAAAATTCTTCCCACTAGAGCTAGTAGAAAGGCAAAGCATTTGGTACGACGAGTATACCCAAGTTTGAAAAGCGGCCAAGCTTTGAGCGCTTTGCACTCTGTGGCGGTCTTTACACCTATACAAAGGCGAGGCAGAGAGCGGAGTTGCCAGCAACGACAAACTCAAACGCTACACATTCACTCGAAACAAGGAGTTCCAGGAATCCCAGGAGCGAAGGGAGAGTGACAACCTCGAGCACGAGAGATTCGGAGTTTGCGAGGCAGAAAGGCGAGAAAGCCAATTGCGCAGCAACGAGATGGAGTGTGCGAAGGAGAATGAGGCAATCCCAGCGGAGAACAAGGGGGGCAGCGGAGATCGCGAGGGGGCCAGCTCTGTGGAGAAGGTCGTGAAGAGGGAGCGGGCCGAGAGCACAAAGGAGGGCTCGAGCAAGAAGGTGAAGAAGTGCCAAAAACCAAAGAAAGAGAAGAAAGCGTCCATGTCCGGGAGGTTGAAGAGGTGAGTGATGGCAGTTCTGTGTTTTACGTTCTACGTTTGAGACTTGTGTGTTAGGTGAGTGTTTCCGATTGGCAGACAAGCTAAACACGTTTTCTGGACTATTTGCGCGTGTTCAACAGAATTCATAGAGAGCTTGCGGAGATTTCATTAGAGCCTCCGGTGAATTGCAACGCCGGGCCAAAATCAGACGCTAATTTGTGTGAGTGGGTCGCGACGATCAAAGGGCCTGAAGGTTCCCCGTACGATGGAGGCCTGTTTTACTTGGACGTCACATTTCCGGATGAGTATCCATTTAAGCCGCCCAAGCTAAAGTTCCGCACTCGGATATACCATTGCAACATCTCTCCAAGCGGAGACATTTGCTTGGACACTCTTAAAAGTAACTGGAGCCCAGCACTCTCAATCACCCAGGTATTGTTGTCGGTGTGTGCGTTGTTGGTGGAAGCAAATCCGTCCGATCCTTTGGTGCCTGACATCGCAAAGCTTTACGTGGACGACAGGGCAAAACACGACGAGACTGCAAAGGACTGGACAGAGCGCTACGCAAAATCTTCCTAGATCTTGGATTGATCCCAGCGCATCGGCACAGCGGGAGTTTGCCCGTTCCGGGCGGACCGGTGCCGTCGAGGTTGTTGGCGCGATGAACCAGCGCCCACTCACTCCAACCTCGACCAGAGCACGAATTGTTGCATTGTTGCATTGTTGAAGCAATCTCCCATCCCGCCCCTACCTCTATACAAACTGTTCTTGATAATCACACTTCGCTATCAACCTTCCACGCCACGATTCCATACCCATTCGCCGTCCGTGGCACTTTGGCACCGTGGCAACCGTGGCAACCGTGGCACCGTTTCTCTAAACTCTGAAAACCTCCCACATCCCCTCAAACCTTTCCTCATGCTGCCCTTGCGTGCTCCTGCGTGCTCCTGCGTGAACAAAACGCAACTCGCTGGGCAGTTGAGCTCTCTCCACCCACGCTCTCTGCGACTCTCTCGCTCGGTCATTTGCAGTCGCAGCGGCCGCTACACTCCAAGGCGTGCGCGAAGAGCTGTGCAAGCGCGAGGTGTGTTTCGGAGAGCACTCGGACGACGCGACAACACTGAAACGTGATGGGCAGGCGGCGAGGCGGGGCCGCGGCCGTGGCCGGGGCGGGAAGAGCGGGTTCAAGTCGGCGCCCCTCGTGGGCAGTCGCGGCAGTAGTTGTCGCTTGCGCGAGCGTGGTGACCTGGTCTCTGGTGGAGCGGACAGGTGTTTTGCTGGACGCGGAAAGCGCGAGGTTGGCGGCGTTGTCCGCGTGGCTGGAGCGAACGGGGGCAGAGTGGGAGCTCGACTTTGTGCTAGATGGGGAAAACGGACGGGTGACAACGGCGAGAAGGGACCTGTCCAGCGGAGAGTCGGTGATGAAAGTGCCGCGCAAAGCGATCTGGGCCTCGCAAGATGTGGCGTTTCAAGACGACGAGCAATTGGGGGACTCCGCCAAGCTTCAAGAGCTCGCGACCAAGATTCTGGCCCTGGAAGGCAGCGCCGAGGGCGACGCAGGCGACGGAGACTCGCTCCGCCGTGTCCGACTTTCCAGGCATCAGGTTGTATTGGCCTTAGGGATTGCGTGGCACAGGTCCAAAGGCGGCGGCAAAATGGAAGCGTATGTGGCGTCTCTTCCAAGTCGTGTCGATGGCTTGCCCAGGTTTATGTCGTCGGCGGATCGGGCCGCGTTGAACGGGACCCAGACTCTATCGAGGGGCGAGCGCCGAGAGCACGGGATTCGAGACGAGTACGCTTTCTTGCGTGACAAGCTCGGGCTCCGGGAGATCAGCTCTGAAGAATATGTGTGGGCACGGGACATGGTCGACTCGCGTTGTTTCCGGTTAGCGGAAGAAGGGCAAAGAACGGAACCACTTGTCGCGATGGTTCCATTAGCCGACATGCCGAACCATGAGAACGAGAATTGTGCGCTGTCCCACGAACTGAAGAACGGGCTGTTTACAGCTACTTCACGCTGCGCTCTCAGAAAGGGGCAACTGGTTCATAACTGGTACGGGTCGCACGGAAACGTCGCATTAATGGCGCAATGGGGCTTTGCGCTGGAAAACAATCCATTCGATGAAATCGCGCTGGAACTGGAGCCGGTCGGCACGATTTGCTCAATGGGGGCGCAGAACGGGGTGCGGCCATGCGTGGCAGCTTTTGTCCGTAACCTTCAGGCCCTCAGGGGCGACGCGCCAGGCTCTGCGCTGCGCGAGGCGTGCAAATGGATCCAAAACTTGGCCTCCAAACAATACAAACAGCTCCTTGCTAACAACATACTGCCTCAAGCTGGAGTCAGTGCTCGACGAGCTCTAAATTCCGAAATGCGTTTGTGGGAGCGAGCGATGCAAGAGTGCGGAGAGATGCTTTGGAGCATGCGGCACCATATCAATGCCAGCGAGCTTGCAAGTGCGCTCTTCGGAGTCTCTATCAAATAGCACTTGTCAAAATTTGTATTTATCATAACATCATGACCATCCTTAAAAACTCCGAACGGCTTTTTTTGCCTTTCTCTTCATCACTGTGTTGTTCCTGCCAATGGGAAAGCAATTTATTTCTGGAATTAATTCGGTCCTCAGCAACGCCCAAAGCTCAATTGCACGGTGGGGAAGATCAGTCGATCTCTCGACAGTGTCGGCCAAAAGGCGCGGGCATTTGAACAGTCCAGGCCAATGTGCTCTAATTCCGCCGCTCAAATACGCTCAAACACCTGAATTCTCAATTCTGAACTTTGGACAAATGTCGCGAGAAGCACGATGAAGCACGCTCACATTTTGCTCCCATACTATCCCGTACTCCTACTTGTACTCACTCCCTGGTTGGTCTCGCTTAGCTCGTTCTACACCCTCTTCTATCTTCGCATCTCCACAATCTCCTCAACTCGTGACAGTGATGACAGTGATGACAGTGATGAATGACAGTGACCAGTACTCAGAGTCAGTCCCCCAACATCGCGCAGAGGCGAGCTCGAAAAGATTGACAAGAGCGAGTGAGCGCAGAGCACCATGAAGTCTCGGGCTTGCGCGTGCGCTCTGTGGCTGTCGGCGTCGCTGTGGCTATGCGCGAGCAGCGAGTCGGCGTGGCCCGGCGTGCAGGACTTGCGCACAACGCTGCAGTCGGAAGGGATGTTTGAGGTGCGCGACGAGGCAGTGGGAGCCGCTCGCGCGGACGCCCTGCGCGCCTGGGCCAAGTGCGCGCTGCAAGATGGTGCGAAAGGGTCCGTGCGCACGGTCATGGCCGACGGCGCTGTACGCAAGTCGCTGGGGTGGGCAAACGGCGCGGACATGGAGACGAAAGCGAAACCGGAAACGGAATTCAACGTGGTGATGGGGTTGGGTGACGCGCGGGGAAGCGCAGGATGCGAGGACTTTGTGAGGGCAGGGAAGAGGCTGCGAAGGGCAGTGAAGGCAGCGAGCGAAAAGTTCATGGGAGCGGTGCTCGGGAAGGCGGAAGCTGCGTTGGCGTTGGACGAAGGCGAGACGCTCGAGCACTTTCATGTGTTTACCAAGTCATCAGGGCATGGCGACATGCAAGAGGAGGGCGATGCAGAGAGTGAAGGCGCGCGGCCAGCGACGCTGGAGATGCACACGGACGCGGGGCTCTTTGTGGCGTTCGTACCCGCCCTGCTCATGAATGATGAATTTGAGGAGCTGCAAGGTGGATCGGGCTTCTTTGTTGAGAACAAGGACGGAAGTGTGTCAGAGCCTTCATTCGCTGAGGACTCTTTGGTGTTCATGGTGGGCGACAGCTTCAACCAAGTGTTTGGAACCTCGTTCCGCGCTGTCCCTCATATGCTCCGGGTTCCTGAATCTGCAAAGTTTCGTGCCTGGTTCGGAATGATGTATTTGCCGTCGCAGGACACGGTTCTAGGGGGCCAGCGGACGTATGCACAGCTGAGGGACGAACACATTCAGAAAGGTGGTAGCGACTGGTATCACAGTACGGTAGGGTGCTCCTCGCCCGAATTGGGGCTTGTGGATCTGAGTAATGGGTGCAAAAGCAGCGAGACCTACTGCTGGATGCAGTGCATGCCCACCCCAGTCTGCCCTGCCGACGAGAATCCGCGGTGTGTTCATCCGGACAAGTCTCTGTGGACTGGGGGAATGTGCTCAGACTGCAAGATGGAGTGCCTGAGCAAGCCCAACGAGCCCAAGAAGACTGGATTTTGTAATGGATACGGCACAAGCATGTACATGGAAGGCTTTGTGACGGCAGGAAACAGTGACAATGCTTGCCTTGTGCTCTTGTTTGGCTGGGCCAAGCTAGACTCAGGCATCAAATTCGTCGCTGGGTTGAGTGTGGTGGTAGGTTTTGGAATCTTTGTGGAGTTCCTGGTGTACCGCAGACGTCTCTTCGAAAAGTCCCAGAAGGAAAAGAAGGGACGTCTGCCAGGGCGCGTGAAAGCTGCTCGTGCTTTCCTTTACGGTCTGCAACTGGTGAGCGCGTATATTGCAATGCTTTTTGCTATGACCATGTCGGTAGAAGTATTTACAGCTATCGTGGTGGGGCTCATGACTGGACACATGATGTTCAACGTTGAGCAGCCCGTGCCTGAGTCAGCCGAGCCGTGCTGTGCTGCTTTTGAGGAGGAAGACGACGAAGAGGCCGGGCAGAGGACAGAGCCATTGCTGTCTTCCTGAAGCTGGGCGGTCATCCTTTGGTTCGCGAATCAAATCGCTTGGGCACAGTGTGCCAGGACATGATGGTCAAATTAGAGAATGTTTTCTTATATATATATATACAAACAGAATACATCGCACATGCGCCAGCTTTTGTCTCTAGGGCTTTGTTTCCTTGGGCATGATTCGGCTCCAATCCGAATCATCCCAATTCCACAAAGAAAAGGAGCTACGAGAGCGTACTCCCTCAATAATACGACTAACAGCACCACGATAAAAAATAAGACGGTGCAAGAGTAAGAATGAACCCCGACTGTCCATCGTGTGTGGCGAATGCCTTCGCATAAATACATGACCGCATAATTCTATCTAGTTCAAGGCTCTTCAAGCTTTGCCCTGTCCCTTGCCGAGGGCCATGCGCCGTCTCTCCATACTCCTTAAAATCAAGTCCGCCCCGCCACCGAGGGTCTCAGTCGTGGGATGGAGTGCTCGCCGAGGACCGTTCGGGTCATAAGAGTCTGGCGGCAAACCCTGCAGCGCTTCATCGGAGATCCTGAAGGTCCCGAGCATTTGCCTATTCTTTTCGTACAACATGGCGCGTTCCGGGGACGGAACGTAGGCGTTGACCCCATGCTGCAGTGCAGAACCTGCAGCAGGGCTTGCGAGTGTAGGCACCATGGTGGATGGAGCCGGAGACACAGGAATCTCTTTCTGCGTCGCACCATTCAGCTGTTGCGAAGGAGGAGGAGGGGTCGCTGATTGGGGTTGCTGGTTCATCACCATGTGCTGCATCGTGTAGAACGGGTTGACCGTGGCCGAACGTATCTCATTTTGCACATTCAAGAAGCCTTCAAAGCCTTGCTTCAGTTCCGAGCCTCCAGACACCAGCTGATGCTCCTGTACCGTGTCCACGAGCTGCTTCCTCGCCAGGTTCACCTTGGACACGGTCTTGCCCAGCACCCTGCCCACGAGCCTGGCGCCAATCTTGACCTGCTGCTCGCCTGCACACAAACCATTTCGCGAAATCGTCAGCAAAAACTAAAACCAACGAAAGTAACCGTCATTCTCGGCTCGGTGCACGCGCCACTTACCGAGCAAAAAGTAACCGGCAACGCCAAGTACCACCACCTCTCCCAACGAGAGGTCAAACATCTCGCTTTCTCCTTCCTCTCTTCCCCTTCCCTTGGTCCCTTGGTCCCTTGGTCCCTTGGCGAGCGACCTGCACAAACTAGTGACGGTTTCGCGCCAACGTACAAGGATGGATACCTTTTGACCGGTGGACCCGCACTGTCGCACGAAAGTTGAAACTTCTGAACGGCTCTCGAAGTAAAGGAAGTAAAGGAAGTAAGAAGCGTCCGACTCCGAGAAGCTGAGCCTCTGAGCTCGAAACGGCTAACCGATCTCCGTCTCTCTGTCTCTGTCTTTGTCTCTTTCGTCTTGTCTTGTCTTGTCTCTCTCACGTTGCCTCTCTCACGGTCAGTGCCGAGAGTGCTGACAGAGAGTACCTGTGGTGCTCTTTCGCCTCAGACGATCTCCGCGAGTCAGCGGCAACAACGGCAATAGGAACAGCTTCCTCACTCACCCACCCACTCACTGCTGGAGAATGAATGAGTACGACTCATAGGAAATACACAGATCGTCTCGTCCAGTCACTTTAGTCACTTTCTTCTTTTCTCACTTTCTCTTTCTCTCTCTGACATTCCCCTCATTCATTTTGTCTCTTCCTCCTTCTCTCCATCTTGCCATCATTGCCATCCCTCTCTCACTGGTCTCTCCTTTCCACTATGTGGTGTGTTGAGGCCGTTTCAACAAATTAGTAAGATTAATTAGAGATCTGGCTACAAAACGATGTGATGGATAGGTGACTCGCAGATAGAAGGGCTGAAATAGGGATCATTAGGAATTAGTATGGATGGGTGCAACAGCATGGACCTCTAAAACCATCTTTTACTGTGGCGCATAAAACGGTTCCTAAACCAAACTGTAGCCGCTCCGTAAACACACAACCATGGTACGACGTAGTCGCATAGGAGCCGTATAGAAGGATCTTCCCGCTGTTCAAAAACCCGCATACTGGACCGTAGAGTAAAGGCGAAAGCTTCATCCAAGCAGTGGTTGCCGAGAGCCAGAGTAGAGGCCTCGATCGGAGAGGACATCAGTGAGTGAGAGTGTGTATGGTCTTGGTTTGTCTGTCTTCCACAGTACTGGTACCACGGTACCGAGGGAGTGCTAGCAAGGCTTCTTGCCCTGCAAAACGCCATCCCAAGACTTCCGAGGGGTGGTAGTACTAGGTATGGTGTTGATAACAATTCAAGATGTCGCAGGGGAAGCGTGGTTTGCGACGGGAATTCTTGGTTGTTATCGTTGACATTTCGAAACAGGACGAAATTATAGCGCACTGCCGTATGTTGAGAGCAAAGCGATACAAAATTTCAGTGGTATGTTGCGGCCTGAATTTCTGTTGTTAATTAAACCTGGGCGCAGGAGGAGATCATCGGTCGCTGACAGAACTGACACACATGACGAGCCAGGACCACTGACGCTACAGACACCAGTTGAGAGAGTGTGCGTGCTGAAGAGTGTGTGGCTTTTGCTTCTCCCGCTCCTGTCGCTTTTCTTGTTTGGGTCGAGTAGTGAGTGATGATGAGTGGTGAGTGAAAATGTAAATTTCTTCGCGCTGGCACACACGTGGTGTGTCGTAGTTAGCTCTGGGCTGTGGAGAGGATGAGTTTGACGACTCAGACACATCGACACATCGTAGAAGGAGGAATCCAATTTTCGTCGGGTCACGCTGCTCGAGACTATTGGAGACTTTTGCAAGGTTCCAAAAAAGGTGCACTTGACAGACACACGTGTTTTCTGCAACGAATTACTTAGCGAAATGAACTCCGATATTATTCCTATAATGGGAACTTCTTAATTTGGCGAGTAATAATGGTAGTACAGTATTGACCCTCGGTCATAGCAGTGATGTGCATTTTTAAGCCATAGCTACGACCCTCTTATTCTACGATTCTCTGACCCTATGGCTCGCAGGACACTCCCCACTCCACTACTGGTAACATGTTAGATCTCATTGGTAGCAAAAGATGAGAGAAAGTAGAGTACGGTACTAGTACTCTGCTCAAGTCAGTATTACGTACCACCAGGACTAACACTTGCAAATAGTTGGACAGCCAAGGCCTGTGAATACTTGCTAGGCCTTAGCATGCGAAGAAACTCATTGTTTCGTGAAGGAGTTGCTAGAGTGTCATAGTATACACCCAAACAGAAAAAAGTAACCGCTTTTGTGGTTTCCAGACTCACCGGGAGGGCCAAGCCGAAAAGTGGTCACGCGAGGAGAAAGAGGGCAGTTGGGTGGCAAAAAGGCGTTCGAAACAGCGCGTGGAGAAAAAATCGCTCCGAACGCGCTTCCAATTCCACCCGTTTTTTGGTTTCAATCACTTTTCAACAGTAAAGTTGACAATTGTACAAGTTCGCGGCCAATCTGAAACCGCGCACCGGTGTGCTATTCCGAATGTCTATCACTTCTACTGCTATACCCAATTTTGAAAAGCACGTGGGCCAGCACCACAGAGCCCTACCATCTGCTATGCTATGAATGTTGGTACCAGGTAGGATACAGGTAGCACAGGCTATTGCACTCGCTCTCAACCAGTGCGGTAACAGTGTTTAAAAAAATCATATGCGCATTAGGCGGGCCCGTGACAGCGCGTGATGGCAGCGTTCTAATAGAGTTAACTCTAGTGAACCTACCCGGCGTTTAGGTGTGCGATTCCTGTTCGTTAGGTGAAATTCTGAAAACTTTTTCGGATTGCATTCTATTCTACACAAATTAAAAAACTTTTGTGCTTTCAGAGCTTGCCTTTCGAAAGTTGGAATAGACAAGAAAGAACTGGTCGTTCTGAATTCAATCAGGACTCGTGAGACGAGACAACTGAATCGAAGAAACGCCTGCCAACTGCGGCTCTGAAAAAAGAAGAGCTTAAGCGGGAAAAAGCGGAAAGAAGCTCTTCCACCACTACTATCACCACCGTGCATTACACATTCCCCTGACTCTCAGGCATTCCTACTTTCCGGGGTAGCACACGTGTATGAGAGGTTTGAAAGAGCAAGAAAGCGATGGAGGCGAAACGCGGCAGGCAGAGAAGGAGAGTTGTGCACCCGGTGCTAGTGCGTTACTATTTGCTATTATGCAGTGCACTCCCAGGCTGTCTCTCGCCTTTGGAATAATTTGAAGTTGAGAGTGAAGGTGAATGAGTCGTAGCTCAGAGCGAATGACGATGCCCCCTCTCCACCACTTGACGCCAGAGTTTAATTAGTCCTATCAGCCAAGTAGCTGCTCCCTCGCCGGGAGGTGACGGAGTCGCGCTAAGAATTGTAATTGACAAAACTGGGGATTCTGGGGAGTGACAGCGTAAGTGAATTGTGTGGCGTGGGTGTTGTGAGGGGGACGACGGAATTGCGCAGAAGGACGGATGAGTGTCAATGCAAATTTCGCGAGACGTGTGCAAATTAGCGGTGCACATACTCGCAGCGCTAGCATCCAATGGACAAGCACAAGTGCTAGCACCACGCTTCGAACAAATTTTAAGTTAAGTTACTGTCGAATCAACAGAATTCGTTGAGCTTTCAGCTCCTCCTCTCAGAATCCAGAATTATTCAGAATCAGAAATTCAGAACTTTCGCAACAGACAGATTTAGGCACTAATAGTATCTATCGAGATGCTGGAACTTTCGGCTCCACTTTGCACCGATCAAAGTTTCAGCTAAGAGTTCAGTAAACGGAGGCAATGGCGCGAGAGAGGGAGGGATTCAGCAGCGGGGTGGCCGGGCCTTTAACCCCTCTATTCTCTTCTCATTTCTCTCCTCTCTCATTATCTACTGCAGCTCTATATATTCATTGGGTTCCTTTCTTTTTTCTCTCATTCTGCTCTTTCTCCGTTTCTCTGAGACAAAATAATCGAAACAGCAGACACAACTTTCTTCCGTACTACCTCACACCTTGCTACCAGCGCGCGTTCTCTCTTCTTTCCCTACTTCCTCACGTTCCTACTCTACGCTCTCGTTCCTGCGCCGCAGGTAGTAGTTTACTATGGGTCGTGCGCGAGTGGTAGGCGGTCTGCGCAACCTTAGCGATCATGAGGAGGGAGTGGTAGATGGTGCTTACTCCGGGCGGTAGGACGCCGTTGCGCTCCTCAGAGAGGTGCGGAGGTCTGGCTGGACAAGCGAAGGAGCAGCAGTCGGGCAGACCCCAAACGAACAAGCACAACAAAGCAGACCAAGTAAACAGCCGCAAAACACACAACCACAAGTCTAAAATGAAGTTCGCAAACGCACTCCTTGCTGTCGCCGTCGGCGTTGTCAGCTTCTCCTCTGCTTCCGCTCAGAACAGCACCAACAACACCAACACCACCATGGCACCAACCATGAGCAACAGCACCAACGTCACCGCTTCCCCAACCGCTGCACAGACCATGCAACCAACCGCCAGCAACAGCACCAACACCACCACCTCTGCACCAACTTCTGCGCCAAGTGATGCATCCAGCACCGCAGTTCTCATGACTGCTTCTGCTGCTGCCCTTCTTGCACGCTACATCTAAAGCGTTCAAGTATTTCGTGTTCTCATTGCGCTGTCTTGAACTGCTCTGTAGTTATCATCTTTGAATCAGAAGAAGCTCGGCAACAGCATTATCTCTCCTAAATGGTAAATCATGTTCGTTGTTGACTAGTTTTTCTCCCCGTAATTTTTCTAACCAGTCATGCCCGCCGATGATGGCGAGGAATTGTTCTTTACGGCTGCTGCACTCTTCTCCAAACTTCCCGGCGCGCACCCAAGCTAAGCGGTGTTGTCACACGAACCACACCTGAATAAGAGCTCTCATGTGACGGAGGCAGTATTGGCCTTTGGGTTCCTGGGGCCCGGCCCCAAGAGAAAAGTCAGTGAAGCCACGAAGTGACAGCGTAAACAAACCCAATCGGAAGGTGGGGTGGAGAAAAGTAAGTGGAGCCAGGGTGTCACGAGTGCAGCGCAAATAAACCCCCCTCCGAGGTGATTCGTCAAAAGTCTGTTCAATCATCAGCGATCCAGGAAATGAATGCATTGGGAGCCACTTTGCTGCGCATGGATTGGGCCAAGTTTATCGCTTTCTAGGATCTTCCGAGCTTCTTGGCAACCCCGTCTTTGACGCTGGGTTCAGTTTTGAGAGGCCTGTTCTATGAGCCAGCGCAAGGGTTTGTGCGCTCTCCAGAGGAGTTTGGTGCCGGCCTTGCGCGCGGGACAAGATCATTTGTGCGGCATACTGCTAGACTGTATTTCCAAGCTAACTTTTTCGGTTGGAGCTGGGTTTGCCATCTTGTCCATGGACGATCGATACCTCACGGACCGTCGCGCGATGATGGTCGATTCCGCACCGCAGCACGTCAGAGAAGTGGTTTTCCTTGGTGACTGAAAGGTAGGGTGGAGAGAGGCGTGATCGCACAACATTCGCATTAAGCAAGCCTTCATGAATGACGGAGTTGGATTATCAGTTGGATATGCACATTTCCTCGCTTCCAACGGAGCTCTTTTACTAAAAGCCCAAAAGCCCCTTTCCCCAGTAATTGTAGGTCTCCATCCGAATCTTTCGAAGGGGCGGAGCCAAGGATCGACCAAGAAGCAAGGCATTTCGAGACGACAGTTCCATCTTTTCCCTCGCACAGCCGTTCCGCTCCTGTCACTTCCCCGTCGAGCACGAAGCTGCTGCATCGACCGGACCTGTTCATGTGGACTGCAACTAAAGCTAATTCAAGGGATTTCGCACGACTTCTGCTCTATCCGACTGAAGCATCTTTCACTGGGAGCGGATCTTGGTCCTTGAAATGCATGAGCGTCAATGCACCTCCGTAGTGTACAACTGGTTGTGTGCACATTCCGGTTTAGAAAAGGACATGTTGTTCGTTAAGGTTCGTCTGAACTTTAAAACGAGCAAGTTTTTGTTCAGGGCATCCCCGAGCTTAAAAAATATGTCAGCTCGAGCCGAAGATTTTCTTGACCGACAATTTTTTCTGGCAAGTTGTCCACCCACACTGCACGTATCTTTGCATTTTGGTAGATCTCTTGCTGGTTCCCCCAGAATTGCCCAAGGGCTTGTTCGAATTCATCGC
This sequence comes from Parietichytrium sp. I65-24A, assembly GCA_012862575.1. Classification (NCBI taxonomy): domain Eukaryota; class Bigyra; order Thraustochytrida; family Thraustochytriidae; genus Parietichytrium; species Parietichytrium sp. I65-24A. The sequence goes on from BLSF01000008.1 coordinate 676,363, forward strand.
TTCTCACGCGGAACTCTTGAAAACGAAGAATTATAACTTCATTGGTTTGTTCTATGCCACAAGCAAGCTCCGGACGGCTGGAACCACTTGAGCTGCCTTAGATTGAGGTGAGCATCCACTATTCAACTTTCCAGAGAGCGTCAATAGACAAGAACTTTGAAGTTGCTGTTGCCAGTCGCTGTTTAATCAAGCCCTTTCGATTTCGAAACCGAAAAATGAGGTTGCATCATCTGATTGTTGACTGTCGAACAATTTACACTGGCAACCGGCGAGGTATCCAAGGAATACCTCGGGTGTTTTGGAAGAGGCAACTTCCACCGGAACGGCACCTTCGAGATGCGATATTTCTTCGCTCACTCTCGATGAATCTTCGATTCCCATATCCTTCATGGACTCGCTCCTACTTGGCCCTCGTTCAAAAACGCCAAGTACACTCTCATAACCTCCATCGAATTCTTGCGAGATGTACTCTTGTGCATTTCCCACCTACGTTCGTGCAGCGGTAAGCATCCTGTTGTCGGTCCTACCATTGTAATGGTCAGATTGGCTTTCCTTCCTGCCTAAAGAAGCAAGTAAAAAATCAAGCAAGTTGGGATTTTGGTCCAAAACACCGAAGTCTGCAAGGTGGATTGGAACTCTGGCGAAGTCTAGAGCTGTCTGTATGCCATCCACTTCTACAAAACCCAGACGCCGCCGAAGGGGATTGTCTACTGCCGTGACTTTCATAAAGCTTAAAAGAGCCTCCGTCTTTAAGGGGCCAACTGTCCGGATCTCAGAGACTGCAATTTTTGCAATCTCCAAACATCGCTCGTATCTCTTATACCACTCTGCCTGAGATTTCTTTGCTTCAGTTTTTGCTTTTGCTTGCCTGGCATAGATGAAACTTTTTCCTGGATCGTTCAATTCTTCTCGAGCGGCTCTACTTTTGCGTGCCTCGTGAGTGTTCTGAGCGAGGTATTGAATCTCACTCTGCCCGGAATCCCTGACCCACATGCGATTCAAGATTTGCTGAGTTATACCTGGTGCGCAAAATTTGTTCAAGTGGAACATGAAGTCTTGAGGGCGAGACGTGTAAGCAATGTTTCGGAGAAGAGTGATCTGGAAAGTGTTACTGACCATCACAGGCACAGTCTTCATGATGTCACTTGACGTGTTTAGGACAGATCGCTTGCAGCTGCAGACCACTCGCTTCGTTACCAAGTAAAAGTAATTCGCAAGGTCAAGGACAACCCTGTATTCCATCTTTCCAGGTTTGAAGGAGATGGCAGCGGAGCAATGCAGGCATTAAGGGTGATCCGATAACTTTGGAAGGAAACTGTTTCAGAGGTTCCCACACAAAGACTGGCCGAAAGGCGTAGCTCTCTGGAGCAGCTTGCGCCTCGCGGCTCATATCTGCTGGATAAAACCATTGAGATTCACGTCCGCCGAAACTAACTAAACCCATTGGCTTTCTCAAACGAGTCTCTAATTAGTGGTCATACAATTGATTCGTGGCTTCACACTTGTCGTTTTGTTTACAACAAATTGATGGAATGGTACCCAAATGTCAAGCAGGTCGTGAAGGTATCTGAAATGCGTGACTATCTCGCCGACACACATCGCGTCAAGTACCCGTTCATCAAAGAAATACCACAAGACCTCCTCGAATCTGTGTCAGTACGATCCTTCGATAAAGCACGAAAGGCTGAGAGATCTAAGAAAAAATGCAATCAGGCCAAGCGAGCATACTTCAAACTCAAGTCAAGGAAAGACGAGCAACAGTCGTTCTCAATTCGCTCGAGAGACTGGACTAATAATAGGGGATTCTTTGCACATTTTCGTCATGTCCGGCCAGCCAAGAATGAAGTGATCCCTGAAAAAGTGCAGCACGAGGGAAAGTTATCCGAACTCGTCTCGGAGAATATTTACATGTGCTTTACAAAAACGATCGAGCGTAGTAAGTGGACACGAAAGGAGTGCGGAAAAATGAGCGCCAAAACTGACGAGGTTCGATTGCGCGATAACCAAGCGCCTGATGAATCTTTTCATTCGGTTTTCTCACTCGACCCGGGTGTACGTACGATGGCGGCTGGTTTTTCAGTTGGCGATGGAATGTGCGTGGAATTTGGCAAGAACGACAGTGCTCGAATCTTTCGTCTCTGTAAACATATGGACAAGCTCCAACAGCTCAAGGATACGAACGAGCTTTACAAGGCGGCTGGCTTCAAGATGCGAGATAGACGCTGTCTCCGTCTTTGTATCAAACGTCGTACGATGGCTTTCCATCGATCCATTCGCAGGATTCTAAACCTCGTTGACGAGCTCCACAAGAAATTGGCTTGTGCGCAATACCTATAGAGTCATTCTGCTCCACAAATTCGAAACTTCCGGAATAATCGCGCGTAAATTGCGTCGCAAAATTGGTTCCAAAACTGCACGCATGATGTGCTCTTGGGTTCATTATCGTTTTCGACAAAGACTCGTTTCACGCGCCACTTTGAACGACTGGACGGCCGTCATCGAGTGTGACGAAATGTACACTTCAAATACGTGCGGAATGTGTGGCGCACTTGACCATCATCTAGGATCCTCGAAGACTTTCAATTGCAACAGGTGCCACAACATCAGCGATCGCGACGCGAACGGAGCCAGGAACACTCTTTTGAGATACCTTACATTGAACGAACACTTTCTCAACATTTGAAACAAGAGGGCGTGCATTTGCACAAACCCTTTCTCGTGAAAAAGAATTGCGGTCGTGAGAGTCCATTTCTGAGTTCAGTCTTCATGATTGTTGCAAGGAATTGGAATGTAACGATGCCACTGATGCCACAAAAGCCTCCAGAGAGCTTAATATTTCCTATTATTCTTAGGTAGTACGGTAAAATTAGTAAGAGCATGAGTATTAGTAGCGGCACTAAGTTATTCTATCCATAGAATGTGTACACGTACAGTGGCATGACTTGGTCACTGGGATGATGAGCCAGCCGCCACACATTTGTCTGACACAAGAAGAGTCCGCTGTTGATTCGTAAACACGGCTGAATCGCTTAGGTCGTCATTTGAGCGCCGCCATCCACTCACCGCTGCTCAAGCTGTGTTAAAAAAGTTAGAGAGTGGATCGCGTGCCGGTCAAGTTTTTCCAGCGCCGAGATCCAGAATCAATCTTTTCACCTCACTAAAAGAAATACGGATACCCACTGTCAATACTACAATGTTTTTTGTGGGCGTTTGCGCGGAGTTAGTACATTGCGTACACACCACCTTGTCTGTCAGTGACCGCGTCACATGGCAAACGAACCTCAATCACTCGACGCCATCACGATGATCGACTGGGATACCAACGCACTCGACTCTTTCGCGCTCTCCGCTCCGCCACTCCAGACGACCTTCCAAAAATACTTTGTGCTGCTGTGCAACCTGCGCCACTTATACATTCACGCGCCATAAGGCGGCCACCCCAAACCGTAAACGCAGTGTTAGCACGAACGACTAAGAAAGTACAGTTTTGCATTCCCTCACCATCCTTCACCCCACGTTCCGATAGGGTTTGTTTGCGTTGTCACTTCGTGGCTTCACTTGGCATCCCCTGGAGTTTTTGCGAATGCGAAACGCGCTTTCAAGTGTGCCACACTCAGTACTAAGTACACCGTGAAAAGAAGTAGCACGCGGAGAGAGTGAGGGTTGAATGAGAATGAGAGTACCACAGTGAGAGCCAGGCGCAACCATTTCTTGCGGTCAGCGACGCATCGGCGAGTATCGAAGCTTCTGTTAAGTTTTCGCAGCCTCTTTTTTTTGGAGAGGCTCGCGAGTTGCTTCGAGCGCAAATGTGACAGTTCCCAGTCCTAGCTCTCCCTTACTTTGATCCTTGCAGGTCTTGCAGGGTAAGCAGAGGTGTGTGCCGCGCTCTCCCTACCATGTCTACCATGATGGAGAGCACTGCCGCCTTAGCTGGAGTCCATGGCAAGGCTAGCAATTCAGATAGATATACGAAAACAGCCAGCATCCCCTTCTGTAGTATTCTGAACCTCCTGAGCTGGAAATTTGTGTCGCTGGCGCAGGAGTCGGAGTGATTGTTTTGAGTTCATGAGTGGATCGATCTCAAGATGAATGAACATGTAAGCGTAGGTAGGTAAATAGAATGGATCGACATTCTGCGTCACCCACCCATCGTCAGTGACGAATCGGTTTGGAAGGAGGTGTGTTTGTCAATTAAGCTTACCATCCCAAAAATCTACAAAGACCACCACGTGAAGACCACCTTAACTTTCTACGCGACTCTTGTTATTTTAATTTTAAAATTGCAATTTTGAAATCTGACTTTTTAGGGAGCCGAAATGAGCCCACTCGAGGAGATAACCTTATCGTTTTGGCTCGCGAGTGTTAGTGCCAGACCATTTTCTACCACAGGATTATGCTGAGAATGAAGGTTTTAACTCAGCGCGTTCAGTGCAACAGCAGACCCCAAACACTCCATCAAGACAAGAACGCAGAACAACTGATCATCCACAAAACAACAAGTCAATAAAATGAAGTTCACAAACGCACTCCTTGCTGTCGCTGTCGGCGTTGTCAGCTTCTCCTCTGCTTCCGCTCAGAACAGCACCAACAACACCAACACCACCATGGCACCAACCATGAACAACACCACCATGGCACCAACCATGAACAACACCACCAACGTCACCGTTTCACCAACCGCTGCACAGACCATGCAACCAACCGCCAGCAACAGCACCACCACCTCTGCACCAACTTCTGCGCCAAGTGATGCATCTAGCACTGCAGTTATTCTGACCGCTTCTGCTGCTGCCCTTCTTGCACGCTACATGTAAATCAATATCTTTCGCCTCCGTTTGAAAAGCTGTTCTTTCTCTGCTCTTTCACGAGATGTCGCTAAATAAAGCTACCTTTCACGAATTATGAATTAACTGTAAGAGCGCGCACTTTGCCCACTTATACATAAATGTTTTCGTCTGCTATTGTCTTTCATTGTTCAAGAAATTGGAGGCGGACCCAACCTTTCAGCTCGTTCGTTTAGCTCTACTTTCTGGCCTGGAAATAATCATGAAAAGTACGGACGCCAGAAAGGACCTCCGTCGTGAGCCCCTTGAGCGTTGAGGAGCACAAAACTCTGCAGAGTCCAGGGTCTGGAACACTTGTCTACATTACGCTGCAACAACGAGGAGGCGCAGCTCTCCTGCACGAAGAGCGCCGGAACCGGGTGCGATTGCTTTGGCAATGTACTAACAGTCACCACACATACGCATTCGTACGCGAGAAAGAAGACAAACTTGGGAGGGTCTCGGTGCGGAACCACAACCCCTTGGACAATTCTAGGGTTTGTGGAGACCAGGCAGACGTGCAATGCGGACCTCTTCAAATTTATCGCCGAGACGGGTTCATCGGTTTGACGCTGTAATCGAGACGCTGCATGGAATCGGAGACTCCACAGACACCCACGGACACCACGGACACCACGGACACCACGGACTCGACTCTGGCGTGGATGATCGATTCGGTTCCGCAGTCGTCGGGATCGCCAAGATGACACCCCACCTTCCTTCCGATAGGATTTGTTTACGCTGCACTTCGTGGCTTCACTGCCAAGATGACTCTGCTCTGAGACAATGACAATGACAATGACAATGACAATGACAATGACAATGACAATGACAATGACAATGACAATGACAATGACAATGACAATGACAATGACAATGACAATGACAATGACAATGATTGAAAGTTACACTAGTCACGCCATGTCACGCCTGCCGTGAAGTTGCTTTCACAGTCAGAGGATGTCAGGGTGACCTTTATTCTTTTCTCCCAGTCGTGTCTGCAGACTAACCAACTTAGGCCGCCATTGAAAGAGAGCACCGGGAAACAGCAACGAGCAAAGCCCACGGTCAGCATTGTCAGCATTCGCCATCACTCACGATTCCCCTATATTCCCCTATCCTTTCCCCACTTACGCTCTCGATTGCTCGCAAAAAGTCACGGAGACTGTTTGTAAACTTGGTACCGCGGTGCATTCCCGCGTTGGTGCGCTTATTCGGTGAGGTGTGCAGCCTCAGGCTGCCAGTTTACCGATGGATTCCCTGCACTGTATCGCTTGCAGAAACGCTTTCAGAAAACCTTCACAGCACTTTTTTTTTCAACGACTTGCACACTCGCACGCCTCTTCTACATTTTTATATTTAATAAAATTGAGTGCATGAAGGCATGTAGGCATGTAGGGTTGTTCAGCTCATTGTTCAACTGAACTGACAGTGAATATTCGTCGCGGACAAGGTCTTGTTCGGAGACTTCTCACGACCGACAACCTACTTAACGAGGCGTTTTCATCTAGGAGCTCTCTAATTTTAACTATACTAGCTCTAGTGGTTAGAGCGAGAGTGTGTACGGGGGGAGAGTGTGCGCCAGCTTCACTACACCACGTGAGGTGGATCCGAGGGACGAGTCCAAGTATTCAAAGGAACAGCGTGTGTGGTGTGCTTATGCTTCTCTCACGACTCTCACGATGGCATCCGCTGCCACCTCCTGTGGCGGTGCCTTGTCCTTGATCAAGAGTTGTTCAAAGTGTTTTCTCCTGTAAACCCACTCGCTTTTCACGTATTTGCGACCTTGTTCACAAGACCCAGGTTTGGTAAGAAGGAAACGGGTGTTTCGAGTAGTAAAAAAAAATGGGTCAAATCATGTCAAATCTGCGCACACCCAACGCTCTCCATTTTGCCAAACAACAATGAATTTTCCGCTTAACAAATGCTATACTTACTAACTAAAGCATTGGTTAGCTAAAATAGAAAATTAAAATCGAGCACTGCGAAACTGCGAAAAGGAAAGGATTTGGAAAATTGCACATTCATCCGAGTCCTTGATTGATTGATTGATTGAGTAGGTTGAATTATGTTGAGTTATGTTTGAGTGATTGATCTCATTGATCCAACGAATAAATTCTTAGATAGGGTTTAAGATAGGACCCAAGTCCTGTAAATCAGCACTTAATCGAAGCTGTGAACATGCTCTTAGACCGAATTGTATGTTGCGATTTAGAAGTTGTTGTGTATTTTTTCCAGAATTCAGTTGAGAGTGAAAGATCCCAAAACTCCCAGACCCGTACTAGACCTCATTAAACTCGTTCTTCGGCTTTGGCTGGACTCCGAACACTCGGATCAATTCTCCATCATCCTACACTCTTGATTTTGTCCCTGATCGAGGAGTGAAAGGTCCATTTGCTTTCTTTTCTTCCTTCTCAATTAAAATTGAAATCAATCAATCAAATCGAATGCAAATATGACCCAAATCAAAGAAAACTGAATGAGCTTTGATCGCATGTGATCGCTTTGATTCGCATTTGATCGCTTGATTCTTTTGCCCTCTTCCACTGTTGCCTGTTACCTGTGGCCTGTAGCCCTCCCAACCTCTCCAAGACGACATTGTCATTGACATTGACATTGACTCGCCCGACTCACCGAGGGGCTCGGAGTTGGTGCGAGTCTGAGAGGAAGACAGTCGCCGTGCGTGTGACCCGCGAAAGGAGAGTTTAACTAGTCTTCAACGGTGCGTACCGTAGTACTACCTAGTCGAGTCCGAGAGTCTCTAGTGGCCAGTTCAGAGGAACGGTTAGTGCTCAGCATCGGGCTGGAATCTCCGTCCAGCGATCCTCACACGTGCAACCCGTTCACAGATCTTGTGCGCGCCGCATAAAGGTCTCGTAGTCCATTCACTCACACTCACACACGTTTTGCAACTCGACCAGCCAGCAAGTCTTTAAATAAAAGCACTCCCCATCTCATCCTTCCACGAAAGAGTCGAGCCACGAAAGGGCACAATTCTACCCGATCATAAAATACCTAATCGCCCTGTATGCTTTGACGACTAAGCTCCACTTCTTCGGGCGCTGTCCCAGGCTGATTTGGGAAGAAGCGTACAAAATCAAAAGAGAAAAAGACGGGCCTCCTCTCAGTCCTCTCTCCTTTGTCACCCCTCCCTCTCCTCTGTCTCCTCCATCCCTCCTCTCTCCCTCTTCAGTCCAGTCCACCTCACACCACTAGAACTAGACCAAACTGCACTTTACTTGCGGACGTGTGCAACCAACACGTCAGTCAACCACATAGCATAAAGGATAAGACTTTAACCGTGCGCTACCAGGATCGATAAGAATACCCAGCCGTGGACGCGCAACGTGACAAGACGAGCATGCGGCAGACCCCAAACGCACAAGCAAGCAAATAGTGAAGAAGTCACCGTCGTTCTCGTGCACAAAGCAAAACCCAGTCAAGATGAAGTTCTCCAACGCCCTTCTCGCTGTCACTGTTGGAGCAGTCAGCGCATCCTCTGCTGCTGCTGATAACATTACAGATCAGTTCGACGCGCTTGCCAATAACATGGTCTGTGCCAAGGCAAACTGCACCACATATGTCGATGCATGCTCTAACTCCACCACGTGCGCTAGCAGCGTATTGTCTCTTTTCAATCTATTTGAGAACGGCGCAACCGTCAGCGCATTCCAGACCTTTCTGGTCGGCGCTTCTTCCGAGCAGGATACCATGGCTCTGCTCTCGTGCTCAGCTTGCCAGTGCCCTTCCGACTACGCGGCTCTTGGCCTCGACCCAACCAAGAACGCCACCACCTATGCGGCTATTGATGCGGCTCTCTGCTCCTCTGTCGAGACTTCTGCACCTACCTCCGGCGCATCCACCGCTGGAGCCCTGTTGACTGCTTCCGTCGCAGCACTCCTCGCTCGCTTCATGTGAATGCCAAGTATATAACTATCTAATATTCTATTTGTCAAAAGTGCAGTTGTGTTCCTATCTCAGAAGTCCTTTTCTTTCCATCCACCGCGCGTTGGCAGGTGGTTCCCATGAATGAGTGCTGCAACTGGGCCAGTGACTCACACAGAGGCCGGCCAAAGAAAGGCAGCTTTTTTTTTACTAAAGCCTTGATCGTGTCTTGCCGTCTGGATGCTTCTCGGCTTCAAATGAGACGTGTTCGCGCCGCTGGAAATCGACAACAAGAAATCTGTGGCCAGGGAGAGCATTGTTCTGTGGACGAGTTCCTGTGCAAGGCCTTGTTTCGGTCTTTCAACCAACAAAATGAACGTAGACTCTTGCTCCACGTTCCGCCCTTCGCCCTTGATTTGACGAGGACATCAGATCCGCGGCCGGAGACAAAGAGTGTAGAAGAGCGCACAGCGTAGAACCGAGGGGATGAATGACAAACAAATCACCAACCAACAGAATGAAATAATTAATCCATTTAGTCAGAAAAGTCAGGTGTGAGAAAAGTAGAAGAGAATTAAAAACCAATATACATATTAGGGAAGAATTGACACGGCTAAACACCTGACCACAGACACCGAAAAACCCAGGCGCTCAAGTGCGCGGAACAAGGTGAACGGCCATGACGTATTATTATTGTGGCGACAGTTGTCACTGTTCATAAGGAGCACTTGCACATTGTGACACCCGCACAAGCGCTTTACTTTTTCACACGTCCAGCGCGAGCCTTCTTTGGTGGCGCTGCAGCGTCCTTAAATGCCTTCATCTCGGATTCGTACCGTTTCTTATCAACAGCAGCCATTTTCTCATACTTTTCGCGATCTGACCCACTGACCTCCTTCCAGCGTTTTCCGATCTCGGTACTCACATCAGGGAGCTTGAAGTCAGGATTCTCCTGGCGCACGATTGGGCGCACATCGTTTGCGTAAAAAATATACGCAGACCTTGGCCTCTTTGGCTGTAACCGCACCCCAACAAGACAAACCATCAACATCAACGTCAGCCAATCTTTAATAAAAAACCATCAAATTCCTCCCGCGCGCTCGCGCATCCTTTCCCCTCTGCCCCTTCCCTTTGGCCAAGCCGAGCATTCAACGTTACTGCCCCCACATACATGTCTCACGTCTCTAGCGGTAAAATTGGTCCTGTTCACCAACTCACTCACTCACCTTGGTCGCTTCTGGCTCCTTAGCTGCGCGTGGCATCTTTCTTGTCCGGCTGATAAGTTGACGGCGTCGCAAAGATACGTTCAAGTGCTCAAACTCGTTTGGGTTCTGTCCATGGTCGCTCTCCCGAGTTCCATCACAACCGCAACAAGCTTGGTTCTGAACGCCGGCTGGGCACATCGCCAAACAGCCATACTGGACATGTGGGCTCCGCAAATCCGCCCTCCTCACTCGCTGTATCGGTTGCATTTCGCTGGCCGGCACCCTCCCGTTGCAAGAAAGTGGGAGACTCTGTGGCAGGGGGGAGGAAAAATGCTGAATGCTGGGGGCTGCTCTCTGGATGGCGGGGGGAAACAGGAGCGTCCCACCACAAGAATTTTCCTCCTGTTCTGCGATGCCTATAGATTTGAGACAACCAATTGATTCGCGAGTCAAAGAGAGTCTGATGCTGGTCCGAACATTTCCGCCATAATGAGGTGGCAATCTATAATCCGCACCATATGGTTACATATGCCTCCGTTAAGACACAACAAGTGACATCGGGCGAGCATTATGACAAGAAGGCTGCAGGCGGTTTTCCCATACAATTGACATGGGATTTGTCCGTGAAGGAGACTGGCACATCTGGAAAATATAAAAGTTTTTCCCACGCGGATTCACCTTGAACATGGCTCGACGAACTATCTGGAATCGAGCCAACTTCACAAACCGTATTTTGAAGTATGCAATTATTCAAGATACGTATTTGAAAATAACACCAGATATCGCGACGGTTCTTTCTGTTCCTGATACTAGTCTATTAAGTCTAGCTAGCTAGTTGTTAATAGTCAGTTATAATAGGCAAGTTGTTGTAGATCCATAGCCATCCTTAAGTCTCGAGCCATGCGCATTTAGCTACTCTCAACTAGCGAGCTAGTCTACTAGCTGTCTGGAAGGAATTAACACTAAGTCCCCAGATCACCGTTTTCTTTTTCAACCATCTATAGTCCTCGGTAGCGCAAAGCGGTAATCCCTCCGAGTTTGGTTGGGCGTTCCAAGTTCATCACAGTCAGCCACTTCTCAAGATTCTCAAGTGGCGATCGGGGCGATCGGGGCGGAGTTTACATTTGCATCAGCGCCGTGTATGGCTCTTCTATATCATCCGGTAGGATCGGTGCCAAGTGGCTCTGCGTGTAACAATGAAACTAACACACTTACTCTCTCCAGGGCCTCTAATATCTCTCTTCTAGCTTGGTAGGCCTTTCTAATGTTGCAAATAGCCCAGCTACACTGCTTCTTCAGGAGCGCAAATAAAAGGTGAGGAGCTAAGTTTAGCCCCTTCGAAAAATGGAGCCGTCAGCTTTATGAGGCCAAGCTAAGAAAGCAAGCCTTTTAGTCTCCGGATCAAATTAGGAACGCTAGCCACCAATGTTCCCTCACAAATGACGATTACCCGGAATTCTAATATCAGGAATCTGCCAGTGAGATAAGTGGTAGCAATGAATTTGTGAGGAGAAAGACTGCTCTGTACTTCGAACCTAGGTGATCCAAAACCTCACAAGTAATTCAGAAGAACAGAAATTCTGAACAGAATAAATCACTGAACAGGGAGTTAATTTATTAGCTCTTGCGGTAGAGAAGCATTATCACCCGGAGGGGGTGTAATCGCGTGGGACTGTGGTGGAGGAAGGAGCGTTGAGCTAAGCAAACCCTTATCTGACGCCCCTCTGAGGGTCCTATAGAGGAGCCCTTCAAGTCGTCAGCTTACATGAGGAAGCCGCCTCTCCTCACAATAGTAAACACCACACTCGTGACAACAGTCTCCAACAATTGCGCCGACCAAAGAATGAATGAGTACTGACTGACTGAGTGAGTGAACGAACGAAAAGGCGGACGCCGAGTACACAAGCACACAGCACACAGCACACAGCACACAGCACACAGCACACAGCACACAGCAGCAAGGAGCAGGTTGGAGCCTGTGGGAGCGTGAGCCTGGGCCAGGGATCTGGGGAAAGGAAAGAGTGAGCAGCGGCGAAGACCAGCTCGGGACGCTGGCAGCTGAGCAAAGTGACGAATTTCTTTCTTCTTTGCAGGTGGGAGAAAAATGTTGACGTTCTCTGTGCAGTCGCTGAAGAGCACGTCCATTGCCCTGGCCGACTCGGACACCTTTCGCCTGCTCGAATGGAGCGCTCCGTTTCAAAATTTGGTGCTCGAAGGGCGAAATTTCGACAACCGGGAAAACGTATATCTGTCGGACTCGCTGTTCCTCTCGGACGAGGAGATCTCCAGAGCTTTCGAGTCGACAGTGCAGCTCAACAAACGGCTCAACCCTGACGTGATGAGTCCCGTCTCGAGATGGGTGGCTGTGGTGCTGCACCACACCAAAATCATGGGTAAAAAGTACTTTATAGTCGAGGTTTCTGATGTTGATGCGAAGGTTCTGGCAGAGGAACAGTTTACTGGCTGCCTCGAGACCTCCTTCGACGGCTTCTGGGACTGGCACATCCAAGCTGATCATGAGTACATGTCGCCCCAATTCTGGCGCATGTTCGGATACGAGCCCGAGGAGAAAGAGCACAAACCGAGCGCATGGATGGACATGATTTTTAAGGAAGACCTGGAGAAAGCAATGGTGAATTTAAATAAACACGTCGAGAGTCGGGGAGCGCATCCGTACTTCCAAGAGGTCCGCTATCGACACAAAAATGGATCAACTGTGTGGGTCCGTTGCAAAGGCCGCGTCACAGAGTTTTCAGATGATGGCACTGCCGTGAGGATGATTGGAACACATACTGACATTACTGAACTCAAGAGGCAAGCCGAAGAGGAACGCAATCTCAGACGCGTCATCGAAGAGCAAAGTCGGCTAATGCAAGCCCGTGCAAGGGAGCTTGAGGAGCTCATCAATCGAGCGAACGCCCCGGTCCTTGGCGTTGACACGAATGGGTACATCACGCACTGGAATCAATGCCTTGCAAAGCTCACGGGGTACGAGTCCAAGGACTCCATTGGCCAGCCACTGAAAGACTTTTGCTTGCCGGAGAGCTGCGAACAGGTCAACGACTTTTTGAAATCTAACAGAACCAAAAAGCAAGTAAATAATGCCACCGTGCGGTTCAGACGAAAGTATGTCAAGGTGTCTGACACAAATGTGGTAGACGAGCTCTCGGTGTGCATACTCGCAAACAGCACAGTGAGGTACGACACTGACGAGAAACCTGTTGGCGGCTTCATGCTCGGGCAGGATCTCACTCAGGTGAAACTCGCTACGGCAGAAGTCATCCAAGAAGCCTCCAAGGCCAAAGCGGAAAAGGCTTTGAATGAGTATGTCGCTCATGAAATCAGAAATCCCGTATTTGCGGCCCAGAGCGCAGCAAACTTTCTGTCTGACGAATTGGGTTTCCTCAAGACCCTCATCACAGACGAAACCTTTGGAACTTTAAAGACCTCTATGACCCTGGACCAATCCCAAATCGAGTCTGTGTCCAAAACTCTTCAGTCTATCCGACAGGATGCTACGATCATCCAGTCAAGCCTAGGGTATATGTGTGACCTTTTAACATCCCTGTTGGACCTCAACAAATTCTTGGATGGATTTACCGAGAGCAAGTCAGAGGAAATACATATTCTGAAAGATGTGGTAAACCCGGTGTTGAGCATGCTAAGGCGGCGTTGCTCTGAGAAGGTCACCATCAACGTACGCGTAGATGCTGGCTGCGAAGACCCTTGTATCATCGGAGACTGTACAAGACTTCGGCAGGTCGTGACCAACATGCTCTCGAACGCTCTAAAATTCACCGTCAAAGGCTGGGTTACAATACGTATCGAATGTGTCCAAGACTCGCTGTCTATCGCCTTCGAAGATACTGGCCCTGGCGTACCGAAAAGTGAAGAGCAGAACCTCTTCAAGCGATTCTCTCAAGTCGCTGGCCAAAAGCAAGGTAGCGGAATCGGGTTGTACCTCACCAAGCTCGTCGTGGAGCGCCTGGGCGGGAGTGTCAGCCTGGATACATCATATCGGTCCTCACACCCGGAGTTTTCCGGAGCCCGATTTCTAATTCGTTTACCCTTCCCTAATTACTCGCAGCCGTTGATCGCAGAACGGCCCGCTCAAACATCCGTCCCTGCCGCCACGCCAGAGCTGGTCGAATTAAAAAATAGCGTGTTCAAGGTTTTACTCGTTGATGATGATCCGGCGATTCGACTTGTGCTCTCCAGACGGCTTCAGAAAATTCTTCCCCGGAGCAGCATACTGGTTGCGAGTTCCGGAGAAGAATGCTTGGAGGTCTCCAAGCGTCAAAACTTTGACTTGTTCTTTATAGATGAATATATGCCCATGGTAAGTCCATCGTCGCTGTATTAGCTGCTCTAGCTAGCTCGCTAGCTCGTGAGGAGCGGCCCTTTTTTGTTTTGTCATTTTCACTGATCTGGAAACTGACGACATGTTCTGGACATCAAATCGCGTAGTCGGGAGGAGAGCTGCTAGGAACGGAGACCATTAAGATACTGCGGGATCGTGGTGTCTCGGCGCCCATTATCGGGGTCTCGGGCAACCAAATTGTCGACAAACATCTTCAATGCGGCGCAAACTTGTCGTGGCAGAAACCGATTCCTTCTGACTCCAAAATTTTGCAGGAGCTCGCCAAACTTCTCAAGCCACGAGATAGAAAGCGAGCCCACCACGAAGAGACAGTTCTCCCAAACAAGCACTCTCGAATACAGCCCGCGTAAATTCATTGCATGCTTGCAGGGCATTCATCTTGTTTGTAATTTATACTCATTAACCTGATTGACCAAGCGCGATCATCCGAGCCGAACTTGTCGCCGCCGTGTCTGTAGCGAATCTCTGCGGGTTCATTTCCGCGTATATTCGCTTCACCTTGCATTCGCCCTGTCACGGGGGGGGGGGCTAAACGCCGTCTGCTCAAGAGGCATGGTCTGCGTGACTTCCCTACTCTATTTCAATTTGCTCGAGATGAAAGCGATACATACAGTTCTAACACGAAATCAAAAACGTTTTGTTACGCAGATGCGAATGGAAGATAGCAAATCAAGACATATGGACCAAAGATGGGTCTGGCGGCGAGATGTAGTACAACCGTCGCTTTTCTTCTATCTCTCTAATATCTCTTCCCTTCCTTTCCACGTCCTTGTATGTCCTTCTTCTCACAGTAAACAGTGAAATCCTTGCCTTTGCTCATCACTCTCAGTCTCTACGTCCAAAAAGCGAGGACACCACAACCCACACAGTCGCGCGCACGTACGCACGTACGCACGTACGAACGTACGAACGTAGGCAGGCCCAGCAACCCGAGCGGAGGGTGGAGGGTGGAGGGTGGAAGGAGTCGACAAGAGAAGAGAAGAGGGCACAGGGGAAGAGACAAGATATTAAGAAAGGCGCTCGACAGCGATGGCGACGCTAGCCGGGCGCGCAGAGGACGTGGAAGTGGCGTTGGGCGACGGCCGCAGCCCGGAGTGGCGCGTTGTCAACGTCCAGGCAGGCTGGGGGCCGCAGAAGCTGGCCGCGCACGCGCTCACCGTCCTCGGCCGTGACGTCGGCGGCAACGGCAACTTTGACAACGGCAGCGCAAACACGAACGACGACAACGACAACGACAATGGCAATGACAATGACAATGATAATGGCAATGGCAATGGCAATGGCAACGGCAATGGCAATGGCAATGGCAATGGCAATGGCAATGGCAATGGCAATGGCAATGGCAATGGCAATGGCAACGATAGCCGCAGCAGCGTGAGGGATGATGTTAATGGCAAGAGCAATGGCAGTGACGGCAGCGAGAACGGCGACGGCGCTGGCCGCGGGGCTACGGCCAGGTGCTTCTCGGTGCGGGGCAGAATGGAGGAGGTGCGCAGCCTGGAGCAAGTGCGCGCAGGGGACAGACTGCTGGTGACGCACGACGGCAGCGCCCCAGTTCCGTACTCGGTGCTCGGCTGCGGCAGCAACAGCAGCGGGCAGCTTGCGCTTGGCGCAACCTTTGCCGCTGTCAGGGCGCCAGAGTTTGCGAGGGCGCTGAGCGGCGTGCGCGTGGTGCAGATCGCGTGCGGAACCGCACACTCGCTGGCGCTCACAAAGGGTGGCAGGGTTTTTGCGTTCGGCAAAACAGCCGATGGAAGATTAGGCATCGGCGATCAGCCAGGTCAAAATATGCCGCGGCAGATCTGTGCAGATCCCGTGCCTGTGCCAATTCCTGATCGTGCCAAGGCGAGGCTGGTCGCTTGTGGGAGAAACTTTAGCGTGTTAATTGCCGGTGCGGCAGGAAAGTCGCGCGTGTACTCGTGCGGAAAGTCAGGGCCGTGGCTCGGGCTTGGACCCCTCGGCGAGAGCGATTCAGGCGGGGTCTGGTCTCTGAGGGCGGTGCAGTTTCCAAGCGCTCTGGAAATTTCTAGTATTTCATGCGGTGCGGTGCACTGTGTTGCGACGACGTCGACGGGACTTGCGTTTTCGTGGGGGCGAGGCGAAGACGGAGCTCTCGGCCATATCTTGTCCGCCACACGCTCATCTGGGAACGAGCTTGCAGATGAACAGAGGGATTATATTTCAGGACATGACGTGAATCCTAGCTGCGGGATTCGAGACGAGCCCCTCTTTCGAATACATGCTGAAATGGAAGATGTTTTCGTGGACGAAAGAGAAAGGCATTATGCGGTATTGCTTTCAAAACCTCTCATTGACACTTTGGACAAATCCTCTGCTAGAGGCAGCAATGGCATCCACAATGACACCCAACAATCACACGGGGTCGCAAACGGCACGTCGCCTCATTCCGCCTCACCAAATCCGGATGACACGCTAGGCATGCGAGCGCCTGCTTCATCCGACACGCTAGTATATACCGGGCCTTTCATTAAAACAGTTGCCCTGTCACCTGGCATGATGGTGGGAATGTTTGACGCCCAGACGGGAGACTCACTTGAAACTTCTCGCAGTAGCGAAGCGGACTTCATCTATGTAGTCCCTGACTACGCGGACGTTGCCCGTCCCAAAAACATTGTGCTTATGCGAGGATTCAAGTGCAAGATGGCTGCTGCCGGTGACACACACTCCCTACTGCTGGATTCGGACGGCAAAGTATTTGCATTTGGACTCAACACGCACAGTCAACTTGGCCTTGGTTCTGAAATCATGACGAATGCCGGCATCGCCGGAACGGCGATCCCGTTTCGAGTGCACATTTCGCCAACCAAGGACATTCCCATTCGAAAAATTGCTTGTGGCAGTGCTCATTCTGTCGCTTTGGGAGTGGATTCCAAGGTCTACACGTGGGGGGAACGAGCGGTTGGGAGAGGTGGCAACCCTTCCATTCCTCTTGCAATAGACTTCGACGGCGCACCCCTCAGCTCCGTCAACGACGTGGCCGCTGGAGATTTTCATACTATCTGCTGCACCACTTTCGGTCATGTTTTGGGCTTTGGCGACAATCGCTACGGCCAACTGGGCATCGCCCAGTCCGAAAGTGCCTCCATTGATGAGCCCAGAATACTTCAAATCAATCTCAAGACAGCAAATTTTTACCAGGCCGAAGGGGACCTTGAGGAAAGGATCAAATCGCTCAGCCCAGAGAATGATCCAACGTTGATTATTACGTCAGTTTTTGCAGGTGGCGGCGCAGAGGAGGGATCGGGGCACTCTTTTTTCCTTAGCTGCTCACTCCTGCACCAGAACGTCTGGCAACAATTTGCAAACCAAGCAGCACCACATTATTACACGGGACGGCCGAAAAGAGAGAAAGAATCACGCAACTATTGCGTGGCGTGGCCGTCTTCTTTCTTGTCGGCCTCCACTAAGGGCAGCTCTGCTCCGTCAGCCAACTCTCAAGACACGAAGGCTGAAAACGATACCACATGCAAAATATCCTGATCACTGTAATGTATTCTATTTATCTTCCACAACTATCAATCGCACACTCTACAACCTCTTTTTCTTCATTTATTTACAGTAAATCGAATGCCCTAAGCTAAATGACATCCTGCTTGCCTTTCCAGCCCCGCTTAGCGCCAATAAGTGTCGTGGCTGACAGAGGAAATATCTTTCAAATTCTTCCAACTACTACGAAGGGATCATAACTCGATCGGAAATCCACGAAGCCATCAATTAACAAAACAAATTAAAAGCAGCAAATGAACTGCAAAGCACAAAACGAGAGAGGAGAGCAGAGGCACTGCTGCTCCAACCTTGCAGCTGCTGAAACTCCGTGACCCCCCGCTTCCTTTACTTTTTCGGATCCTTGTTCTCCAGCCAAAAAAAATGACCGTTGAACCATGCTCGGACTCGGACTCGGACGGTCACTGTGACAGCATTATAACTTGTCATAGCGATTCCAGTTTTCCGCGTCAAGGCTTACTGACAGACAATGAGTCTCTATTAGCTAATGCCAAAGTCGAAAACACTCAAGACTCTCAAGACGCAACACTGTCTGAAGTATAGCCACCGAGGGAAACAAGCACAGGCGTATGGCGCCAAGTGGGCAAGTGAGTAAGTGGGCAAGTGCCCACGCACAAATCTCTCGCCTCGCGTGACCTAGAGCTCGCCAAAAGCACTCTTGCTTTGATATCGATCATTCAGAGACGACGTTGGAAGCGACTAGACCTGGAGGACCTCCGAGCTGTGCACTGTGCACGCGTGATTTTGGAGCACGGCGTGGAAGCTGCGGATTCACACATACAGAAAGAGCGCTTGTGGCTGACCGGACGACCGAACGACCGAACGACCGAACCGAACGACGTTCCCGGCGCCAGTGGGGACAAGGGCGGCGCTCCGTCGCACCGCATGCTTCTGCCTCTTGAGCTCTGCCCGAGAGGCCGGGATCATGTATGCGGGGCGAGGCTGAGACTCTTTTGCAGCGATGTTTGTGCCAGCGGCCTCGAAACGCGACGATGACGGGAGACGAGACCGTCGTAAAGAGCTCAGCGAGATTACCAGCGGCGGCCGCGATAAGGATCAGAAGAGCCAGGAACTGGCGAAAGGGAATGCGAATGGCCGACGGGGAAAGGAAAAGGCTGAGGCCAAGTCTGGCGGCGCAGGGCAGCGCGACCTTCTCGCCGAGGGATCGAAATTGCGCAAGTTCGTCAAGCAAGAAGAAGCTGCACGAAGCGTGCTGAATGAGTCGGTCGAGCAAGCTCAAAAGTGGCTGGACGGGAGACACCGCGCCGCCCTCGTCATAGGCAAAGCAGCTAAGAAATGCTTTTACGCGAGGGTGCGGGCCGCCTGGAAGACCTGGCGAGAGGTGGTGGCTTCTCAGAAGCGAGTTGAAAGGCTTCGAGGGAACGCAATTGACGTCCTTGCAAGATTCTGGGCGAGGTCAAGGAGAAGTGAAGCGCTACGTACATGGCGGGAATTCAACAGGCGAAGAAGGCGCGAGCTGCGCAAATTGCAGACGACTGCTGCCACGCAGATTCAAAAGGTCGTTAGAGGCTGGGTTGCTCGGGTTAGAACTGCCCGACTGAAATTACTTTATTATCGGAAATGCGCTGCAGTGCACTCCGCGTCGATCCGCCTGCATTCCGTTTTTTCGCGTCGGCGTTTGGTGAGAAACATCATAACCGATGTGCGCACTGTAGACGAGCGTCGCGCGCGGGAAGCTGAGCGCCGCTCGAGAATTTTGGAAACCCAGCTGATGGCAAGAGAAGAAGCTGAGCTACGCCAGTATATTTTGCAGGTTCGCATGAGCAAAATTGAACAACTTCGCATGGCCAAAGCGGAGTCAGATTCAAAGGAAGGAGAAGCATACTTCAACCAACTCGAGCGCGACCGCAAATTTATGGCACTAGCGGCAATTGAATCTAAAGCCTTGGCCCAAGAACGGGTTTTTGAGGACAACTCCTCCGTTGCTCTTGTCGCGGAGGACGAAAGATCAAGATTGGCTGCCAAGTATGAACTGGAGAGGCACACTTTGGAGACCAGGTTAATGGGAATCGCGGAGGCGGAGGGACGTCGACTTCGGCTTCAATTCAACGCTGAGGCACTCGAGCGACGACTTATGCTTTGCGAAGAGGTGCTCGGCTGGAGAGATACCAGACGACCAGAGAAGTTGAGGCGCTCAATTTCACATTTAGATTTGAGTCTTTTAAATGTGATTCAAGGCTGTGACGTAAGCAGTGCACCGGCCACTTGTCCAGGAAGGTTTGCTACGGTACAGACGTCTAAGGGCAATCAAAAGCTACGGGACATTATCCTAAAGCGCTCTGACACAATGCCGACCTGGGCACGAAAAGAGAAGGTCCCAAGTCTTGTAAGGTCAAATTCGACCGGTTGCGAGGTTCCTCGAGAATCCATGGACGCGGATATCAGGTGGAGAGCATGGGGTTTGAAGAAGGCAAACTCATTCTCGTACTTTGCGCTGGACGCAATAGAGCCAGCCAGCGAGTATTCACGGGTGTGCAGTGCCCGCACCTTTGATTCTTCTGACAAAGAGATTTATTCCAAATGGCTAAAGCTTGCATCTGCTCTTGGACCTAAACGCTTAAAATTGCACAGGAGTGCTTCTTTCCCATTGTTATCCAGCGAAACTGGAGAGGAAGGTGCTAGGGAGTGTACCCTTCTCCCGGTGCCTGCAAAATCTGCGAGAGCAGACTTGGCTGTGGCGTTGCCTTTGTCCAAGCCAGGCAAGAGACAGCAAAAAATTCTGCGAATGCAAACGTTTCCAAATGCTGCAAATAGAACGTCAACATTGACGAGCCAAGTATTACCAAATTCGGCACGCCAAGAGCCGGCAGAGACCGGAAATTTTCTACTGCGCTCCACGTTCCAGAAGAGTAAAACGCTCCCGAACATTAGTACGGAGCCTCATGGGGGCGGATCATCCGAGTCGTCCTCAGCAAGACCTTTTGCTGAAAAAGATGAGTCGATTGTTGACTTGGATTCGTTTCAACCGTACTCTGTGAAGGAGACTGGCCGAAATTCTTCCGCAAGGACTTCATCGACAACCGACACCGATGCTCCTGCGTCTCAACTTCTCCAGGGGCGTGTCTGGCCATCCAAGCTTGAATGGCGCGAAGTAAAAAGTGTGAGCGAAAGCCACCTTCAGACGCACGGTTCTGCAACAGAGGCTCTTGCGAAAGATTCTGACACCAGCCGGTTGACGGAAAATGGCGAGACAACCGGATTTCGGGTTCTCATTCACCGATCCAGCATGGCGCTTCGCATACAATGTGCATATCGTCAAGCAAAAGCAAAGTACGCTGTTCAGCTTGAGCGCTCAAAGCAGCGATCCAAACTCTTGTGGGAGGCTACAATTCGGATTCAAAAGATTTGGAGAGGGAGCCTCACGCGATGGAGACGGGCCAAGTTTGAAAAGCAAAAGCTTGATGCCAAGATCCAGAAGGAATATTTGGAATCTTACAAGGAAGAGCGACTGCAAAAGGCGTGGAAAGTGGCACTTGCCGTACAGCTAGAGAAAGAAGAGCAGATTCTTGAGTTTCATAAAGAAAACATCAAGGAGACAGAAAAGAGGAATGTATACTACAAAGACCGATGCTCCACTGAGAAGGAGAATCTCTCCGCGTGGGAGATGATCAGGCAGCCGCCCCACGTTGGACGAATCGACGGCACCGATGCATACTATTATAATCCCAAGCTTCTCGAGAGTCAATGGGAAGCTCCGCGGGGCTTTATTGATGAGAAGGAGGAAGAAAGGCTTCGCTCGTTTTGGAAAACTCCACCCGACCCAGAAGAGCTCCGAGTGTTTCAAAAAGCGTGGGTGCGAATCAGCGGACCGGACGGTATGTCTGTCCAGTACTACAACACTTGGACTGAACAAGTAGAAGATTCCGAGCCGCCAGGGTTCGAAGAGCCTGAAACCTGTACGCTCAAAGCTCCTCATGCCACTCGCCCAGAGGAAGTGGGATCGGATGGCATCATTTGCTGCGGATTGTGCATCACTCGAATGGCAGATAGAAGATGCTTGGAGTGTGGGCCCGGCTTTGCTTATTGCCTAGAATGCTTTTTAGCTTCGCACAGCGCCTCACATTTGCGGTGCCACTTGTATGATATTCTGTCCGACGCTGATGCTGACGTTGAATTGGACTACGACAGTCCCCAGGATGAAGATGAGGACTACATCGAAAGCACACTATGTACCGAGTGCGAAAAGGAGCTCGCGGTTCTAGTTTGCGAGCAGTGCGGGGACCAAATGTGTGACCCTTGCTTCAAAAAATTACATTCCAAGGGAAATCGAGTGCAACACACCTTCGCGCCTTACAACGGTTGTCTCTGGGAAGAATATTATGATGATGTGACCAACACCTCCAAGTTCTTTCACGCAGAGACTAGAGAGTTCACTGATGTACGCCCCATTGAGCTCATGTTTGGACCTGAAAGGCGCGAATTTCTGGAAAGGCAAGCCGTAGAGAAACGACAAAAGCTGGATGCGCAAAAGCTCATGGAGCTGGAAGCACAGCTTCTGGACCTGAAGATGTTTCGCGAGGGCATAATGCGTGAAGAGGAGGAAAGACAGCGCCTGATTGCAAGCAAAAAGCAATCCAGATTCAAGAAATTTGCAGCCTTTGTATCTCCCACGTTTGGTGATCGAAGCGCTCAGGACCAGCTCGACGGGAAGGAGTCGTCGAAAGATGACTTGCTAGCCAAGAAATCTAATAGAAATACTATGACGTCCCCGTTGGGCAGGTCGACAATCATGTCGCGATCACGCTCCAGAAAATCTAAAGCAAGCGTAAACCAGGATGCTGCATACCTCCAGCGTGTTATGCTGGGAAAAGCAGTGTCAAGGAGAGGCACAACCCTTGGGAAAACCTCGGACTGATGATGAGAATCGCATATATATGATGGTCTGTTCTTTCCGTGCTTGGAAAGCAAGTGACCACAACGCTAAAACCGGGTCTAATTCTATTTACAGCGCAACGTTGCGCTCTTAACGATACACAGATTCCTTCTTCCAAACCGACACAATTCACGTTTTCTGACCGTCGAATGCAGAAAAAACTCTTCGGTCAGAGATTTGCACCAGGTCGCCCGCAAACGAAGTGCTTGCAGATGAGTGGAAGAAAGCTAAACTCAGAGTCCAGAATTCGGAATTCAGAATGATGATGATGATTCGTCCAAAGTCAAGAGGTGGCGTGAAACGCTCGTCCTCAAGCCTCTGGCTTTCTCAGGCTTGCCCCCCCCCCTCAAAAAAAAAAAAAAAAAAAATGTTGGGGGTATTTGGTTGGACCCAAATCATGGCAATTGACCAACTCGTCGACTAGGAGTGGCTACATATTCAATAGCAGATTCTGCGGCTCTGTCACTGCCAACGGACACCTCCGATTGGTTGCCCTCCAAAGTGAGCGGGGCAAAGTCTAGAGGGATCCGAGTGTATAATAAAATATCTTGCGGGGCGGAGTTTTCGGGATTGGAGCAAAAGCAGATCTGCCGGCAGACCTTGAACGGCAGCCACAGAACTCTGAAGGATAGTCGGATCCAGTTGCGAATTTGCAAGCAGACCTTGAATTCAACTTGCGGCGACGGCTGGAATCAAAAAGAGGTAGAGAGATAGAGAGAGATAGATCGAGAGAGGTTCACTCGCAGTGTTGTCCTTGAGTGCGCGGGATCGTGAGGCGAAAACAAATATGTCAAAGTACTTGCATCTCGCTGGAGCGGCCGGGTTGGCCCTTCTCGTACCTGCGTCTGGGTATGAGCTGATTGGACTGGGGGCTTGTGTGGATGCGTCAGGCACACTTTTTGACAATATTTACTTCAGAGACTCTTCGTACACAGATCCCGGGGCGTGCGCTGGCATTTGCTTTAACGCCTTGACAAACGACAATAAAGCAATCGGATTTACCACGCACACTTCTGGCGTGTGCTACTGCTTTTACGACAACGGAGCTGTAAACGTTTACAAGTTGAATGGTGGCGCCTACTACAGTGGTCATGCCGGAGTCGCCCCAGTTGCGTCAGCGTCCACTGCATTTGGGTCCGGGTACTCGTGCTACGGGCGAGACGGAAGCGACTCCACGTCCACACTCAACCCCACCGCAGCGCCTTCAAGCACACCGACCAAGTCTCCTTCGAAAGCCCCATCCAAGGCGCCAACAGCCCTTCGAACCAGTACCCCGACTAGAGCTCCATCTGATGCGCCTTCGCAAGCCCCGTCCAAGGGAGCAACAAGTGCCCCATCTGCCGCCCCAACAATGGCTCCAACTAGCGCACCTTCCGTAAGCCCTACTAAGGCTCCTTCGAAGGCACCAACCAAGGCTCCAACTAGCGCGCCTTCCGCGAGCCCTACAGAGGCTCCTTCCATGGCACCAACAGAGGCCCCGACTAAATCGCCTTCCAAGGCGCCAAGTGCTGCTCCATCGAAGAGCCCAACGAGCTCCCCAACTCAGAGCCCAACCACGCTGGCTCCATCGGCAGCTCCCACATTGGCACCAACACCTCTTCCTTCTGCATCACCGACTTTTGCACCCACGATGGCGCCGACCTATGATTCTTGCGAGGCTATCAACTACGATGACTCTGTCGCCGACAAGAAGAAAAACAAAGCTTGCTTGGCCCTTCGAGCTTATGCCACGAAGGGGAACGGCAAGCTCCTGTGCCGATGGGGCCTCAACGGTTGCATGCTTAAGTAAGGCGTCCGATTCTCCGGTTCTCTGGCTCGAGACTCCTTGCGAAGAGTTCCTGTGATACACATCGCATTTACATTGATTGATTCACTCAAAACCAGCCAAGCTTTTAGATACTCAGCACCGACTGGCCAATTATACGCCATACATTTTGAATTAATTATTTCTCTTTAGTGTCTGACTATCTCACTTTTTCATGGCATTTTAGATTCAGAAGCCAATGCCCTGTCCTGTCAGAGAGCGGAGCTTTTCGTTTCTTGTCGGATGCGGAAGCCCGAGGGAACTACGCCGTTTTACAGAATTCAGAAAAAAACAAAGGTTGCAAAAAACAAAACTCAGTGCCACGTTGAAGAGCTTCACCGCTTTCCTTTCGCGCCGATGAAAGTTCATTCATTCACTCACTCACTCACTCACTCACTGATCCACCCACCCACCCAACACGCACACTCGCACGACTCGGAACGGCAGCTGGCACTGGCATGTCATTGTGCGAACGGCCTGGCCAATTTTCTCGACATGCTGTATTTTCCAAATTTTCCACCTAGATGGTTGAATGTTGACGCCCATGGGTCAAACATCCCAGAACTACTTCATGTCGCGTCAAACTCGTCAAACTGTGTCTCTCTCAACTGTAATGCTTGATAGAGGCGGCTAGGCGAGCGGAGGCGGCTAGGGACTCAGAGGCTCAGGGACATTTCAACGCATCTCCCGCAAGCCGCGTCTACTGGTCTGCTGGCGCAAAGTGTAGCAGGGGAGTGGTTGGAGCCTTTGTTTGGGTCAGTGTGGTCAGTGGGACTTGGCGACATCGTGCACCATCGTGCTGCTTGCTCCGTCTCTTTGGTCTTCTTTCTTTCTTTTACAAAGGAAAGAGGCGTGCTTGTCAACCTTGAACGACTGCCGTTGTGGAATGGCCAGCAAAACTTGAGTGTTGGTTTTAACATTCCCACTCACTGTTCGACATTTTCATGTAGTTCGCAAAATATTCAGTATTCACAGTATTCACAGTCAGTATTCAGAATTCACTTGTCGTAAAAGTTAAAAAACAGCAGGTCGAGCAGAATCAGATCGAATCATAACACACGGCGGGCGAGTCCATGACGAGAGAGAGAAAGAGAAAGAAGGCTGGTTAGCCGTGAGTGAAGTGATTGTCTGTGTATACGATACGATGTCCCCTATACAAAGCACAAAACAAAACACTTAGCCCAGGGCAACGTCCACATCGATGGTGCACAGTTCCAGCAATGTGTGTAGTTTGTGCTTACGAGAGAAGTAAAAAAGAGACGTTCTGGTCAAAGGCTCACATGGCTCGAGGTTGGACGCCACTGGGTGGCATTACACCGATAATTGAAAATCTTCCTCGAATTGTGCTGTTCTTTTGCGCTCAAGCAAAAGCATCAGCGTTTGCGAAAAGCACCTTCGCTGGCACACATCAGACACAACCAGCTGCCAAGTTTAATCCTCAGAGGCGAAGTCAGGAGAGAGAGGGAGAGAACAGGTGTGGTTGTGAGAGAGAGAGCAACACTGGCACTTTCATCAAGAACCTGGCACCGGTACAAGGGCTGAGTTCCGGTACGGACATGCGAGTCACAGTACTCGCTAACAAAGACGGACCACGGTCCACGGATGCCCGTCCACGGAGTGAGTGCACGGTGAAATTGATTTGAAAACAGTCTCGACACGTGCTTGTCAAATTTCACTGACTTAAATAGAGAAGAACGTAGTTCACGCCCTAGCCGGTGACTTTCGCGCCAGCCTGAGCCGGAGTGCGTTGCCCGCAAAGAGATTGCAGAATTCAGATTGTACAGGGCAACCGGTTTGACGGCAAACACCCAAAGACCAACTGAAGCCGAGCTCGCACTGTCGCTGGTCTGTTCTCTCTTTCACACTCCAGGGGGGAAATGGCAAGGTTGTGGGCCGCCGCTGTTATTGCCACGCTTTGCCTCGCTGATGGCGCAACTGGGGCGGAGCTTCTAGGAGTTGGAGTCTGCGTGGACGGGGACGACAACATTTTCGACAACATCTATTTCGACGGGTCTCAGTACGCCGATGGCCCAACGTGTGTTGCGAAATGTTTCTCTGACGCGACTTCGCTCAACAGAGCGGTTGCGGCCGTGACGCACACGTCAGGAAGGTGCTATTGCTTCTTCAATAACGGCAGGATCGTGGTGAAGCAAAGAAATGGCGGGAGATACTACGGAGGTCACCGTGGGGAGGAGCCAATTGTAGGCTTAACGTCACGCTTCGGTTCGGGATACAACTGCTACATCCGTGACAGACCAACGACGAGCTCCCCCACTGCGCCAACCAGCTCTCCCTCGGTTTCCCCAACACCGGCGCCAACATCTTTCCCAACATCACCAACGTCTGTCCCAACACCATTGTCAGGTGGCGGGAAGCCAGCAACCTCGGCTCCAACATCCCCAACACCTGCCCCGACACCATCGTCAAATGGCGGAGGGCCAGCAACCTCGGCTCCGACATCCCCAACAACAGCTCCAACGTCATCTACAGCGGCGCCAACGACAGTTTCGCAGTATTGCAGCACGATCACAAGCAGCTCAACGTGCAATAACATTAGGGGCCCATCTGGCTCTAAAATTTGTCGCTGGAATGGCCAATCCGGATGCATTGAACGCTAATGGGCGAATTCAGCGCGGTCGTGCGTGCTCTTTTTGCGAAGAGATTAGCTCTTCTTTTGTGTCTACAATGATTTATGTTATCCTACGACCGTGTCGAACATGTGGACATCGTCGCTAACCTCTGTCAGTTTATAGAACTCTTCATCGTTAATATGCATTTGCGAAAAAAATAGAAGCGTGTTTGATGATCGAGTATTTGTATTTTCGAACTTTGAACTCTCTGGAAATGGGTTACTTTAGATCTGATAACACGCGGAATGTGCACAGTGATACTTGCAAATGTTTGTTGGCGCTTTGCAGAAGCCCGGTCGCTCCAGAATGCCCAACGAGCAGTCAGAAAATTGTGACGACAGTCAATTGAGGTCTGCAACAAGTGTGAGCTCTGATTCTCTGCTCAGAATCACCCTTTCTTTCTTCGAGAATTCAGGGAGCTACGTTTCTGTTGTCAATGATATTCCTTTGAATTAGCGTGCTCCTCCAGAACTCAGGGAAAAAGCAATAATTTGAGTTGTCAGCCATTGTCATTTGAAGAGGTTGCAAGATTTCTCATCAAGCCATTATTCCTCAAATTACGTCACACGTGCCACAAAGTGTTTATTTTGCAAGTTCTCCACAGCGCAAGAGCAAGCGCAAAACAGCTCCGCCACCATGGATGTTGTGGTTACACAGGTTGCTTTTTAAAAAGCCACAGCTCGGCGCAGAACTGTCGAAATATCCATCAGCTACTATGTCTTGGAATAAACTTCGCCAAAATGAGCTCTTCAGCTGCTACACCGAATCAGAACGAGCGCTATGCCTCCCTTGGCGCCAAATCATTTCTCATCAACATCGTTCGGAAGTTAGCACGATGAGGGAGTGCAGTTGCTTGCTCTTCAGCCTTCAAATCCACCCAGCATCCATCGACGAATGTGTTTCTCGCCAAGTCGCGACCAAGCGCATACGCTTGGTACGCTTCGTCATCCCGGCTCTAAACAGATCTCAGCCAGGACTTCCCTCGATTCCACTATATATAGTGTTAGTACAGTACAGATCTCTACCTATGACATTCCACTAATAAGCATTAGTACAGTACTGTCCAGAGAGGTGTGCTAGCGGGTGGTATTACGGTTGGTGGTAGCGAGGAAGAGAGATGAATCGAGGTAAAGGAATGAGGCAAGTCCGCTTGTTCGAAGCAGCGTAGAGTAAGGAGGCACCATACCTTCCAATAGAGTTTGTTCTCGCTACACTCGTGACCTCCACTTACAGAGTACAGAGGTGGTCTGAGCAGTTTCCGAACTTGACTTGGGTTGGCGGCTTGGAGGCGAAGAGTGGGAAGGCGCTGGAGGGAGATGCCACTGCTGAGGAGGGTTCCATGGTTGTCGAGATATGCGCGAGAGAGACGCGAGAGCAGGATCTCGTCTTTGGAGCCACTTTCAGCGAGCGTAGAAGAGGAAAGTGAGTCAGCAGAGGACCATACGCCGCGCAAAAGTAGTGAGGACGCAGACCAGGAGCCGCAGTGTGCAGAGTTGCTGCCAAAGGGAAGTGAGTCCGCAGAGGCCCATGCGCTGTGCGAAAGTAACGAGGACGCAGAGCAGGAGCCGCAGTGTGCAGATTTGCTTCCAAAAGCCGAAGCCTTACAGAACTTTGAGACTGTGGAAGCGTTCAGGGAAATGCGAGGAGACGTGTGCTGCATTTGCCTGAGCAAGCGACCTGTTTGGAGGTTTGAGGGAGAGTGTGGGCACCGGTCATGCTGCAAGTCCCCTTCTTGCATCGCTGCAGTCATCGCAAAGAAACGTTGTCCGCTGTGCAATGCCAAGGTCTGGGATGATGCGCTAAGCAAGGTGTGCTGCGTTTGTGAATCCGACGAAGACTTGAACCAATTGAGCCCGTGTGGTCACAACGTCTGTACGAGCCCGGACTGTCAGGCTGAGATCATGTCCAAGAAGCTCTGCGCTCTCTGCGGGAAGCAGGCGTGGGAGTCATGGCGGAACAAGTTCTGTTGCAAATGTTCAGAGCATGACTTAGTCATTACCCTCGACCGCTGCGGTCACGGTGTCTGCAGTGAGCTGGATTGCCTGAAGTATGCGCTTGGTCAATCAGCGTGCTTGCTGTGCGGCACGACGTTTTATAGGACAAAGGCTGCAAAACGCTTCGCAGAGCCGCCTCAGGGTCACTCAAACACTGCTGCTGCCAATAACACTGGCCAAAGCAAGGGCTCCTTTCTTTCAAAATTTGGAAATTCTCCAATGCCAAGCTTGGTCTCCCTCGTCATTGCGAAGGGCAGTCTTCTGCAGAGAGGGCTTGGAACTGTTCTTGTCCCCTGTTTCGAATTGCTGCTCTTTGCGCCACACTGCGAGTCCGATCGTGAGAGGGACCGCGACATCGTCTATTCCAGGTCGATAAGGACGCTGATGTTGCAGATGCTTGTCTGTTATGAAGTTCATTTCATAACGTCAACAACGATCGATTCTGTGGAGAAATGGATGGCGAGCAATTTCGAACTCGAGCCATTCGCTTGGTCTATCGGTTACGAAGTAGTATTGAATGGTATCCTGCTCGCATGCACACTACGCCTGAATAACAATCTTGGCCCTGCAATTGAGTTCGCTGATCAGGTGAAGAAGGTTCGGATATTCTTGTTGAGCCTAGGTTCTATTGTGCTTTTGGCGATTTGCTGGGACATCATTTCATCAGCTGAAACTGCTTTGAGCGCCACAAGTATGTCGAAAAATCTCATTGAGGCTGCCGCAGTTTTCTACTTTTCCCCCGACTTCGACACCTTGGACACGATCGAGTGAAACCATCGTCACCCACGTTTGCATCAGTTTTGCAATTTCGCACTGCAGTCTGACACCAATGATTTGGCGATGCCCGCGTTCCTTTGCGAGGATTTCCTGTGTGGCTCAGATTTTCTGTTGCCGTCACGGATCCCTCTTTCTTCCCCATCATCCCCATCATCCCCATCCCCAACTACTTCAACTACGCCACGATTGGTGATCTAACACCCCATAGTAACAATGTCTAACCAAGATACTACCAAACCGAGTACAACATCACATAATAGCCCAACCGTTTCCACGTAAGCAATACTCTAACCGTCGCATAGGCGATAAAGTAGGAC
This sequence comes from Parietichytrium sp. I65-24A, assembly GCA_012862575.1. Taxonomy (NCBI): domain Eukaryota; class Bigyra; order Thraustochytrida; family Thraustochytriidae; genus Parietichytrium; species Parietichytrium sp. I65-24A. Next base: position 706,598 of record BLSF01000008.1, read on the forward strand.
CTCTGAGGATCCTGTCCTATGACCCAACTACTCTCAACAGAGAAGCATGATCACAAGACATCGCAAAATAGCGCGCGCATACTCGAGTAAGCGTACCTCACAGTCACAGTCACAGTCATAGTCACAAACATAGTCACAAACATAGTCATAGGTGCAGTCAGCGAAGAGGCGAAAAGGCGAAGAGTAACAAACGGCGCTCCAGTGTCGAACGAGAGAACGAAAGAACGAAAGAACGAAAGAAAGAAGAACGAAAAGTAGTGAGAATGAGCGAGGAGATGGACCTTTCGTGGGCGTACGACGGCGAAGAGCCAGCTCGCGGCAAGAAAGGAGGCAAGAAGAAGAACAACAAGAAAGGAAACAAGGAGAACGCCGTGCAGGCGCAGAAGAAGAAGAAGAAGGAGGAGGAGCCGAGCAAGAAGGTGGAGTCGGAGTCGGAGGAGGAGGAGTCTGAGGAGGAGGACGATTTGGCGCTCATGATGCAGTTTGTTGGGGACAGCAGCGCGCTGAAGGAGAAGAAGAAGGCCGAGGCTGGAAAGTACGTAGATGAGTCCGCTCGTGCCACGAGGGAGGTGGTACGGGAGCACAGGAAGGAAAAATCCAAGAAGGCTGGTGCAGAGCGGATGAACCAGCTGAGAAAGCTTACTTTGCAGAATCTGAGCGCGGCGTCCTCAGTGTGGGACGCGGGCGTGGAGGAGACACCGGAAGATGGGGACTCAGGTCTGGCACCGTCGAATATGCATGTGCCTAGCTCGGAGAGCGAGGCCCAGGCCATGTTTAATGAGGTTGTGAGAGAAAGCCAGCGACTTTTGCTGGCTCAAGATGTTGAGGCCGCTGTGGAAAAGCTACGCGAAGGACTGGCTATCTGCACCGCATTTGAAGGCAAAGCTCTATGGCGCAGTACGGTCGAAATGACATTAGGCTCCTCCTTGCTTAAGCTGGGCGAAACGCGAAAGGCAATCCAGCACCTAAATAGTGGCCTTTATGCAGCTAGAAAAGCCCATTCAAGCTCTTTTGACTCGCTGCCTATGCAGAAGCAAATTCTCTCGATTTTGATAAAAGCGAATGCTGACGTTGGCAGAAGTGACATTGCTGAAGGATGGCGTGCACAGCTGAATGCTCTGAACAGCACCTCACCAGAATTAGAGAGCACCAAACAAGACTATGAAAGTTTTGATTTTAGCAGCCTGCCATCTGATCTTCAAACCAGCCTGGACCAGGCAATTGAAACCGCCAAGGACGGCCACTTTGGTTTCCTTCGGGCGCTGTTGCATGCTTTTAGAAACGGACGGAGTGGAGTTCAGGTTGGTGCCATTGCTTCTTATCCTCACTCCGAGACGGGAGCGACCCCTTTAATGGTTGCCAGTGCCCGAGGCGAGGTGGATTTGGTACGAGCGTTGCTTCACGCCGGAGCACCGATTTCCTTTGTAGCTAACAATGGAATGAGCGCTCTGGAGTGGGCAGCTCGGTTTGATCAGCCTGAAGCTGTGCAGGTACTTCTTGAGAGCGGGGCTGTTTTTGACGGATCGCTTGATGCTGCCACTCTGCAATCTTGGTCACCACGTGTGCAATCGGCAATTTCATCTTTTGTCGCATCTAAAAAACAAGCCGCTCAACAAAAGCCTACAGCTAAAAAGCAATCCAAAGCACCTGCTGTACCGCCAAGTGCTCCGTCGGCCGCAGACAACGCAAACAAGAATGATAGCGCAAACACGAACAAAAGCAAAATAGACAAGAAAGGGGGCGAGCGCGATTTGGAAAAGTGGGACAGCGCTGAAGGAAATGCTAAAGCTTCAGAAGGAAGCACTGAACTGGAGAACCTCGAGCACGACAAAAATTGGGATCAATTCAAAGCTAATGAAAATTTGGGAGTGAAATCATCCGGGTTTGATGAGAACTTGTACACAACGAAGCTTGATGTAGATTCAATCTCACCGGAGCTTCGGGAGCAGGCGGAAGCACTGGCGCGAAAGATCGAGTCAAAAAAGACTACCAAGTCCGATGACTACGACGAAGAGGAGGCTTACTCAGCTGTGATCCGCCCGGACGGCCAGAGCAAACCAGACGATGACGGATGGACCGATGCTTCGGTCCGTAAGAAGAAAAACAATCGCAAGCCTCGCAAGGCCAAGTAATTCTCTGCAGCTGACAGCGGTGTATCCTTGCCAGATCCAGTGCTGACTAAATTTATAGTATGCTCTTACGCTTCATTTAATCCTACAGACAAATTCTCTTCAGCTTGTGAGCAAGCGATGTTCGAGTTTCCAAGACGATCAACTCTAATGGCTTCATTTCCTCCTCAACAGGGTACCCTCCCCATGCCTCTACTTTGCAACCTTGAACGACACAGCTTTTACCAATTTTTACCAAGTCGGAACATCAACTTATGAGTATTGACTCTTAATGCGCTGGTCAGGTGCATATGACCAATATGACCGTTACACCTGTTTCAGTCACGGTGACCGTCACGGTCACGGTACAACAGCGCACTTCCAAGTGTGAGTGCTTGTCTCCATCTCTAGCGGTGTTTCTTCTCGAGATGATGAGGTTGTGATGCATAGATGGCGATGAAGCACCGATGGTGCTCTTCTCATCAAAAACAGCTTTGCCCATTCAACAAACCTACCTCTGCACTTGGAGCCAGCCTCTGCACCTTATATTGGTGCAGGTGGAAGGTAGGTACTCAAAATCAGTACGTGAGCTTGACAGTGTCCTCGACCGGTATACTTTGTTTTTTCTTTTTTGTTCCTACTACAATCTGCTCTTTTCGCTCTTTTCTTTCATTTCGTTCGCGAGTCAGCGCTCGGTTGCTCGCATTACTCACTCGCGTGTGGCGCGGCGAGGCGAGGAGAGGAGAGGAGAGGTGTCTCGGGTCAGGTCCGAGAGCAAAACGTGCGTTGGCGTATTTGACGCAGAAATATTACAGAGAGCATGGCGTCCTCGCCTACGCCCATACTGCCCGGGCACGGCGAGGTAGACAATCGACCGTGGCTTTTGTTTGGTGAGGACGAAGAGATCGAACAGGAATTGAAAAAGGCGGGTGTCTCCTTCCAAAGAGGCTTTGACATCCGGGATGAGAGCGTGATCCACAGCGAGCAAAAGCTTCGGAGTTGCCGGGTGCTGATAGCAGTGTCCTCCTCGGTGGGCAAATTGGTGATGAAGGCGTGCTTGAGCTTCGCAGTACCCTTCATTCCTCTTGCTGCTGAAGGCGAGGTTTTGAGGAAGGACTTTGAGCTGCTCCTTCTCGAGTGCGACCGGGATGTGGTGCATGCCCCCTTTGAACTGCCTGCATTGGAGGCATTTCTCGAAAAGGAGGTGATGTTCGCCAACAGTCGCGGAATTCTATTAGTAGGTTCGGAAGGAAGCGCCTATTCCAGCAAGCTGTCGTGTAGTGGGCTCTCTGTCTTGCTGGCCGCGAGCTCGAGCGACTTCCGAAACATGTTGCACGCCAAGGAGCGCGGCATACCCCTTCCAAATCGCATGGAGATCGAGCTAATCATCATCGCAGAAAGCGACTTGGAGCTGTGTACGGAGTACTTGAATATGATACAACAGCACGATTATTTTAGTCTATTGCCGACTTTGGCAATCGCATCCGAAGATTGCATTGATGAAAAGCTCGCAGGGTCATTTGAGACGATATTGCCAGGAAAGGTGGTTCTCGAGAGCGAGGCGTTTGTTCTTGGGCAAGTTCAAATGGCATTGCGAATCGCAAATCTGCGAAAGTTTGCGCACGAGGCGTTGCTTAACATAAACCCTGTGCAGGATGGCCAAGTTTTACCGCCTCCTTTAGAGAGTCAGGGAAGCAGCAGTTCAAGTCTCTCGGAGCGTATGATGATGTCGGACAGTAGCTTGCAGAGAACTCGTGCTCAATTCTCCAATGCTGCGATTGCGGAGGATGATGTGGAGACGTTTGAGGAGGACCCGATTATAGAGATTATGAGCTCCGCAGCTGAGCCAACACTGAGCCGCCCTGCGTCTCGAATGGCCTCCGTTGCTCCGTTGCTGACACGCCGCAGCACTCGGTTCTCGCTTGGGCACAGCTCAACCTTAGATAGCAGAAGCGATTCGAGTTATGTGGACTTGAAAGACTCGATGGCTCGAGCAGATAGACTGGAACAAGTGGTGGCCAAGCAAAAGCGAGATATGGCAAGGCTCAAGTTTGAGAGGGACGAGCTGGTCTGGAAGCATCTCCGGGAGTATAAATTTCACTACATTCCAAAAATGACCATTAAGCCGTTTAGAGAAGTGGGCTCAGAGAATCTCGGCTCGGGGAGCTTCTCGAAGGTCATTGAGGCTGTTTTGACGAACAGCAAAGACCTCTCTCGTGTGCCGCGGGTAGCCGTAAAGGTAATACCCAAGAACGTTGTCAAACAGCTTGAGCATGTGCAAAGATTGAACGAGGAGATTCAGTATTTGAAGGTTCTCCATCACCCAAATATTGTTCAGCTAATCGAAGCACACCATGGTGAGAGTTCTGTGAATATTATAATGGAGTTGGTGAAGGGCGGGACTCTGGATGCATGGTTACAGGAAAATACGGCACGACGCGGGGAGACTGCATATGTAGCGTCAGCACAGACAATCTTGCAGCAGCTCGTAGGAGCCATTGACTATATTCACAGTAGGAACGTGTGCCACCGAGACATCAAAACAAACAATGTGCTTATGACAGGTACCTTTGAACATGGTCCTGCGATTAAGCTTGTAGATTTTGGATTCGCGACAAAGTTTAAGAAAGGTAAATGGTTGAGAGAGAGCGTTGGAACCCCGGGCTTTTGTGCGCCAGAAATTTCGCTGGGGCGAAAGTATTCTGGCCCTGCGGTGGACATGTGGAGTTGCGGGATGGTGGGTGCAGCTCTGCTCACAATGAGTGAGCAAGCATTCAAGTCTTTTAAAGAGCGGGACGAAGACGTTGAGGTGGATCAAGTCTCTCTCGACACTTTGATACACTCGATTGTCCCTGAACAAGGCAGAATTTTGATATCACAACTCCTCGCGGTTAACGGAGACCTTCGTCTGTCTGCTTCTGAGGCTCTCAAGCAGCGTTTCTTGACAACAGCGATTGTTTGCGAGCCAGTCAGTCCTGCACGAAGCCCGTCGAGAACGATTAATGTCTCTGAACTTCAGGCTCCTGTGTCACCCAAGACGCGGAGGAGTACAAAAGATGTGCTCTTGCCTTCTCCGATTAAAAGCCCGAAACAAGGTGACCTGCCCACTTTGAATGTGAGCGGGAGTAGGAAGACGATCAAATCGCCTGGTGCTCGCTCACCACTTCCAAAGGTCAAATCACCCCATACTGCAAGCGCATACTTGTGAAGCGTAGAAGAAACAAAAGTGTGCTTGCTAATTGCGGTTCGTGTTGTTTTGCTCCTCAGACAGAGACAGTGGAGAAGAAAAAAGATTGGAGCTGAGATCTGCCCACCTGTAAGAATATTTGTTGTCTATCTGTAACGTTTTGTGCTCTCTCTCCCTCTCTCCCAAGTCTTTCTCCAGATTTCGATGGAAACAACATTCAACATAGATTTATAATTTACGTTTTCATCAAATTTTCAATCTCAGAACGACCCAAGTGTGGCGGGTGTATCTGAGCCCAAACGACCACACTCTTTGAGAGCATTATCCCTTGTTGCTTGAGACAGCCTGAGGCACGCGGTGCTGCCCAGACTTTTTTCCACGCTTCCGAGTGGTCTGCTTTGCGCTGCGATCCCCCGGTAGGCGAATATCCTTTTTCTTGGTGCCAGGTTGCACCTTGCCTCCGTGAGAAAATTGTACAGAATAGGTGTCTTTGCCGTCGCATCGGATTACAAGTGCCGGATAAAAGTGGCCATCGCTGTAATTCCTTGCCTGGCACGGCTGATCATCCAAAGACACCTCGGTGGATTCTTCGTTTGCCCAGGTTTGACGCAGCTGCTCCAACTTGCTCAAAACATTGGCTGCCTTGTCTTTCAGGGATGGCATCCGCTTAAGTTTTCCTGTTCCACCGGTGCTTGTGTGCGAGCGGGAAGACGAGTCACTTGCATTCGACTTTAATGACTTGGATGACTTGCGCCACAGCAATTTTCCGCTTTTGCCCCTCGACCTCGACTCTTGCAACCCACCTTTAGCAGTCGGAACGAGCTCCTCCGTGGCGTCTACGAAAGGAGATTTGGGCTTTGGTTGTTTTGGGGAGAGAGGGTCAAGCTCTGGGCTCGGGAATGCCTTGCGCCTGCTTTCCCGGAGGTGGGGATACTGATTGTACAAGGTCTCCATGTCGTCTACGACTTGGATATCGAGCTTTCTCGTTTTCTCCTGTGTTTTGCCGTTCTTTTTGAATTGAACTGTGAACAGACCTTTTCCGTCGTATTTCACAATTTTGGCAGAGTAGAAGGTCTGGTCGGAACGGTCAAGTGCTCTACACTCCTTGCCTATCCAGTCAAAGTTTGCGTCAACGTTTACCTTGAGCTGCTCCAAGCGCTGCAACACGCGTTGCGCAACTGAATCACCTCTGGCTTTACTTTTCCGGCGTACTGACACTTGTTTCTTGCTGGATACACGCTTTTCTGCAGGGTTATCCGGCTCAATCTCCTCATTGAACTCGTCTCCGTCAGAGTCCGATTCAGGCTTGCTCTGGTTCCCGTTTCCAGCGTTCAATAGGTCGTCTTCGTCAAAATAGTCTGCCGCGTCAAACTCGTCATATATGCCATCATCTGGATCACCATCAGCATCGTATTCCGCTTCTTCTCCATCCTGCTCATCCAAAGACGGGGAGTTTGTGCGCACCACGCTGCCCATATTCGAGGAACGAAAGGAGCTCAGGCGATAGCTGGGCCCAGTGCGCACAACGCTGTTCATCTCAGTGTTTCGCGAGCTGCTCAGCCTACCCGTTCGCACTACACTATTCATATTGGAGCTTCTGCTCGAGCTAGCTCTTCCGGATTTCCCAGCACCGGAATACGTTACACTATTCTTTTTACTTTTCGACGCCGTGTGTGGCTCTTCTCTTGACTTGGCAGGTGCGCGCAAGTGGGGATTCTCCAGCGCTAGCTTGTAGGGCGACTCAAAGATGCCTGAAGATGTGTCACTGCTATCGTCAAGACTGCTCCTTCTCTTGGATACTGACAGCAATGACCTGGCCATGGCCGCCAAAGAATTCGATTTAGAGCTACTTTTCCGGCTCGCGCGCAGTTCCTTGTCCTCCTCTTCGCCTTTGCTCTCCACTGGGCTCGGGTATCTGGCATAAAGAGTCTCCATGCCTTCGGTCACCTGGAGGTCCACCTCCCTGACGTTGTACTGCTTCCTGCCGTCCAAAAACTGCACGGTGAATCTATCAACTCCGTCAAACGCCACGACTATGCCCGGATAGAAGCAGTTATCCCTCCAGTCCAGCGCCCTGCACTTCTTGCCCACCATGTTCTTTCGCAACACTTTCGGGTCGTCGGCGTCCCAGTCTGACTCCATATTCTGCAGCCTTTGCAGCACCTTCTCGGCCGCGCTGCTCTTCCGCGGCTTGTCCACCTTCTTCCCCATCTTCCTATCCCAGCTACCCCAGCTATCGACTCTCCAGCGGCCCAGGCCCTGCCAATCCTTCTCCCGCAAATCCACCTCCAGCTGCTTCCGTTCTTGGCTACTTTTGCAATCTTTTGCAGCTCCGCTATTTGACTGACACAGCACCGACCACCCTCCCCCTACTGCACACAATACCCACTTCGCACTTCGCACTTCGCACTTCGCACCACGCACTACGCCGACCGTTGTGCTTGTTCTTGTTCTTGTCCTTGCACTTTGCACTTTGCACTTTGCACTTGTGCGCCGCGAGTACAGCGGGGACTGTGACTGTGAGGGACTCTTTCCTTTCTCCTCTTTCGTCTTTCTCCTTTTCTTTCTCTCTGCCACCTTGCATGCATAGTTGCATAGCTTGCATAGTTGGAATATGATTGACACTCACATCATCTCACATCACTCACATCTCAACAATTCTCAACATCCCACATGGTGCGTACTACCTTTCGCTGTAGTCCTTCCTACTCTCCAGTGCCTACCAGGGACTTACCGCGAGGGCTATTAGGTAGGCCTCGACTAGTGGGCTTCACGGCAGAGGGCGTATTGCGATGGGTAGGGAGGCCTATCGATCGGTACTAGTACCCACACGCGGCCCCTCACAAAATCGGGAATGCTCGAGGGTTGTAAGGAAGGGAGTAGCTGCGGAGTAGGGATGGTATGTATTCGAGCCGAGTCGTAGCGAGAATTAGCAATGTCCCTGGGAGACAGGCTAGACTAGCCGGACAGGTAGAAGACGTCTTATCGAGTTGGTGTAGTTCATCATTGGCACATGACTTGGCGGCAGAATTGGAAAGCTGCTGGGTGCAACGCAAAAAGCAGTGTAAGCCGCTTTCAGTGCTTCTCGAGTACACTGCTGTTGTTTTTGTGCTCGAGAGAGCTGGGACTGTATTCGTGCGAGCTCATGGGCTTGTTTTTGCACTGTCATTCACTGCACTTGTGCTGCTTGTTCAATGAAGAAGGACATAACAAGAGAAACAGACTGTGAACAAAAACATTTCTCCCTCCCACTGCCACTCTACTAGCCAGCTCCTACCAGTGTACTACACAGTACAGACGATGGCCGTTCTAACTTCCGCGCGTTCTATGCAAAGCTCTAGGATCGCCTATACCGGGTTGTGCGGGAAAGCTCGGCTAGCGTGGTCGTTGAGTGACCCTTATACGTACCTTGGGAGGAGGCAGAATTTGGCGAAGATGCTGGGAGAAGGAGATTACTGTTTTACGAGACCTGCGTTTATACGCCTCTGCGCCCCTCACTTTCGCTAGAATACCAGCGGTAATTACGTCACAAGATAAAGACGTCTTGGTATAGATTTCGCCGGAGCAATTGAAGTTGAAGAGCGGGCTCTTTGCAGCCGTAGTAAAGCCGTATTACGAGAAATGCTACAACCCGGGACACCAAGCGCACACCCTTGGCATTTGAGCTCACACTGTGTGGAGACTACTGTATGAGCTATATAGGGATACGAACACGCGACAGTGCGAGTAAGCTATCCAAAATATTAGGAAAAGTGGCCCCAAGAGAAGGTGGAGGTACTATAGAAAGTGTTGTCAAATTGATAGTCCTGAGTTTCGTGTGGATGTGGATGTGGCATGTGGCAAGTTGGTTCGTAGCATTGTTCGTTTATTGTGATGTGCAACAGTGTCCGAGTTCATTACCTTCTCCATGGCATGTCGTGAATGTCCAGGGATGGATTTGGTACAGGACAGGCCGATTGCCAAAAACGATGTCAGATTTAGAACAAATTGATTCGGGATCTCATCTCACGCGCCGGGAGTGTTGCTGCGTTGCTTCTAAAAGACTACGTCATGAAAAAGGGAAGGAAAGGAAACAGCACAACAGGAAAGAAGAGTTTGGCAAGATTTTATTCTCGTGAGATTGCGTCCATCAGGCAGTCCATCATCGACAATCTGGAGTTCAGAAGCATTGCGCTTACACAGACTGTCCAAAAGCAACACGTGAACAAGGGCTTTGTTGCCTGTCCTGCTACGATTGTGCTCGAGTACTGGGCACTGTTAAGCTCCCGCAAGACGCCGTGACTGACTGCAGTAGACTACCTGGCGGTACATTACAGTCAATTGAAATAGAAGGCATGGAACGATGGGAACGACTGTAAAGTCTTCGGATTCCCGGCAGTGGTTTTGTAACTCTACAACTAGCAAATTGCAAAGAAAAGCTCGTGCATACAAGGACACTTGCTTGACAAGAAGCACAAATTCAAGAAATGCTCACAAAAAGCACAAATGCTATCACATTATGTCCTGCAAAACTGTATTTCAACTTTTGAGAAGGTACCCAAAACCACAAACGCCGACTTGAACTCGGAAGGTACAAGGTCTTACTCGCGACTGATAACGAGAGGAACCAATTCGCAATTGGCTGGCCAGTGATAAGGGGAACCAAGGTACTGCACCGAGTGAGCCATGTAAGAACTGTGGCCCACGACTGCAACGGACTTCCACGGCGTGCGAATGAGCCACTTATAAAAGACCTCAATGCGTTTCTCAACCTCTTCGTCCTCCTCTCGCTTTGGGGAGAACCAGGTATCCTGTTCGCTCTCCATAAAGTGGTCAAAGTCGACCTCCGGGAACTCAGATTTCAGCTGAGACACAGGCTTGCGCTTGTCGCATTTATTCTTTCCAAATCGCTCCCGGCTCATCTCCACTGCGTAGACAGGAACCTTGCCCCAAATGTGAGCGAAGCCATATTTGGCCGTTTCGATTGCGCGCGTTAAAGGGCTTACGATGATGACGTCAACTTTGAGCCCAGCAGCCATGGCCGCCCGCACGGACTTGTTGAGGGTGGCGCACTGCTCCTTGCCTACATCGTTTAGCGGAGCATCGAAGTACTTGTCCGACAGGGCTTCTTCCGTTTCCCACTTGTGCGAGCCCAGTTCCCGTTCCGCGACATTATGAATGCCCTCCCCGTGCCTCACCAGTAACACTGCTTTCGCAGAAGGATCTCTCTCTTGGAGCCGTCCAAAGTCTGACTCGAATTCAGACCATGTGTGCCCAGGCGCCAAGCCCAGCGTGGTCACATCCTTGTTGTTGGGCTTGAGCGCTGATTGCGGCACGCTTGACACCACTAATTTCGCGTGCCTCGAGCTGTGATACAGCACTGCCAGCCGGTCAAGGAGCTCCCGAGGGACTTTTTCCGCCGCTGAAGCTTCTCGTGACTTGCGGGTGACAAATTGAAGCGCCAAAATTGCGGACACCACCAGCGCCGCTCCCAACACTACCACGTTTGACGAGCGCATCATCATAATGAACTGCTCTCTGCTCTCTGCTCTCTGCTCTCTGCTCTCTGCTCTCTGCTCTCTGCTCTCTGACTGACCGTATCTCTAGCTGTGCGCGTGAGTCGACTAGCCGCCCAAAGCTCACTCGAAGCTAAAGCTCCCGACACTCACGCTACTCAGGCTCGTGCTATCTCGTGCTCCTTTTACTGCAACTCTCTTAGAAATCTTGCCCGGACCACTTTTCTTGCTATTCCGGGGTGGTCTTCCGACTTGCTCCCCTCAAACAGATATGACAACCAGGACTGAGTACTAATTAACATCGGTATTCCCATTCCAATGAGTGAAATAGAGAAACACATACTTCTCCTTGAGATCTTTATACCTTGTAGTTTAAAAGAAAGTTGCCGTTACAGGGGTGGGGCTGCCAGTGCTTCATCCGAAGAGTCTATAAAAAGTGAAACACAAGATGACTTGGGTCTCGCAAAAGTTTGTCCGCCGGGTTTGCAAAGTTGTATGTAAGATTGATTGTGTGTCAGCTAAAACCCCGCTCTCCAAGGCACGCTACGAGAGAGAACGGATTTGCAAAACGCCTGTGAGCAAATACCATACCGGTATCATATCATCGTCAGCATAATTTCGTGTTCTCCGTTGCAAGTTGCACAAAAAAGTTTATAGTTTGGTAGCGAAGACATACACTATACATCCTCGCCATCGCTATTGCTGCCACACCGAGTAAAGCAAGCATAGACTCGGCCTCGGAGGGAGGACACTCGACGGAAAGGTCTCGACTGGATATGTGCTCCTGAACTTGAGAGCAAGGAGGAGCGGAAGGCGCGCGTACGAGCTTGTGCAAAGTTTGCTAGTTGCTGAGCTTGCGCTGTGATCCCGTGCCAAGATGGAGCAGGAAGAGGCGGAGAAAGTGGGTGGCGAAGCAAGCGTCGAGGAAAAGAAGGAAGATGTAGGAATGAAGAGCGCCAGGGCGGCACCGCAGACGGGTGTTGACTCCTTGCAGACAATACGTGTGCCGGTACGTTCCAAAAGCGACGTAGCACAATTTGACGTGGATGAAGCGAGGAAAGGCTTCAAGAGTAGCAGGATCTCAGGGCTATCCCTTCGAACAGATGGCGGCGCGGATGAGCTGGCAACGAGAATGAGTCAATTTGCGCCAGCTTCACCGAAACATTTGGATGACCTTGACAAATGGCTGGAAGCCGTGGAAGCAGAAGAAGAGGAAGATGAGGGCCAGGATCTACTTGAGAAACTGGAAGAAGAGGAGCAGGAGCTTCGCTCTTTTCAGCTTCCTGCTGAGAAAGGCATAGATGAGCTTGAGCATACAAAGCTGTTGCAAGCATCGCGCAGGCAGCTCGAGAAGAGTATTAACTCCGCTGGCGTGCTATTGGATTTCGAAACCAAGACAAAGGCGTCTAAGATCCAGGTCGCGAACGTGTCCAAAGAAGAGGCTGAAAAGCGCTATCAAGTATTGAAGGATAAGAGAGAGGCAGATAAGGAGAAGATCAAGGCGAACTTTTTAAAGCAGCAGCAAGACATGGCTTTCCGCGAGATCAAAGCGCGCGAAAGAGTCCTCAAGGTGTACAACGAGAAAGAGTCGCTCATCAAGCTGCAAAAGCGGGATTTGGTGAGCAAAATCGAGTCCCTGCGGCCGCGGCTCAGAAGAGAGTTCCAGCAAAAGTCTGAAGAATTTCATGAATTAATTAAGGCTCAGAACGCGTCCTTGGAGGAGCAGTACGGTAGCCTGGCTCAAGACTATTCTTACGAGCCGCGAAAGTTATTAATTGATTCGTCTGTTCGCATACCGCAGACCATCGTACTCAATTTTTGCTTTGCGCGAGGGATCAAGGACAAACTGCCACGCGGAACCTACACACTGGTCGGGTATTTGATGGACGAGCTTGGTGGTGTTCCACTTCATTACTCTAAGCGAGATTCACCAGTTCTGTCGGTCCCGTTTCGCCACTTTGGCAAGTTTAGCAGCTTTGAGACGCAGATCAACCGGACCTTATCCATTGTCTGTCCACCGCGGAGCGCAGTAAAGCCATCCAATGTATTTGTCATCGAGCTTTATCAGCATGCCACGCTATCGATCAAGAGTCACGGCACGCACTTTACAAAGATTGTTGGGTGGACTGCGCTCCCGGTCCTTGACTGTAACGGGGAGTTCCTTCAAGGCCCTTTTCGGCTTCCCTTCCTTTCCGGAAGCTATAGCTGTAAGTATGATCGTTATTTCAAGATCGAGCGCAAAATAGCGCGGGACTTGGACAACTGGCTGTGTAATATGTACCTTCGTGTGGAGAGAGCGGTTCAGGGCGCCGGTCATGAGCCCACAAAGACTAAAGTGGGCTTGGATCTTGTTAGCGAGCTTAAGACAGTCTTCCCGTCATCTTCCGGGCCAGCCAAAACAGAGGGAACTGGTGTATTGAAGAGACTCCTTCCACGCATGTGGAAGAAATCGGCAAAAGTTGGCATTGGCCTTCAAGCCCAAGGCGATAAGGACGGCACACAGCAGGAATCTCAAATAAACGCAAAGGATTCTCCGCTTCAGTTGGCTCCTCACGACGCGATGGATATGGAAGAAGACCAGGACGCATTTCAGTATGCCGTTCAGCGGGGCGGCAAGTCGTTGCGTCATTCAGCGATGGCTCACATCAAATACATTAAGGACGATCTCCTTAACACGTTCTCGCGCTCGCGCTGGCATTCGAACGAGATCTGGATGACACTGTTTCTGTGGGCGCTGGCGTACTGGTTGCGGTTGTACATTCACTACTTTGCACAATTCTTCTTCCTGCAGTACACGGGCCAAGCGACAATTTACGATCTGCAGCTCTTCCTTCACCGTTGCGTACTCAAGTATTCGACCGGCGCGCTGCCCATCATCACTCTGGTGTCCACCATTCTGCTCGGCACGTTGTCCAACGTAGCATTCTTTTGCCTCCTGTGTCAATCCTGCATGCTGCTCTCTTGGGTTTTCGGCTTCATGCCCGACGCTCTCCTCCACTTTTGCACAGTCTTCGGGGTCCTCACTGTCCTCGACCCGTTCCTCGTGCTCGCTTCTGACTCCATCTCCCAGGCGTACTTTTGCTCCTCCGTCTGCTCCTCCGACCCGTTCCACCGCGACTGCCTCTGCACCCCCACCGACGTCTCGCGCATCTTCTCCGCCGTGGCCGCCACCGAGGGCTCCCTCCTCAACGCCTGGTACCTGTCGCTCCTCGTGTACGCGCTCGTCTCCGCCGCCGCGGCTACCGTCCTCGCCGCGCACCTCGTGCTGCTCAACCGCAGTGGCCGGGCGCAGGACCTCTTTCGCAGACTGCACCTCTCCGAGCCGGCCTTCTTCCTCCCCGCGGACAGCGAAGTGTCCGCGCAGTACGTCGCAGCAGCGCTTCAGCGCGCGGACGCCTGGCGAGGACCCCGTGGGGAGACGCGCGTGGTGGACAGACAAGTGTCCGCGGACGCTGAGAAGGTACAGGTCCTCGAGGACGGCAGGCTCTGGAGAGAGTTCCGACGCTCGCCGGACGACGGGATGATACTGGAGACCACGCCGTTTTGAGTACAGCGGGGGTGCGCGCCGGGGACCCCGCGGACGCCGAGAACCACAGAACCGCAGAACCCGAGAGTGGTTTGCAGAAGAGCCCAAGAACCGGAGGGACCGTCACTCGCTGCAATGGAATTGAAGAACCGGAGAACCGGAGAACCCGCTCTGCGCAAGTACAAAAAACCATGGTACCAGGTACTCGAGTACTACGGCATCGGTGCTGGTTAACACTCTCATACCGGTATAGCTACTAGCTAGTAGTAGTAGTAATTAATAATTCTGAATCATCCGTTGAGACTGCGGAACGCAATGACATTCTTGAAAATTTGTTCCAGTGATTTGTTCGTGAGAAAAAATGATAAAAAACATTAAAAGACATGGGCCTGACAGGCCAGACCTAATGAAAAGCCGGTCCGCTAGGGGAAGCTATCCTATGCAGAAAAAATATGACATAGGAGGTGGAGTCCGGTGTCGAGCACAATCTGGCGAAGACTGCTTGAAAACGATCCGTTGGGTATGAAATGTATGGCAAAAGTGCACTGACCTTGTAAGCACACAACGAAGCGCGCAGAGCGGACATTCCCCTTTACAAAAGGAATCAACGTCCCGAGCTTTATTCGCTCTAGATTAGCCTCTCTGGAGCGAAAGACGCGAAAGACGCCAGACGAGGTCGAGTCTGCACAATTGAGTTGAGTATCGGTAATTATGACTAAACGCTCATACGAGCCCATGGCAGTGCACTGATTTCGTGTACGCGCAGCGAGGCGCGCAGTGCGAGTGAGTCAACGGAAACGAGGTCCAAGACCCGAATGCTACTTCAACTTCCGAATTCGTACTAGGTTATGGTACGCTGCACTTCGTGGCTTCACTTGCATGTATTGAGCACCCCACCTTCCGATAGGGTTTGTTTACGCACTCACTTCGTGGCTTCACTGCTCAATGCAGTGTGTGTATTGACAGTGAGTTATCGAGTTATCCGTTGAGACTGCGAAACGCAATGACATTCTTGAAATTTTGATTGACTGTGAAAAAAAAAAGAAAAGACATAAAAAGACATGGGACNGCACCATGGCACCAACCATGAACAACACCACCATGGCACCAACCATGAACAACACCACCATGGCACCAACCATGAACAACACCACCATGGCACCAACCATGAACAACACCACCAACGTCACCGTTTCACCAACCGCTGCACAGACCATGCAACCAACCGCCAGCAACAGCACCAACACCACTGCACCAACTTCTGCGCCAAGTGATGCATCTAGCACTGCAGTTATTCTGACCGCTTCTGCTGCTGCCCTTCTTGCACGCTACATGTAAATCGGTATTTTTCGCCTCCGTTTGAGAAGCTGTTCTTTCTCTGCTCTTTCACGAGATGTCGCTAAATAAAGCTACCTTTCATGAATTATGAATTAAGAGCGCGCACTTTGTCCACTCATACATAAATGTTTTCGTCTGCTACTGTCTTTCATTGTCCAAGAAATTGGAGACCCAACCTTTCAGCTCGTTCGTTTAGCTCTCCTTTCTGGCCTTGAAATAATCATGAAAAGTACGGACGCCAGAAAGGACCTCCGTCGTTAGCGTCTTGAGCGTTGAGGAGCACAAAACTCTGAAGAGTCCAGGGTCTGGAACACTCGTCTACGTTACGCAACAACGAGGAGGCGCAGCTCTCCTGTACGAAGAGAGCCGGAACCGGGTGCGCTTGCGTTGGCAATGTACTAACAGTCACCACACATACGCATTCGTACGTACGCGAGAAAGAAGAAGACAAACTTGGGAGGGTCTCGGTGCGGGACCACAACCCCTTGGACGATTCTAGTTTGTGGAGACCAGGCAGACGTGCAATGCGGACCTCTAGAAATTTATCGCCGAGACGGGTTAATCGGTTTGACGCTGTAATCGAGACGCTGCATGGAACAGGAGACTCCACAGACACCCACGGACACCACGGACTCGACTCTTGCATGGATGATCGATTCGGTTCCGCAGTCGTCGGGATCGCCAAGATGACAAGATGACACCGCACCTTCCTTCCGATAGGATTAGTTTACGCTGCACTTCGTGGCTTCACTGCCAAGATGACTCTGCTCTGTGTTTGCATTCTATGTTATTCGCCCTTCATGGGGAAGGAAGCGCAAGACCCTTCGAATCCTTCGTTTTAATTTTAAGGATCTCGAATCGAGCAAATAGTTTAATGCACTAACCTGAGCGCAATTGACTTTGTCAAGCCATGATTCGTCGTGAGAAGCGAACTCGCTCAAGACTGTTGTTGTGATAAGGGTTTCCTCAGGCTATCGCAGCTCCCTAACGGCATCGCTACCTTTATTCTTCTCTCCCAGTTCTCCCAGTCGTGTCTTCCGACTAAGGATGTCAGGGCGACCTTCACAGTCGTGTCTGCCGACTAACCAACTTAGGCCGCCATTGAAATGGAGCACCGTGACTATAATAGTGGGTGCGCGATTGGCAACGATGTACAACGCGTACTGACTGTGAAATAAAAAAGAAGAGGGAAGAGGGAAGAGGAAAGAGGAAAGAGGAGAGTGCAAGCGCTTGTTGCAAACTGCACATGTACACTGAGACAACTAACTCCACCTCACGCTCTGTGCCTACAAGAAAAGAAAAGGAAGGAAATCAGTCACTTTCGGAGGGTGGTCGGGCGCCAAAAGAAAAAAAAGAGGCGGCAGTGAAAGCAGAGACCGGAGGAATCGGAAGAGGACGGCGGACGAAATGAGCGAACTTCAGCTGCAGACGCTGTTGCATAGCTCAGTTCACGGTACTGACGCCGTCAACATTGTGGACCGCATTGTGCGCACGAGGATTACGGAGTCAAGCTACTGGAGGCAAGAGTGCTTCGCTCTGGACGCGGCGGGGCTAGTGGACAAAGGCGCCAAACTGGAGGCACTAGGAGGCTCGTATACAGAGACCGGAAAGCCCACGGCTTTCTTATGCCTGGTGCTCAAGCTGCTTCAGCTTAAACCAGAGGAAGAGATCGTTGATGAGTTACTGGAAAATTGCGAGTTCAAGTATCTGCGAGCACTGGCCGCCTTTTACGTGCGGCTGACAGGGTCTCCCAAGCAAATCTACGCCAAGTTAGAACCCCTTTACATGGATTACTCCAAGCTGCGCGTTCGTAGCAAGGCAGGCTGGAGCATTATCACCATGGACGAATTTGTGGACAACTTACTCTCAGAAGAGTTTGCCTGTGACATTTCGCTTCCGCGGCTGGTTGGGAGGCACGTCCTTGAGGCCAACGGGCTCATCGAGCCCTACGTTTCCCCCGTCCTTGCCAAGCTGGCACAAGGCGACACGGAGAGTCTAGGGTCGATTTCTGAACCGAGTGATACAGCGGACGAGGACGAATTCGATGCTGAGAAAGAAGGCGTAACGGAGAAACCAGCAGTGAGGCTCAAGGACTCGAGTAAAACTTCGGAGAAAGACACGGGAAGAACCACAGGCACCAAGCCCGAAGACACGGGTGCTGTGGGTCTGAAAGTTGGAAAGAAACGTGAGCGTTCCCACGATGATGGGAACGTTTCTGAGAGCGCTGAAAGCCAAGAGCATCATAAGAGAGAGAGAAAATCAAAGAAAGAAAGGAAGAAGGAAAAAAAGGCAAAAAAAGAAAAGAAAGAGAAAAAGAAACCGCGACTTTTCATCAAAGGTCTCAAGTAGAATTGCTATTGATATTAACTCTTCTTGTAAATTGAAAAAACGAACTGCCATTGATACGCTCCAAGGCTGTCAGCTCGCACCCTCCCGTTTCGAACGAGATGGCGCTGCATTTTTCAACGCTTAAAACACAAACTCCAAAACAAAACCTACAGGGATTGTCTTCTCTGATACAATACAGGTAAACACGTCACGTGCTTTGTCAGACATTTGCTGCAAAGCTGAGATCGGACGCGATAAAAGGAACTTTTGAATTAAACTTGAGCACTCGCGGCTTTCGTGTCCGCATCGCTCTTAGCAGCCGTGATTTGCGCCGCAGGGCCAGGGGACTCAACAACCGCATCTGGAGGGTTGCTTTCCGCGTTGCCCCCTCGACGAGGTATTCTCCCTGTTCTGACGATGTTCTTGCAAAACCCAAATGCAACCATGTATCCCCCCAAATGTACTGCCACGTAGATAGCTATTGCAACCCCTGTTCCGAGAGAATAGCTCACTCGTTCAAACATGGTTGCAAATGGCCAAGATGTGATCACCGCAGCCAGGATCGTCAACTTCAAATAACGCCATGAGCTCCTGCCCCTAAACTCCCTCTCTCCGCCGGCGATGGCAATTAGGTCCCCAAAAACCTCTATCAGTGCCCACCATGTTGTTGTGAAGATTGCAAGCAGCACGAAGCACAAAGCTTCAATAAGCCTTTTGGTGATGGCGCCTTTCGGGTCGATTGGGTGATGAAAGTAAATATGAAAAAGGTTGATCCCCACCGTCTCCACCACACCCAATACCAGCCAGCTCTTGTTATCTGGCGCGAACTGGCTACCGGAGTATGAGCCCGACGCAGACGCTCGCGCCTGTATACCTTGGGCCACCTCCTTGATGCCCAGCTTCTGAACACTGTACGTCACCACCGCAGCTACACACGCGACCCCCAAGATGCCGACCACAGCCCCTGCAACGCGTCTTCCAACCGCCCTTTTCGTCACCTCGGCGTCGAGTCGCGGATCCTCCATCGCCCTCTGCTCCCCAGCGTCTCGGTCTCTCTGCGCGCACGTTCGGTCTCGTGCGCACAAACATGTCGTCACCTTAGTGTTTCGGGTATCAGCTCTCAAGAGACGAAAACTGAACGGGGTGTGCACGCTGGCGATTCATATAGGCACTCTGGCACTCTGGCTCTCAGTGGGGTTAGAGGTGATACTGAGTACCTTTTTCAATCAATCAATCAATCAATCAATCAAGACGAAGACGAAGACGAAGCGGGAAAAAGTTGCGAAGGAGAACACAGGTTTTACATGTATCAGGGCTAGAAACGAAAGCGTCGATGGGACAGACCACATTGCGACATCAAGGTCTGATCAAATCATGTCGGAGTGGTTGTTGAGGATGGCGTTAACATCGTCTTGGGAGGCGCCGGCTTGGAGCATGCGTTGCCGGAGGACGTGGGATTGCACGTTTGCGGCCCATTTGCTTAGGCCGTCTCCCATGAGCGAGAGAATGTATCCTTCTTCCTCGCTTCCTTGGGCGGTGTCGGGAACCGCCTCCAGTGCCTTCAAAGTGTTGGCGTTGAGTGTCTTCTTGGTCTCCTCGGGGACAGCGTACTTCTCCGCAAGCTCGTCAAAGAGTGTTTCCTCATGGCCTGAGTACTCTGTGAGAAGATCGTCAATATCTGCCAACCTTTCAGGCGCGAGTTCAGTGAAGAACGCGGTCAGAATCGCGTGATTGATATCATATGCTTCCTGGCTCTCTAGAGCCTTGGCGAGAGCACCCAGCCACATGACTACCTCTTCCTCTTCCTCTTCCTCTTCTTCCTCTTCTTCCTCCTCAGCCGAGTCATCAGGTTCCCTTTGAATTCTGCTCTCTGCTTTTGAGCCAATCTCCTCAATCACTGAGTTGGCCTGGTCAGATTCATCCTCAACATCGGCCTGGTAGCCAGTGCCGCTTGCAGGCTGTATTAGTGACTCGCTGTCCTGCGGCAGGCTCTCCTCTTGCGTCTCCCCATCCTTCGAAAGAGGCGGCGGTGGGGAATTGACTGACGACTTCCTTCTAAGAACGGCACTCGTTCGCTTCGATATAGACTTCCGCGCTGCAGAGAACCTCAGAGCAAGATTTTTTACGATGGACTTTCTCTTTGCCTCCAACTCCAGGGCTTCCTCTTTCGCCTTCTTCAGATCCTTCGCGCGCAGTGTCAAGTTGTACCTGGCTGCCCGTGCTTTCGCCACTTTGGCTGCGTTCACCAACTCTCGCTCTTTATATCTGCGCTGCTGAGCCATAAACGCCTCTGGCGTGCCAGTGAACACCCATTCCGTCGCCATTTTCTGCTCCTCTCTCCCTTTCTCTCGCCCGACGTCGCTCTTTTAATACCTTTTCGTCGCACTTTTCTCGCGCTGTCTCCCTTCTGCCGAGGACACTTCTCGCGCCAATTCTTACTCCTATATGGAAAATGTATCGACTGCTAGAGGACACGTGTGAGAAAGTGAGCGAGAGCGGACTATTAAAAATAGTAAATCGAGGGCTAAGCTGGCACACACCTACACTTAAACAGACTCCTATTGATTGTTATAAAAGCGGGATAATGCTCGGTATAATAGTACTATATTATGTGTTAGCTATTCAGATGATGTCACCACAGCTTAGTGATTGCTGATAATCAGTGGTAGGTGTATGGAAAGGTGCTAACGAATGGGTAGCTTTAAAAATAGAACTGGAATGGTCGTGGGCGGTACAGTAGTATAGCATAGTATTTCTTAGCGGTGATGCGAAATGCGGATTGATGAGAAAAAACGTGCCGCAAGAAAATGTTGAGCAAATGTTTCGCAGAGTCGCCGGATGAATGCAGCGCAGCGTCTTGTCGACCGTTGCAAGACGACGAAGGTAGGCAAGAACTCTACCGATACAGCGCGACTGCTTGAAAGGGTTTCTGGTTATGTTGCCGATGGATGCGAAGGGATGTCAACAGTTTTGTTTTCCTCTAGTTAGGGCTTCCCAACACAAAGTGTTTGGAGCAAGAATAGAAAGGATTGCTTCATGTGAATTTTTATTTATAGCTTTGAAGATCCATTGACAATGTTGCTAAAGTCGTGAGGAGTCAGGGGAAAGTACTTCTCTTGCGTGGCATCGTAAAAGTATAGGGGGTCAGTCACTTTTGAAGGGTCTACGCCTTCGTTTCGCATCCGGACCTTTTGGATTTTGAAGGTTCCTGTGGTGTCCATGGATTTCAGCACGCGAATGAAAAGAGGCATGGCGTACGATGGAAGCTGGTCTTTGCAAATCTTTTGGAAATTCTGCAACGAAAAGGAGCTGTCGTCGAGAACACACGCTGCGCAGCAAGCCCTGCCATCCTTTCCAGGAAGTTGCACGCCATAAACGCACGCTTCTTGGACGCCTGGAACGCTTCCCACGATACCAGCAACCTCGGTCGTTGAGACGTTCTCCGCCTTCCATCGAAAAGTGTCCCCAATTCGGTCTACAAAGTAGTAATAGCCGCGCTTATCCTTCATGAGAAGGTCTCCCGAGCGAAAATATCTGTCGCCTTTTCGGAAAACGTCTGTGAGAATTTTCTTTTTCGATTGTTCTTCATCGCCATAGTAGCCATCGAAGGTACCTGCAGGCCTGTTTTTTATTTCTGCGACAGCCTCACCTGCCTCGCCATCAGCCGCTACGATGCAAAATCCGGTTTTCGGATCTCGTACCGGCTGCTCCGTCTCCGGGTCGAACTTGAGGATCGTGCAGAATCCGAGTTGGCGCATGAGAAGGCCCATGTGGCCAACTGCGCCTTGCGAAGACTTGTCAACAGAGTGATTGAACAGCGCGACATTGCCTTCTGATGATCCGAAAAACTCCCCGACTTCAGAGATGTTGAATCTCCTCTGAAACTCCGCCCATATTTCAGGACGCA
The DNA here is from genome assembly GCA_012862575.1 of Parietichytrium sp. I65-24A. Classification (NCBI taxonomy): domain Eukaryota; class Bigyra; order Thraustochytrida; family Thraustochytriidae; genus Parietichytrium; species Parietichytrium sp. I65-24A. Next base: position 728,487 of record BLSF01000008.1, read on the forward strand.
GCCCGTTCCCCACCGCTAGTCTTACGCAGTGCGCCTTGTCTTTAGGAGAAGGAGGCGCTGCGAGCAGATATCTGCATAACTCTCCGATGTATTGGATCACGGTGCACCTGTACTTGGCACAGTCTTCCCAGAACGCAGATGCGCTAAACTTGGTTCGAATGACCAGTGTGCAACCGATGGTGAGGCAGAGCCCTCCTCCAATATTGGTTGCAGCAGAGTGGTACAAGGGAAGCCCAGAGTTATATATACGATCTTCAGGGCGAATGCCGAACTGCACCCCAAAGGCCGCCCCAGCCCCGAAAATTTTGGCATGCTTTAAGATTGCTGGTTTCGGCATCCCAGTGGTGCCACTCGTGTAGATGAGCAGACAATTGTCATCAAAGCCCACCCCGGCCCTCCATGACCGCGGAACGATGGCTTTGGAATACCCTTGAAAGCGCTGCGTCGCGGAGTCCACGAACGAAAAAGCATCGGCTCCAACTCCTTCGACATGTAGGTTAAAACCCAACGCCTTCATCTCTTCCACCGAGTCCTGAATGTTTTCCACGCACTCATGGCCAAAAAAAAGGTGTTTGGCCCCGGCAACTTTAAGGCAATGCATCAGCGGCTTGTGCTTCAAGTTGTGGTTTATGAGCGCCCCGACAGCTCCAATCTTTGCGAGCCCGCTCCACGCAAAAATGAACTCCGGGCGGTTCGTCATATAGATCGCCACAACGTCCTTACTCTGAACGCCAAGCTTTCGAAAGTATCTTGCGGCTTGATTGGCATGTTCATCCCAGTCGCGGAACGAGTAAGCCTTATCTTCGAACACGATTGCCTCCTTCTCGTTGAATCTCACCGCAGCGCTCTCGATGCCGTCTGCGACCGTCCACTTGGTGAACATGTGATGCTGGATCTGCAGCCCCAGTTTGGTCAGTCCCATGAGGAGCTTTGCATCCTTGAGGATGTAATGCTCATCATCCAACTTTTTGGTCACCGCACCAACGCCTGCAACGGCGGCAGCTGACACCGCCGCGATCGCCCCCACGGACGCCATGCCGGATCCTTTTCCCATCTCTCGCTTCTTTCCACCCCCGACAAACTCTTTGCAATCAATCGCCTCGATGAATGGCTTTCACTCGCGTGTAAAAGTCTCCTGCTTCAAACCAACGCAAAAATCGCACGTCTGCGTCAACGCTGTCATCACCCGCCTCCCAAAACCTCCCGACACCCAAGACGAATCAAGACAACAAGACGATAGGACAAACAAACTATCGCCGGAAAAGGGTTCCCGAACGGATACGCAGTTACAATAGCGGTGTGATAGCACGTAGTGCTCTACACCACTAATAGTAAGGGCCACTGGCTAGCTCTCTAGCTAGTCGCGAAGGTACTACTTTGGACGTCGCATTCTACGGAGAGGTATAGAGCTGCCGTAAGCCTCCTGTTAGGCGATTAAAAGATGAAAAACATGAATGAAAAACATGAACTGCGAACGCAACGAGTAAGCCTGCTGGAGGCTTGTAGCTACATATTCAAAGGGATAGACAATGCTGACAATGCATTACCGGTAATTATTCCTTTTCTTGAGAAGAGCTCACAGTCGCACGATGGCACTCAGGTGAAGTGTGCGCAAACCTATCTCCACTACCTCCACTTTCACCACTTGAACGAAAAAAAAAACAAGCAAGTTCAAATTTCGGTTTCGAATTCAACTTACCGGTGCGTGTACGTACTACTCGTCCCGAGACTGCAATTGAGTCTGCAAGAAGCTCACAGGGCTCGAAGTTGCTTGAAGAGATCGACTTGACTGTCAACTGACCTGGCCCAATCCATCCAAGAAGCTGACATACACACCACACAGTTCAGTCTAATAGCACTAGAGCGCACTACTAGTAGCCCGCACGGCAACCTAGCTCGTGGGCTTACCGCACCACTATCCACGCTCACTAAGAGGCTGAGAGGGAGAGGCCTACTCTCCGTTAGCGCCAGGGAGTAGCTAAGCGATATGTGCTGAGTATACGTGAGAAGAAAAAGAAGAGAAATACTAAGAGATGATAAGAGAGTGAGTGCACTTGCACTTGCACTTCACTTGGACTTGGTCACTTTGTCACTTTGTCACTTTGTCACTTGCACAATTGGAAGCAGAGAACGAGGAGCTGATTTGGGTTCAAACTGCGAAAGCAAAGAGTGGCGAAGGGACAGAGGCATAGAGAGGGAAGGGAGAAAAGCGAAGAATAACTCGTTGGAGAGGAGAGGATGAGTTTGACGAAGCGAGTGAGCGCCGCGCGGGAGAGCTTGAAGCGCAAAAGTCTCAAGCTGCTGGGCCTCGCAGGGAGCAAGAAAGGGCCGGACGACAATGTGGTGGTGAGGTACAGCGGAGTGTCGGTGAGGTTTCTGAAGCAGCTGAAAGAAGAGCTGCTCAGCGGCAGCCTGGTCTCTGACGTGGAGCTGTGTACGGCAGACGAGAGCTTGACCGTGAAGACTATTGATGGCAGCACCAAGACAGTGTGGGCAGGGTGCACGGTGCGCGTCAAAAGAAAGCTCGGGAACGGCAAGTTAAAGTGCCGTGCGGCGTATGTGGGCCTGTTTGACGCTCCAGCCAGCGTCAAGCTCACCCCAAAGGAGCGCAAGGATTGGACCATCGAAGACGTCTGCGAGTATGTAGTGCTCGAGGATACGCGCGATGAGAAGCTGTTTTATTTGGACCTGATGGACGAAGCCGATGTCGGCAAGAGGTTCCAAGGAGCCTTCTTGAGTCAAGCGCGCAAGAGCTGCTTCTCGGAGCTTGTGGACTCACTGGTTGACTATTACGGCGAAAGTAACATTGCAAAGCAGTTCGTGTGGTTCGACGTGTTTTGCGCTAACCAGCCCTTGCTGACGATGCGGGACTATGGACTAGACGACAGTGTCCAGAAGGAGAGGGAAGCGCTCCTGTCCAAAGGTCTGCACGATGCAATCAACGAATTTGATGACCGATTAATATATTTTAACTCGTGGCTGGATCCGTACCCGATCCAGCGCGCGTGGTGCGTGTGGGAAATATTTGGCTGCGTAAAGACCAGCAAATCGCTAGACATTATCTACAAGCCGGGGGAGGAGGACGTCTTTCTGAAAACTCTCATGGGGGACAGACAGCTGATAGTCAAGCACATTATGGACATGAAGCTAGAAGAGGCTGAGTGTCATGCACAGGCGGATAAGGACGCAATCGATCAGGCTGTGGATAAAGAGGTTGGCTACCACAAGCTCAATGTGACAATCAATCATCTGGTGGTTCGATGGATGCGCATATTTCTCGAAAAGCTCATCACCCGCGAAAGAAACGCCCGAACAGACGGCATGGAGCTTGCGCAATTCCTGTTCCAAGCTGGGTACCTGTTTCGTGAGACACTGGCAGACGGTGACCGGGCGATCGAGATATACAAGGAGATTGTCGAAGTCCTAATAAAGGTGTGCGGGAAGCGAAACCACATCAGCGTGGCATCAGTGCTGGCGGAGCTTGGAACCGTCTACTTTACTCAAGGAGATCATCAGAAAGCTTTGGAATTGTTCAAAGAGGTCCTGCCCATACAGGTGGAGGCTATTGGAACTCGGGACCACCCTCTAGTAGCGGCTACACTCCATAACATCGCGAGCGTACATCTTGTGATGGGAAACCTCAAACCCGCACTAGAAGAATTCAGTGATGTTGCATCGATATTCAGAAGCATCTACGGACGGGAAGACCACCCTGATATGATAACAACGTACCAAGCTATCGCGTCGGTTCTCCAAGCCCAGGGCAAGTATGATGATGCACTCAAAGTCTATAACGGTGAGCTCAAGATCGAAGAAGCCTTGTACGGAACCCGAGACCACCCCAGCGTGGCAGTGACCTTGCAATGCATTGCAACAGTTCTGATCGACAAGGGCGAGTACGACCTTGCGCTCGAAAAGAGTGAAGAAGTGCTCATGATAAAGGAGAAGGCGTACGGTGGTCGCCAGCACGCTTTAGTGGCGGTGACCCTGCACTCAATTGGGTTGGCGCTTGAGGGCAAAGGGGAATATGCGGAAGCACTGGAAGCCTTCAACGAGGTTCTCCAAATAAACGAAGCCGTGTTTGGCGTGAGCGATCATGCAGGGTCTCTGGCTTCACTAATCGAAATCGCTGACATTAAGACCATACAGGGCGGCGAAGCTGCAGCAGAGGCATTCGGCATCTACGAACGCGTGCTGAAATCGGTGGAGAAGTTGTACGGAGGCCGAACGCACCCAGGCGCGGCGCTGGTTCTCATTGGGATGGCGGAGTGGTACAACCTCAAGTCAGATGCAAAGCATGCTCGCGCTGTTCTCTCCGACGCGGAGCGCGCGCTAAAGGACAAAGGCTTCCAGAACCACTGGGCGCGCCTGCTTGCTGCGCAGGGCGTAACGTGCCGCCTCGAAGGAGATTTGACGCGCAGCTTAGAACTGCTCCAACAGTCTGCTGCATTGCGAGAGTCCATGGGGCAAACGCGCGCCCACTTCCTGGCTCAAAGGACGTTCCTTGAGATATTCAAGACGGTTGCCATGGAGGGCGACAAGACACGCGCCTCAAAAGCCTTCGACGAGCTCATGGAGATCCGCCTCCAGCTGTTTGGCGCCGACCACCCGCTCGTGGAGCAAGCCCGCGCCGCCAGAGCCGCCTACCTCTCATAGGACTGACAGTCGACTGGACTCACGTGCGAAGAACAACTCCGGCGGTAACACAAAACAATGCGAGCGACGACTGCCACGATACCAGCACCATCCGTCGTCACCGATACCGATACCGATACCGATATCGATACCGTTGCCTGCCAAAGTCGTCACATCTTGTTGTTCTTCTTTTCCTATTCTCCACTCAGCTCTGAAACACACGTTGACTTTCTTCCTTGCTTCCGTCTTTCGCAGCTCTCTCGCAGCGCCGTCAGTCCCCACTGTCCCCACTGTCCCCACCGCGCACCCCGTTCCGCACAGCTGCAAACGTCCCTTTCCAACTACTGCGTCCCAGGAGTCCCAGGAGTCCAAGGAGTTTCAGGAGTCCCAAAGTGTCCCAAAGCGTCCCAAAGCGTCCCAAAGTGTCCTCGGAAGAGCGGCGGGAAGCATGGTGCCGAGCCGCGCGGGACAGCTGGCAGCGCTGCAGCACGCGCGTCTTGCGTACGCGCTGGGCCACGTGCCGGTGGGCGCGTCCGTAGTGTCCTCGGGCGGGCGGCTGGTGTCCTCGGCGCGCAACCACGGCCCTCTCCACGCCGAGGTCGCCGCCCTGCTCCGCGCCAGGACGCCCCGCGCCCATCTCCGCGCGGAGGACACCGGGAACCCGACCCCGGAGCGCGGGGAGCGCGGGAACCGGCGGCGAGGCGGGTTCCTGGCGGCCGGCGCGAAGCTCTTCGCCACGCTGGAACCCTGCGACGCGTGCCTCGCCAGCGCGCTCAACGACCGCGTCGCGGCGGTGTACTTTGCCGCAAGGAGCCCCAGATGCGGCGCCTTCCGCCTTCCGCAGATTCCGCAGCCCGACAGAAAGGACGCGGAACACGCGGAACATGCGGAACACGCGGAGAACGCACTGGGCGAGGACACGTCACTGGGTGCGCGCATGCTCAGCGAGAGCCCGGCGTACGGGCGCGACAGGCGACCCGAAATCAGATGCACTGCCGGCGATGATGCGGGAGAGAGTGCGCGAGACGAGAGCGGAAGCGAGGAGGCCGAAGCCATTGCGCGAGAGAGTGCCAGCCTCATGCGCAGCTTCTTCGCCCGTCGCCGCGACAAGGACGGTCCGGTCAAGGGAGAAGTCGGAAAGATGGACAAGGCGGAGAAGCACGAGAAGCACGGGCAACGCGCAAGAGAATCGCAGGCAGTGATCATTGCGCAGGCGCTGGTGCTGTCCAAGGACCGGGGACATGTGCTGCTGAGGCGGCACGTGGACGGCGCATACGTGGGAAGGTACACGGGATTTCTGGATGTGGTGGACTCGGTGGACGTGTTGGAAACAGCGGACATGGCTGACGACGGGGCCGCCAATTCGGACATCGGCGATAGCTTTAGCGACCACGTGCCGGTGCCAGCCAAGTCCGTTTTGCAAGACATCGTGGCCAGGCAGAGCGCGGGCAAGGTATGCGATGGAGCATGGGAGAACATGCGGCACCTCGGCACCCTCGAATTCCTGGAGGTGGGCAAGGACGCTGGTGTGGAAACGAGGCCGAGCCTAGAGTTCCAGTTCGTGGTGGAGACCAGCCTCTCGCCAGGGCCAACTGGCGACGATTCGCTTGAGTGGTTCCCGAGGAGTGAGCTCCCATTCCACGCTATGCCGGCAGACGACCAGTTCTGGTACAACGACGTTTTGCAGCTCTCGGACGTCCAGGCCAGCCCATACCCAGCCACGTCATTCGATCACTTGAGTGGCTATTTTGTGTTTGACGGAAAGGAGCTCTTGTGCTGGGAGACAAAGCTGGGCCGTTGGGCCGAGTGGATTTAGTTCCTGACAGCATGCAAATGCGGGTGCTTTTGTGCCTTTGTTCCTTTCTCTCAACTCGGGCTCTTCTTGCTGCTCTCCTCTCGTGTATTGCAAATCACTGCAAACGCAGATGCTCCATTTTCGCCGAAGGCTCAGCTCTGCGTCATATTTATGTTGTATTCACAATGGGTACTTGATGTGCACATTCGTTTATTTGAAGTGCTTGATCATCACGATAGCAAAAATGAAAAATAGATGGGCAAACTTGTGTTGCTGAACTGATCGTTTAACCCTTGAACCCAATCGCCAACCCGCGACTTGCGCAAGGAGGTATCTGACAAATAACGAGAGAGAAAGAGAGAGAGAGAGAACGAGCTCACAAGACACGACACACAAAGATGAAGATCTTAAGTAGTAAAGCAAAACAAATACAAGTTCAAGACCGAGAAATAAAAATCCATTCGACTCTCCACTACCATGTGTTACATGGGGGGTTGCTGCACCACGGATCATTCCAGATTTTGTTTCCGTACACCTCAGGTTGCAGCAGCCGGTCGGGCGGAATCGTTGCGCGTTGCCCATTATCCCACGGAGTTCGTAAGTCCTCGTCAATGGTCAGCGCGATTCCAAAGAGCTTGTCCTCAGCGCAATCCAGTCGGCATTTTTTCACGTTCAAATTGATGGTCCCTATAATGGTCCCAGGGATATTTCCGGTGTTGATGCGGTATGTGAAAGAGTCTGTTCCTCGGAAAGAAGAGTTTGGGACATACACAACTTGTCGCTCGTTGCGAATGACGTTGGCCATTGCTTTTGACCCATCCAAGTTTGTGGTGAGGATATTGCCGAGCCCGTATTTGTGATTGCAGTCCATCGGGCCACAAATGGACGTGAAAATTTCCTCTCCGGCTTGCGCTTCGATCAGCTCCCCTTTCAAGTATGATTCAGCTTTGTACAGCTTGCCGTACTTTGGTAGGGTCAAGACTGTCGCAGACATGTCCACGTAATAGACCAAGTCAGAGCCCTCAATCGCCTCGCCAGTGGATCGATTGCGAGGGGTTATTTCCAGGACCCAGTCACTGATCGATCCGAGCCCATTTTCCACGCTTCGGCGCTTGGATGTCTTTTCGTCCTTGACGGTCTGCTTGACAGAGTCGGTGATCGCGAGCATCCACGGCCCGTAGATCTCCGTTCCACCAAACACGTCTGAAAATGCTTGCTCAGGCACGTAGTTCCCCGCAGGGATGGGGGAGCCGCCGTCATATACCTGCAACGAGTACAGCTGATCGGTAAAAAGCAAAATCTCGGAGATGCTGAGGTAAGAGGACTGACGAAGGCCCACGCGAACGTATCTACCGCGCGCACCAGTTGGCAGAGGGACGTTGATCTGTCGTTGACGATACTCGATTGGAAAATTTTTCTTGTAGGGCGCACTGGCCATGGCGTCCTCCAAAGAAATGCTACCAAACGGCACGTCGGACACCAGCACGACGCCGCTCTCCATGTTGGCATTGTAGTACGTGTTGCGAGTACCATTTTGGGCGGTTATAACGCTCACGCTCGCTACTTGGTCTTCTGGCAAGCGCTTCGGCCCGGCTGTCAACTCATTCGCAGTTACTTCAAGTGGATTGACGTCCGAGTTTTCGGTGATGAAGGTAATTGTCCACTCGTACCCACCTGTCACGTCCGCCTCATTTCGAGTGACCGATACGAGCCCAACGTTTGAAAGCGCTTGAAGTTTGGACTGCATCGACTCGCCTTTGCCAACCCCCGCATCTGTGCTGGTTGGGTCTTCATAAGCCACCGACGGTACTGCGTCGAAGCTAATGTCGGTGGTTTCCGAGACCAAACCATTGTGTTCCAGCGTCAGCCTGAAAGTTCCAGCGAGGGTGACGATGCCTTTGGTCTTTACGATCTGAATTTCTTTGATTTGATTTTCCGGATCGGGCGTCCACAGCACCATAGTGCCGAGGTCGTAGCTGGCCCCGAGATCGATTTGATACCAAGGGTTGGTTTCTGTTCTGGTAGCCATCCCTGAGGTGACAATGTCCCCGTCCGTCGCTCGCCATGCCGCAGTGTTATCGCCAGACATGGTGCTGCTCTGCTCTCCAGGCCGCCCAGAGGCAAGATTGTCCCCAGTCATGTCCGCAAAGGTGTAGTCGAAACCTGTCCCTAACGCAGTTTGGCTTTCGGATTTGGCCAAGCGCTTCTGCACCTTGGACACAACTGTCTCATACTTGCGCTCGGCCGGGATACCAAATGTTTTCGTACCACAACGGTTTCCAGAAAGTACCGAAGATTGTTCCTCGTGGAGTATCCTGATGTCGAGATCTCCAGCGGACTCGTGATGTAGGCCGCGCATCCGAACCTTGATATTGTCCACGACGAGGTCGCTAAACTTGCCCACGTTCCCAAATGTATCGGGGCTTATATATATTGGCCAGTTCAGTTGGCCTCCCTTGCGTCCCGGCTCCGGCAACAAGGTGGACGACGACAGAGGTACGAACGCCTCTCCATTAATATTGACATCCACTGTCTGGTTCACGGGTAAGCTCAGAGGCTTCCATTTGTTTTCCACCGCCACACACGTCTCAATCGCCAACGCGGCAGCCGCAGCTGCCCACGCAAGCCCCTTCATCCCGAGAGCGGCAATACTCAGGCCCACCTTTCCAGACCCGCGAACTAACTGTTCTTGGCCGCTGACTCTGCCGGTCCAAGCCAGCAGCGCAAGCTGGACGTTGGCTTGACGATCCCTAAGTGCGAAAACTACGGGTTATATTTTATGCGAAATCCTCGACACGATCGCAATTGTTCGTGAGGAAGCCGCTACGTCCTGTCCAGAATTATGCTTTTGCCGGTGTTACTTTAACGCGCTCATCCAGTCTATTCAGCGCGGTCGTTCTGGCATCGAATCAATCATCAAAACAATATATAAAAATGTGTCTTTGCTCAACCTTTGGACGCTATTCGACGGCCGTCAAACGCTTTTGCACTGACGTTCATGTTTTGTTCCATGGCTCCATTCTATATTCTTTGTCTTCGGCCCGGTACACTTGCGTCAACGGCTACAAAGTTCTCCCACTCCAAAGCGAACTCATGTACAACGCGAAGTTCTTTGAATAACTGCTAGCGAGGGTAGGGACGAATAGAATCTCGAAGGTGCGACAATTTATGCACCAAAATCTCGCCAGCGAATCTAGACCATTGACAATTCTTACGGCGTCGTACCGTGTTAAGGGACTCGAAAGTCACGGCAATAACAAGAAGAGGGAACTGGGTCCGCCGTTAGAATGTATCAAGACACGCTTACGCGCGTGCCTGGCGCCATCGAAGGACTCCGCTGTGCTTGGTATTATCAGTTGAGCCCCAACTTTTGCACCAACCAGTCAAGAAATCGAAGTTGTTGCGAGAAGTCGAGCTTGATAGGCCATCGTTCACATAGACCAAAGAAAAGACTGCAAATTGCTCTCGAGAACAGATATGGAGCATATGTGCGCCATCTCTTGGTGAAAGCCAAATGTTTATCTCGCTCGACATGTTCGACGACATTCCACCTCCACCTTGCACTGTATTCTGTAGTTTTACCCGTGTCACCTATGCGCCGATTAGCGTTTGTGTCTCCGTGATGCAAACCAACAAACAAACCTACAAATAAACAAACGCACGAACAAAACTGGGTCGGTTCTCACTTGTCTGCCTCACATTTCTCAGATCTGGCTTTCAAATGTGTCCTGCGTGGCTTTCCTTCCATTCCCTTGGAAGGTTCCAGTACTGAGTAGTACTTGTACTCGCACTTGTACTCGCACAGTGTAGGCGGAAATTGTTCACCCACTTGGCCAGCATCCACCTCTTACGCACCACAGAGGGAGAGAGAAAGAGAAAGAGAGAGAGAGAGAGAAAGAGAGAGGCGAAGATCCTCTGCACACAATAAATTCTACAAGTGTGGTCCGGGTCCTTCCGGATCTTCGGCTTTAGAGTCTGTTTATAATCTCACATTTAGAGATGTCGCCTTTACTTATCTCTCCCTGTGATACTTAAGATACTCACGAGTTGAATACTCTGTAGTGCTGGTAAGTACCCCGAACATCGGGGTCACAAATATTCTTTTTTCCCCGCTCTCCTGCTCTTGCTACTAGTGAGTTCTGAATTCTGAATTCTGCACACTTGCCACTGAGCAGCAGCTCCTCGCGTCGTGAAGGTCCACCGAGAATTCGAAGGATAAGCACTCAGATCATCCGAGAATCCCGCGACGAGTTCTGGACTTGCAAACTAACTGAATTCTGAGTCCTGAAAAACGTCTCTAGTACGTCCTGTGATAGCGAAAGTAAAAGCTGGGAATTCTGGAAGACTGGAGAATTAGATTCTTGAGATTAGTCGCTCACGATCTCCGGACCCGGTGAACCAAAGCCGCATCCCCGCTATGGCTCCCTTCCAGGGGTTTTGCTCTTACGAGTTCACTAAGAAAAAGTTAGTTCTTGATGTTCTCGATGCTTGTAGGTCTCGAATACGCAACACTTTGCGCTTTTGTAAACTCAGAGCTCTTGGAAGGAGGTCAGACGAGCCGCTGCCGGGGATGGAACGTATTGCTCTGCACTTTTTTATTGCCTGCCATCTAAGCCATCTAAAGGGGGTCCTCTCCTCATCCCGCCCTTGCAGTCATACCTTTCTTTCTTTCTTTCTTTCTTACGTTCGTTCTATGCCTGCAAAGCTCTCAGTCAATTCCCTCCAATGGAAACTTCAGAGCAGGAATTGCAATTTGCATACTATTCGTTTTTAGTTTAGATAGATCATAGATTGTTGCTGAGTATGAGACTCGAGACTTGCGCACTTGCTTCAGTCTCTCTCTCTCTATCTATCTATTCATCTCTCCCCCTTTCTGATGTTGATGATTGATTGGTACTGTATAAATGTAGCATTTACTCTGACTGTGAGTAAAGCTGAGACTCCAGAATCTCTCGACATCTCTGAACTCATTTCATCATGTTGAGCAACTCAATTCCACGCATTGTTCAGTAAGCTCGGCCGATCAAACCCTTCATTGAATCAGCTCTCAAAAGAGGCTCTTCAAGCGAACGTTTTTGGAAGGTACTGAAACTAGTATTCGAGTACTGGCACTCTCGGCATGATTTCAATGAGCATTTCAAATGGTTTGATTGTACATCCACACAGCCACAACACAGCCACAGCCACCGTAGCGCCAAGCACTTTTTGGACTTGCTAGATGTACCGCTCCAAAACCAAAGATGACGAGCACACTGTCCAAACATATTCTTGCTCACCAGAATCCGGGATTCAGTATGGCTTGTTGACGCTGACACACAGAAATATCGCCATCGCCATCGTCATCTCATTCGAGGACCACACAAGCGACAAGCAATGCTGACTAACTTACCCGGCAAAGTACTCGTGGCTGGTACGGGTGGTACCGTGGCGAGATGAAACGAGCAATTGGTACTAGTACCCGCACCATCACAGCTTACAACATTCGCAAAGCCAACAGGAAATCAGAAGGATGATCTCGACAGGCTGGCTGACACAAGACCTCGACCTCTACAATCTCTACAACACTACAATCACGCATTAGTGGCGAGAGCAATTCTACTAGTCGCAGGCATCGAGTAGAGCGAGCGCACACTGTGGCTTCACGGAGGCTTGGGGTCACTTATCGAGCCGGGTAGAGCCCTTTCGCAGATCTCGAGCTTGGCAAAGCTCACAAAACGCAATGGCGCTGAGCGGGGCTGTGAACCAGCTTTCGCGAACGCCTCACAAGGAGGCCTCTCGGTAGCCTCGCAGCAGTGGGTACGGCGAGGGGGCGAGTGAGAGTGAGAGAGTGAGTGTGAGGGTGGCAACGGCAGTTGTAACATTTTGCCAAACCACCCTCCTCCGCAACCTCCGCAGGCAGCTCCGTGGCCCCAGCCCACCTGCTCATGACACAAATCGGCTGGAGGAATTGTTACTTTGACATGCTCGTGATTGTCGCGATTCGTGGCTTTTCGAAAAGCCCACTGCCAGCTGCGCCTTGTTTCATTTGCCACTAACAAGAACGGGCCATGAGATACAGAAGGGGGGAGGGGGATGGATGAAAGGATGAATGAGTAGAAGAAGGAAACGAGCTGGTCTCCCCTTGAGTGCTGATGGTGTTGCTCGAGAGAGAGTGACAGAGAGAAATGAACGTATGCCATAAAAGTGTCGTGCCACACGGGTTTCTTTCGCGGGTGGGCTGTGCCACTTGGTGTGTTCACTCGAACTTTCGCATGAGGTCTGTGCACGGAGAGTGTTGGAAATGGCCTTTCATCGCCACACTAGTTAACTTCCCCTGAGTTGCTGTGATCTCCCAGAATCAGACTCGCACTCGCACACTTGCACTCGCAGGGATGTTAATTTCCAACTACCACGCTCGCCAGCTGTGAACTGCAGAGTTCACGATGTAACTCAAGTTCTCTTGTTGTTCAACTTTCATTCTTAGCGTTCGAAAGAAAAAATCTACTGCAACTTATTTATTTGCTATATAGAGTATGCCCTGTCGCTCCAGTAGTTGAGAATAGCACGGGAGGAGGAAGGAGAGGTGGGATGTAGAGCATTTGTGTTGTTAGTTTACAGCGAGGTTCTTATTAACAACAGTGGTTCTGTTGGATGACTCGTCAGGCTCTCAAAATGTACTTGTGGTTTTACTTTCAATTTTGAGTTAGGCTAGTTTATTATGTAGAAATTGCGTGGATTAGCTTGCTGATGGTATTCTTCCCTCTCTCAATTGTCCCGTTACTACCTTGGCGAAAATGCAGAGTTCCCGGTTTTCTTTTTATTCTTGTGATAGTAAAGTCGAAAGAACATTAAAATTTTTCATTTCTTCTGAGCCGGAAACACCCTGTTTAGAATTTCCTCTGTCTCTCGCTAAAAGAGCCACAACACAGACACGCGCTTTGGATTGAAGAAATCACACAAGATCTAGATTCAGAATTCAGAATTCAGAATTCAGAATTCGGATGTCAGAGAGTTCCAGCGATCGCCTCTTGACGTGCATACATTCCCTTGTGCGTGCCTTGTGGCTTGCTTCTGAATCGACATTTGACTAATTGACTGGCCGCATCGCGCTCCTGTGAGTCACTTGGAAAGTACGATTAAAACTCTGCTGAATTCTGAATCAGAATATTTGGTCTTCCCTCCCTGCCCAGCGCGGAGTCTTGAAAGTCTTGAAGGCAAGTAAGTACTCAGAGGAACAACGAAACCACGTGAAAAGAGCATCTGAAGCATGCTAAAGCCGCCCTGAGGTTCCTGAGGTATTTGTTCGAATTGAAAGTTAGAAGTTTGCGGGGCACAATCTACATCCCGACTACATACTTCCAGATTTGGAAAGAGGCGACAAGAAGCCCTGACCCAAGAGCACTCCGCTCCGTAGCATTCGCACATGTAAAGTGAGAAACCGTGAGAGAAAGGCGAGGGCTGTATGAGGCTGTTTCAAAACTTGCTGCCACGGTCATGCACGGGAAACGATTTCCAAGTTCCAAATTTTTCCCTTGCCAAACTTTCCAAGGCTTCTCTCCGGGCTGGAGATAGTATAGCACTTCCACTGGCACCCTATCCATCACATGACGGTTCATTACAGTAAACTCCAAGTTTACTTTAGAGTCTAAGCTTTGGTTAACTATAATAACACACAGACAACACGTAATACCTCTGGGTACACACCTCGGCGAGTTTATAGGAAGGGTAAGTCCGCCCTAGTGCTAGTGTGTTCCCTTGAGCTCCCTTACTTTCATTCTTCAACTACCTGTTATATATAATTTCAACTAGCTCACTGCTTGGAGGGTAGTAGTGGCTGGGAGAAAAATCTCAGACCTCTCAGACCTCCGGTTTTTTGCTATGGCACAGGAAAGGGAAGAAAGGAAAAAGGAAGGATGGAAGGAAGGATGAAGAAGGAAACATCAACTTGAACAAGCAAAGAAAAACAGCGAGTTGGTTGAGTTGGTAGTCGAGAACGCCCCGCTCTCGGACAATCGTACTCAGCACTGCATGAGCTAAGGTCGAGGCAGGGGTAAGCTTTCCTTCCCTTCAACCTTGGAGGAAGATTGTCGATTTCGAAATCGAGAGCAGCTATTTCGTACTGCCCGTTCCCTGCAAGTTTGTGCCTGTCAGCTCCAACCTTCTTCCTGTTCGCGTTGTGACGATCCGAATTTCGAACTGCTGTGAATTACCATACCGTACTTTCATGATTCCCTCTTTCAAGAGTGAACGAGCGCTAAAGCGTACATCTCCCCCGATCGAGCGACAGTGATACGGATATGGTGATACTAGATGGCGCGTTGCGTTGCGTTGAGGTGCTGCCTGCTTGGTGCGCCCATCAGCCCGCCACGGGGCTGCCATGATGAAGGTCCACCCACGATGCTCTACTTGGAAAGGGGGGAAAGTACGACGATTTGCTGCTTTCGGCCAGTCTGACGTGCTTCGTGGGGCAAGCCAGTAGATAGGCCCGTGCGGGGTGGGGTGGTCGACTTGGCGTAATCGTTTTCACGATGTTCCTGGCAGGCTGGCACGGTCCTGGGAGAAGGTAGTTGTGAGGATTCGAGCCGGGTGTCCAGTAGAACCTACAACTAGCCGGGAACGCAGAGACGTAGAGACTTGGAGTGGTGGCAGCCTGGCAGCGCTTGTAAAAAGCTCTCACGGATGTGAACCCAATTCACTGCAACTTTACGAAAGAGTGTTTCGTTTGGAAGTTGGAGCACAGACGCGCACTAGGCGAACACCGCATTCTGTGTATGCTAACTGGCCAGTATCAAAACTCCTAGCCACTCCTGCCCAACTCACGAACAACACACACTTTGAGCGAGCTGTTTTGGCAGACTGGCACTGCACAACTGTCTGCCAGTGAGACTGACTGTGCATGAGCTCTACATTCTACTGTTTCATTTCTTGGGTGATTGATTTTTTTTATCCACACCGCTCGAACTTTTGCACGTCATGGTGCCTCGCATGGCACTTGTGTAATTTATGTTCCCGGTTTCTCTTTTCCCTTCACGGTTGCACTCGCCAAAAGCCAAAAGACCGACTTGGAGAACTTTTAGCGAATTCCGCCTTACCTTGTTCGTGTTCACTGTTCATAAAATAGAAATAGAAATAGAAAAATAATTAGAAATGCACATTGACTGCGCGAATTCATTATTTCGATCCTCTCCCCCGTTTACCTCGTTTTCCCCCTCCCCCCTCAGGGCGTCGCGAGATGAAAATCTCAAGCCCGAACCAAAATTGGTGAGATTCAGAGTTCACTTCAATCACGACAAAGATGGAGGAAGGCAAGTCTCTGCTAGTCTAGAACACGCTCATTTCGAGACTTGCTGTTCTGTTTTTAAATCAGATGCTTCGAAACCACTGTTAGATTCAGTGAAATTTGAAGACAGTCAGTCTGAATGAAAAAATTAGCTAGATTTTGTAAAAACAGATGTTGGCTGGGTGGGTGCTTCAGACGGTAGTTTGAGCTTTCCTTGATCGCTTTGGCCCTCGCCCCACTGGACCATCTGCTAGCGCGGAGAGTAGGCGCTTCGTTTGCAGACGAGGTGTCGAGAAGAAGAGGAGGAAAGAGAAATCAAAAACTAAAGTTGTTAAAATTAAAACTAAGAACTGAAATCCTCCGTCTCTCAACATCGACGTGAAAGTACAGAGAGCGCACACCTTTCCTGCAGTCATCTTGATTGAACTATCGAACTGCCAAGAAGGAGGCTAATACGACTTTCCTAAACGCGCATTAATAGGTACTACAGCAACCTGGAAGTGCATAGAGGCGCAAAAACGTTCGTTCCTCTTCCTGTTCCCTCCCTGCCAGTCTCAGTGTGCGGCAGTGCTTTCTTTCTCCCGCCTGTCTGCACTGTCCACACTATTACTCCACATCTATGTTATTCCGAAAGTCGCGATGCTCGATGCTATGAGGAGCGCTATATGCCGAGTAGCTTTATGGTTAAATCCACCCTTTCCTTTCCTCTTCCCAAGCAAACCTCCGTTAGTTCTTCATTCATCTCCTCTTCCTCTGTCGACTTGAACGTTGCCCTGCCCCGCCCCGCCCGTGGCAAGAGCTTGGTGTAAATAAAAAAGGGAGATGACACCTCCGCTTTACGGTTCAAATCTGTTCAGAGAACAGAACAGTCGTGCTCACAACTCCCAATGCAACATCAAACTGTCTCACAGTCGTCACAACTCACAGAATAGTACACACCTTTGGTAGCATTGGGGTTAGACTTCCACTAGCCGCTGTAGTAGTCGAGCGCCGCGAAAGTGAAAGTATATGCCTTGAGTAGAAAGAGTACTAGCGGCAAGTACCCTGTGCCAGTGGTTGTGGGTGGATGAGATAGAGAGGGATGTAGGAGAGGGGGCAGTGGCGGTGAGTCACGGCAAAAAGATGAAAGTACAAATTCCAATTTACTATTGATTTTAATCAACAGTAAAACAGCATACAGTTCGTTCTGTGTCGCCGTTGGCTGACAGAGAAAGTCAGTGACGCAAATTCCCGGAATCATAAAAAGAGAGCAACAACTAGAATTTGAGTTTGGAAACTCAAAGTAGTTTCTTACCAGTAGCGAGATTGCTTCCATTGCTTCTAGCGAAAGCCAACCGATTTGTACCTTGCGCCGCCGAGATTTGCTGCTCGTGCGCTCGTTCCAGTCTAGTTGATGCATTTGGAAGCTTCTGCGAGACCAACTAACCAAACTGACCAAACCACCTCTCTGACATTCCCTGACGCACAGCTCACCCTTCTTCTCTCTCTCTCTCTCTCTCTTTTTATTTTCTCTGGCTCTTGCTTCCTTGCTTTCTTGCGTTGTCTCCCTCACACCCTTGTGTTGCCCTCCCAGCAGCCTCCCATGCCTCTCTCTCACTCACTCAAGTCGCAGTACTCAGTGTGAAAGAAAGTACACTTTCTTGGCTTCCACTCTCTCACTTTCTCACTCTCTCTCTCTGTCTGTCAGTGATTCTGCCTTCTCCTTCTTGTCTCGGTGTGTACTTGTGCGGCTCTGTCATCCCTTCTTCCTCTTCATTCTCCAGATTTCTCTCGCTCTCTCTTTGTCTGCACCTCACCTTCCCTCCTTTCTTTCTTCCTTTTTCTTTCTTTCTTTCTTTCTCCTCTTTCGCTTTGATTTCATGACTTGGCGACTTACTTAAAAAAAAAGGAGGGAAAGAAAGCCAAGTCGCTCCTTCAAGCAACAGGAGCTGAGAGTCACGAACTAACAACATGCAAAAAGTAAAAAAGGACCTCTGAAATCCTGACAACGCGAAAGTGAATGTGAATGTGAATGTGAATGTGCTAGTGAAAGTGAAAGTGAATGTGAATGTGGAGCCGCGAAAGTGACTGCAGACCGTGAGAGCAAGAGAGAAGAGGAGAAGAGGAGAAGAGGAGAAGGAAGGAAGGAAGGCAAGTAGGAATTTGTGTTTGGCTGGTGAGTCCAGACCGAGCAGTTGAACAAACAGAACCAGAAAAGCCTTCAGAGGAAGCGCACTTGGCACACGCTTTCTTAGTAGCGCACAGATTGCGAGCTGAGTGATCTTGCTCAAGATCTGTAGTTACGACTGCCAATTGCCGACTGCCGAGTCCGCAAAAGCCCAAGAGGCGAGCAGACACCTTTTTCCAAGTTTCGAGCCCGACGGAGTCTCGAAAGCTAAAAGGTCGCTGGTGTGCCGCTCGTCCAGGCGACACATCGTTCCAAGAGCGCTCTTTCAATGGGTGAAGGACACCTCTTGCTGCTTTCGCTGACCAACGAACTTGCCCAGGGGAACGCAGAGACGCTGCTTCGCCTCGGGTACCCAGGGTCGCTCTTGAAAGCAAGATCAGCTACAATGTCCTCCAATGACGCAACCATATCGTGCGCCTCCTCGGTGGCCTCCAACTCCTCGGAAACCATGCAACAGTACAAGCAGCCTCGTCGCACCGAAAGCGCGGGCAGCGACGGAAGCGGCGCAGCTGCTCTTGGACAGAACAAAGGCCGCTTCTCCAAAAGTGAAAAGAAGATGCTCTTCGGGATCATCCGCGAGGACGCCGGCCTATTCCACGCCTTCTTACACCAGCGCAAAGAGCGGATGTACGGGACCAAGTCGTGGATGCACGAGATCTCGCAGCGCTACAACCAAAAGGCGAGTGACAAGCGCTCGTTGGAGGCAATCAGACATCATCTCATGTTCCGCAAGAGCTCAGGAAAGGGCGATCGCAACAACGAAAAGCTCCTCTTGGAGCACGCAAGGTCCTGCCAGCAAGGCGATACATGCACAAAGTGCTTGATTTTTCAGCGAGTATGCGTGCAGTCTGGCTACGCAAAATGCGGTTATGAGCTCTGCTCTGAGTGCGACAAGACGAGGCCACACGTTCGTTCAATGATTCAGGGTGGCCTTCCTAGCACCAGCAGCAGGACTCACTCCGAGCCTGCAATCTCCCCAGCCCCACATCATGGTCTGAGCCTAAAGACCCATGAGTCCTCCCACAGCGCGGATTTCTCAACCATTTCTCCATCAAACGCTTGGCTGTCAAGTACTGGATCTGCAGCCGCAGCTGCATCCCAGCAAATTGACATGGTCAAGCTTTTGCAGCTTTCCGCTCTTTTGCAGCACCAGGAGCTCCAATCCAAGCAGTCAAGGGAACTCAAGGAACAGCAGCTTCTTGCCGAGCTTGCAAAGTTGAACCCTGGTCTCGTGTCCTCGCTGCTCAACTCGAGCCCAGTGGCAGGACTGGCCAACGGGGGACGCCCACTGTCCGCACCAGCTCCATTGAACACTCGGGACCTTCTCTCGAAGCCACTCCTCTCTTTGCTGGCCCGCAACCAAACGACCGCTGCAACAGCGATTCCTCCGAGTCTAGATATGAACACTCTGAGTCTGCTAAGCAAGCTCCAAGGCCACTCTGGTATCGACACGCCAAAGTCCAACTCGTCGAGCATGCCCTCGTCGCCTACTATGCAGCTACAGCGCTTTGGCTCGGATCAGTCGTCCAGAAAGAGATCATCGGACTGGTCTTCGTTCGACTTCAATCTCGATCGTCCGATGCCAAAGAGATTCAACAGTGGTGGTCCAAATGGAGCCCCGGACTACACCAACTTTCAACAGTAGATGAAAGCGGCTTGCCATTCACCCACCTCCGCGGCGGTTCATGAGCGCATGAGTAAATCCCCGCGTGCCTGTGCCTGTACCTGCTCTAGTCTTATCCTGCGCTGTGTTGTTTCCTGTGTCTACTTGTTGACTCGGAAGGGCTACGAAGCTCTGCAAAAGTTGGTGTGTTTGAGTTGAACGAAGGAAAAACACTCTTGCTCTGCGAGTCTCTCCCCCTCCGATGTCTCCTGAAAAGCGGTGCATTCGGCTCACAATGTGTCTTCTTGTGTTAATGTGACCGAATTTGAATCACCACCACCACCCTACCCTCTGTACCTACCAACCTACATGCTGTCCTCTCGGTTTGTTAAATCAAACGTATGTGTTTCCACTTTCTATTCACACCTTCTGGTCCCCGCAACATTTGTTTCGCGGATAGAGCCTCTCTTTCCTTCGCCGTTTTCGCTCCAACACGCCAAATGAGGCACTCTCGCGTTGTTTCCCTCCACACTCGCTTCATTAAATATAATTTTAGACAGGAGCTCTGGAAGATACTTTCACGCTTGCGGACTCAATCAGTCAGAACCTCATAAAGGCATGTTCGCCTTGGGCTTCGAAGATGTTGAGTAAAGAGAAGAGAACAGTGTCGTCTTTGCGGTTACAGTGCGCAAAGCAGAAAAAAGAAACAAAAAAGTGTTTATGATTACAAAAGCCGGCCCTTTACACATTGCGTGACAATCTAATCATACTCAAGTGAAGAGATCGTCGTGCTCCAGGATCTCCCTCAGCCGCTCTTCCATCTTTTTGTCCAGAGAAGATCGGATAGTAGCGTACTCTTGTTCGAGCCGAGGCGAAATTAGCCTTGCAAGCACAAGGGCATCAATAGACGTTTGCTGCATGCCAATCAGGTTCTCAATGTCTTGATATTTTCCAGTGAGCTCTCGGCTGATTCGAGCCGTGATACGCTCTTCAGCTTTGCGAGGATTTTCGAGCGCCGCGCTCTCGTTACGCTTTTGGAGCTGGTCTTTCAGCTCCTTGTCGCGCCGCTTCTCTCTGAGAACTTTCAGTTTCCTCTCCAATACCCTGCGTTGCGAAGCCTCTCGCGCTTTCAGTATCTGACTTGCTGACTTGGCTTTTGAGCTTTCAGGGGTCATAAAGTTTTCCTCGGATGCCATGGCTTCCGCAATAAGTTCATCACTGGGAATTGACAATCGCGAACCTTGCTGCTTCGTACTCCGCATCAAGTCCTGCCTGTCAAGTTGTGATTCATCAAGGCGTGTCGCAACGGAGTCAAACCGTGCTGTTCTCCTTTTACCGGGTTGCCGCGATTTGGCGCCATCAGCCCCGCCGCCTCCGTTCATGCTCCACGGGCGCCGCGGCGCAAGTGCTCTCTTGGCTGAGACGATGCCAAGGTGCTCTATCCACTTGCCGTCTGGCCCAGTGCCATTCTTGAAAAGCTCGGCAGCAGGATTTATCTGATTCCTGCGCTTTGCCACGACATTTTGCCTCGGCGACGACCCTCGCATTCGAGTGGTGATGAGGCGAACACGCAAGCGCCAGCAGCACTCGAGGTGGGGCAGATACGTTCAACTTTCTCCAAAAGCCAACGCAGTTGCCACTTCGATGTGCTGCTGATGAGCAAAGCCGTCCCGCATTTGCACTTTGCGCATTGCAGTACATCGTTCAGCTTTCCACAGTCAAAGCTTGTCTCCCTACGATTACATCTAGCCCCTTACTGATCGACGAGTTTTCCCCCGGCGCAAGTGATGGCAACGCCAACGAAAGCATGCACCTGAAGTCTCTCCTCAGTTCATTCCAGCGCGGAGCTTGCGACTCGGATAGCACGCACTATGATTGCATGTATGCTGCCGTGGAGTGGTTTCGAAGGGCTTTTCCCACTAGATACTTTTCCAACTCACGGAGCATTCCTGCACTTCTAAAAGTCCTAGTGTTCTGGCTGCTTTCTGCTTCCTTTGATGCTCTCAAGCTTGGTCTGCCTGCTTCTCCTGACAAATTTGTGTAGAGTTCAATCAACCGAATGCTTTGTCGGACTAGCAGATCTCGCCATCGCACAGTTGAAGCTCGCTTTTCATGCCGACGCAATGAGGATGAGCAACTCCCGGAAGCGTGAATGCTAAGTCATGAATTGGGTTTGGAAGGGAACACACTCGCCAGCCCCTTGTTTCTGACCTTGACGGATGTATTCATTCACTCTGAACAGATATTTGACTCAAATCTGATGGTGAATTCGACTCGTTCAAAGTTCATCAAGTTCAACTTCAACTTCAAGTTTTGAGTCGGAGAAACGGATCTCTGACTCTCACCAGCCAAACTTCGTAGCGCAAAGTGCTAATTATAGGAATCTTCTAAATCCTTCCATAAGTTAGGGTGATGGGGAGCAGTTCGTTGTACGTGTACACTTGAAGGATAGTAGTAATACTAGCTAATTCGATGAGGGGTAGGATCCTCAAAATTAGAATAGGATTACTAGTCCAACTCATCAAAGTCTTCCTCGTTTTCCATGATCATTGTGACGACCTGTTCTACTTTTGGAGCGGCAGGGGCGGCATCGGCCCGCAGGAACTTGGCGGATTCCTCAGGAGTTACGTCGGAAGATATGCATTCTTCGCTTGTGATGAGACTGATTCCGGCAGAAACTGCGAGATTCCAAAATTCTTTCACAGCGTTCGACTTCAGATTGCGAATGTAGACATTGAACGGTTCGTCAGTGGAGTGCTTAATGGAACCATTGCGCAAGGCGCGCAGACAGGTGAGCGCCTTCTCGCACAACGCGTCATTTGTGGTCTCGGGGTCGATGAGAAGGTCGATCTGCTTGCACATTCCTTTAAAGGCCTCCTCGGACATGTCCTTATCTGTGCGTGCATTCATGGCTTCATAGTCTTTCACAGGATCCACGGAACCAACCGCGTCAACCAAGCGATTTGAGCCGAACCAAGAGGATGCAGTGGAGTCAGCGGAAGGCCCGGCTTCTTCTTTAGCAATCTTTCCGTCTCCATCTGAGACGCCGATCAGGCCAAGGGTTCGCGGCTTTTTGTTGTCTTCCTCCTTCACATCGGCCATCTCCTCATCGTCATCCTTGCCCCACATATTGTCGCGCAGCTTGCGCTTCCCTTTCTGAGCCTCCACTTTCTTGAGCGGGAAGAGCGCTTTCACCCTCTCCGCGTACCGCTTGGTTCTCTCCAGGACCGCCGGATCGGGCTTGTATAATTTCTCTAGATCTTTTGAATCCTTCGGGGGGAGACAGCTGGGGTCTTTCATGCGCGCTTCAAGGAGCTGGTAGACTCTCTCCAAAACTGGGTTTAGGGTTTTCTCCGGGACGAACTGCTCTTCCCCCGTGCTCTTCACAGCCACGCCTTCCACTTTGACTTGATTTGGTCCGCCAATATACATCGAATTGACGTAGTCCCGCATCGCGTCCAGCTGCTCCACTCCAGGCTGAAATTTCTGCTCGACAATGGAGTCAAACTCGAAGGACCGCAAGTCTTGCTCAAACGGAAGCGTGCGAGAGAAGAGGCACTCAATTTTGTCATCCTCGGTAACGTACGGTATAAGTGCGAGGATCTTTACCTTGCCGTTTTCGCGCATAATAATGCGGCAGATAGCAGCTTTCTTGGTATCTATCAGAGCCCTAATGAAGGCCGATAGACCCAGGCGAGACTGCGCGAGGTCAGGGTTTGCTTCGAATACGTACGTTTTCTCCATATTGTAGAAGGGTGGCACATGGTCCTGGGGAGCAAACCCAATGACCTCAAGTTTGCGAGAGCCTGTATCATAAGTTCGAAGAAAGTCGTCTGCTTGATTGAATGGAATTGTCTGCCTTCCAAAGCGAAACCCTTGGACAATCGAGTCCTTTTGCACCTCTTCGTCAGCGTTGTCGGGCTGAGAGTAGAATCTCGTCATGCTGACTTTGCCAACATCCATCGAAAAGCGACCCTCTGGATCTTGCTCGAGGGCGACTTTGGACGCTTTGGAGAGAGAAGGCAACGCCTCCACCATTGTTTTCGGGAACGCCTGCACATAAAACTGCAGGTCATCAGAGATCTTCAAGGTGCCCTTGTACTGTGCGGTCTGCCGGGGCTCCTTGACGTGAGCAGCCATTAGTTCTTGTGCCATTTTTGCGTCCGAAAGCACTCTTACGTTTCTCTTCGCAAGCTTATCAGCAGCGTCGTAAAACGCTTGGGATTTTTCGCTTGCCCCTTTTTCCGTTTCCACCAGAACCACATCGTATGTAAACGTTGCATTCAGGTCACCGACTTTTGCAGCCGACACGAGAGCCTTAGCATCCACCCCTTGTCCGTTAGTAATCAGAATTATGCGCTTTTGATACTTTTTTGTGCCCACGTATTTGTGAATGCTCTCCTCCACCGACAAGAGCCCTGCCATCATATCCGCATTCATCTCCGAGCTGGGGCAAGTCAGCACCTTCGCCTCTTCGAGACACATGAACGCCTCTCTCTCACAGACGGAAAGTGCCCGCACCATGACATTCCCTTCCGAATCCGCGTCCTCCACATCGCCCGCACCGACTGCCATGATTTCCACCACGTCACGTTTCGCTTTCTTCCTAAACTACAAGCGCAAGCGCAGCGCCAACAACACCCACATCAGCATCAAACGATCCACCCCAACGACAATACGACAATACGACAATAAGACCAACAACAGCCAACTACCTGCTGCATACCGCCAGCACTGTTCCCACTCACCATGTTGTGCATTACCATGGCCGCTATCTCGCGGGCTCTATCCAGGCACGAGCCTCCGCTCTCCGACGGCACCGCCATCTCCGCGCACACATCCAGCACTACCCCGTACGCCAGCTGCGCCATCTTCTCCCGTCTCTCACTCTCACTCTCGCTCTCACTCTCACTCTCACTCTCGTTGCTGGATTTAGCTGCCCACTGTGCCCACTGTGCCCACCGCCTTTCTTTTCTCGCCGCAGACGACACCAACGTGGCCGCCCTTATCGCCAACTACACACTTTGATGACGTAAGCTGGATGGCCTCCTCCGCGCTCCTCTCGCACACAACTGTCTTCTGTCTTCTGTCTCGTGTGTCTTCTGCGCTCACTGAGACAACTGAGACAACTGAGACTCTGAGATCTCTGAGACGCTGGGTTGCCCGCCGGTGCTTCAAGATATATCACACCATACTGTGTCTGTCTACACCGCACCTCGGCTACGGTTTGCGATAGACAGCGGTTACTGGTTCTTGGGAAGAACCTGAAAAGAGTCAGCACTGGGTTCCCGGGGTGTGTGTGTCACGGTTTACGTTAGTGCGAGTTATAGTACCAGTGGACGACTTTTGCGCGTGGTCGGGTGCGGAACTCCAATTGTTTTCCCCGGGTCTGGTACGATGAGCCGCCATGCCGCCTTCTCCCAAATGACGCCACTCTCACTGCATCATGTCTCACATGACGTCATGCAGGACGGTGCACTCCTACCGCGACCCGTAATAGCCGGTAACGATAAGTGTAGCTGTAGTTGGGACAGAGAGAACAGTGAGATCATGATGATTCATGATGTGAAGTTAGAGCAGATTCTAACAATAGATTTGTGGACTTTGTCAATTTGTGAGTTATGTTTGCGAGGCATAGGAAGACCAAGATGGAGAAGGACAAAGAGCTTGCGTGCCATATCGTTTTGAGAATCACAAAAAAGGTACAGGTCCTCGGCGTCGCTTGGGTGTGAGCAGTGTGAGCGCAGGTGAGGCGGGAGAAAGCATAAAGGGGAGAGGATTATGGCGTCCGCGCAGGTTGCGCAGAGTGCCAGCGACACTGAGGAGTCGTTGGCGCAGGAGCGAGAGCTGCGCGCTGCAGAGAAAGACCAGCCCACAGGAACTGTGTTGACCACCATCTTTGGGCTGAGCAATAATATCGTGGGAGCGGGGATCCTGGCTCTGCCATGGTGTTTTAAAGAAGCGAGCATCGTGGAGGGCGCGGGGTTGATGATTCTGGTTGGAACTCTAAGCTGCATGTCCATGATACTGGTTGCGATTTGCTGCGAACTAACTCAGACGTTCTCGTTTAGAGAGATGGGCGAGAAGACCTTAGGCCTCCCTTTCGGATTGACTCTGCAGTTTATCATGTTCGTGTATACCTACTTTAGCTGCGTAAGCTTTATGATTCTCGCAGGAGACTTTTGCAGCGGACCGCATGGAATCCCGCGTGACCTCTGTGGCGAAGATTGTCACAATGGCTTTGTAAAGCTCTTCGACAGCAGGTTCGTCTCAGTGCTGCTCATCACCGTTTGCATCCTTGCACCGCTGAGCAGCTTGCGCGACCTCACCGCGCTGAGATTCACGAGCTTGCTGTCCATTTTTGGCATGTTTTATTTGTTGGGCCTCCTGATCCAGCAGTACCTTACAGCTGACAACTTGCCAAGCTCTGAAGAGATCCATATCATCGCTCCAAAGGTTGGCATTTTCTCGGCAGCTCCCATCGTCAATGTCGCCTTTATTGCCCACTACAATGTGCCAAGGTTTTACGAGGAGATGAAGGACAGGAGTATTGCAAAGTTTTCGAAAGCGGTTATTATCTCGCTCGTGATGTGCGGTGCAGTGTACATTCTCGTCGGTATCATCGGATACTTGCGCGTAGGTGAAAAAGTGAGCAGTGACATTCTTGAGTATCTCCAGCGGACTGAGAAGGGAGTCATTTTTGCTATCGGTCGAGCTGCAATGGCTTGTGTGGTGATCTTCACGTATCCACTTGCATTTAACTCGCTTCGTGCTTCGGCTATCGCGCTGCTAAAGCACTTCAAGCCAGACCTGGAGATCCTCTCGTCCACCTCTCGGTTCCTCGGCCTCACTGCTTTTCTCGTGCTTTTCACTTTCTGCCTTGGTGGCTCGATTTCCTCCATCGGAGTGGTTCTGGATTACAAAGGCGCCGTCTTGGGAGGCTGCATCGGGTTCGCCTTCCCTGCATGGATATTTCTTGCCCGCGTGAACCCCACTAAGGTGAAGCATTGCTGCTTCAAGCCCCTTGCGCTCAAATCTGTCTCGGACGATGAGGAAAGAGGGTCTGAACTGCATGCGCCACTCGTTTCTCAGGAGATCAGTGAAAGCGATGCCAAGCTCGCAAAGTCTTGGACGAGGACCGCTCTGATGTTTTTTGTCTGGGCACTCATTTCTGGCATCATGGGAGTCATCATCACTACAAAGAAGGTAATTGATGGAGAGTACGCTTCAAAATAAGTAAATCTTCACAGCGCAACGATATTTTTAGTTCACTTTTGCACCTGCTCCACAGTTCTTCCAATGCTAATTGGGATTTTGCAAACCAGACCGAGGCCAAGTCAGTCACTGGGAAATGTCGACTCCTCTGACCTGAACTATGCTGTTGGAAATTTTGGAATCGAATTCGATGAGATGCCGTTTCGGTAGCTTAAATAGTATGTTACGGGCGGTACGTTATCGGTATCTCAGCAGCGCCGAAGGAGGCACAACTTTGAGCGATCATTATGCGAGCATGCGCCTCTTCAGAGTTGGCCGCACTCAAGCGTGTCGCAGAACCATATCTTACAAGCATGGAGAGACTTTTGGCTTCTTCACCAAAAAATGCTCTTGTTGGTCTCTGGCTCTCCGCGCAAAAACTTGTGGAACGCACGAACCTCCTCCTCGTCGACCTGAAACTCGGGCAAGATCTCGAGGGGCTGCATTCCCATGAAATATCCAGTCACCAACCCGCAAGACCCCAGCTTGACGCAGTAGCTTCCGACGTTCTTGACAATACCTTCTCGCGCCACACTTCTCGGCGGCGCAGCAATCCTCCCGATAGGCTGTTGGAATGCGGCCGTGTGGCTCATGGCCTTTTGAAGCACTGCGCGGCGCATCTTGGGACTCTACCTGTGTTCGTTTTCGCTTGCTCCCCTCTC
The DNA here is from genome assembly GCA_012862575.1 of Parietichytrium sp. I65-24A. Taxonomy (NCBI): domain Eukaryota; class Bigyra; order Thraustochytrida; family Thraustochytriidae; genus Parietichytrium; species Parietichytrium sp. I65-24A. Next base: position 755,862 of record BLSF01000008.1, read on the forward strand.
ACGCTTTGCCTCGTCTTGCTGCGATCGGTGATTGCTATCGAAAGTTGAACTTCAACTTTCAGCTCTCAGCACCGGTCTGCAAAAAAACAAAGAGACCGCTAAGCTATCATATGAATTTCGATAACTTGCCGGTAGCTCCTCAGACTTTCAAGTTTATACAACCTCTAAGCTCACTGGACGCAACATCTTGATCAGCACAGACGACTAACTTATATCAGCAAAGTGCCAACAGCGGCTGCCTTTTGCACTCGTTCTACCACTCCACCTTCACCGCCTGTTCAGAATGCTTTGCTGCTATTCTAATTCTCCAAATAAATCTATAAGAAAGAAGGGAGCAAGCCCGGGCCAAGACGTGGTCTTGCCGACCGGAAGCGTATCCAACTCTTTTTTTTTTAGAGGGAGAAATAAAAGGCAATAGAAGAAAACCATGATGAACTGGTCAAACTTGTCAAACGACTCGTTTTACTATGCGTGTCCCTTCGCGCACCATCTCGCTCGCCTATGATGCCTTACGGCACCCAAGCGAAAGGGCTACAAGGATCTCTATCGGAATGCTAGTACTTGAAGAAGCCAATTCGTTGCACAAGATCGCTCCATCTCCATCGTCCCGGAAATTTACTCACCCGCTTGATTTCGGGGGCCACCCCTTACGTGTGTGATGGCATTCGTAAGTAGGGTCCTGGCCCATGCCCCCCCGGGGTTCGCAAAGTGGATCTGTCTATGTAGACCATAATGCATTCTTACCGTCCGCTCGACAAGTGCCCTGGATACCAGTTATCTATTCAAAGCCCTAATTATTGTCCTCAATCCTACTATCCCTATTACGTCTTTATGAATAACATTAAGCACTCCTATGGGTGGTACGATCGAATAATGCCAAGTATGAGGCTGACGTATGATGACATCACTGTGATGACATCATCATCATCATCATCATCAGAAAGTGCAACACGAATCACACGAATAGTCATTTTTGTCCACTGTCACTTCTTTTTCCTTTTTCCTTTTTCCTAACGCCAAGAAAATCTTCTTGACAGTGAGTAAAATGTTCGTTTTAAAGACGGACAACTTGAAAAGCGGGAAAGAGCGAGGAAAGAAATGAAAGTAGTGCGGAGGCGTCTACGAAATAATCTCGCACTTAGGAGACTCTGGAGAATGCGGAGCCAACTCTTCGTTCTTATTCGCATCCAAGAGAACAATCCGGAGCTTCAGAGTGTGGTGGGCGGGAACAGCACGATGTCGGGCAATTTCATCGCCACCTAAAGTCCTGAGCTTGGCGATGGTGAAGTCCGCCAAGAAGCTCGGGTGCTTGGAAATACTTACCGGAAAGGAAGCCAGATGTGCACATCTGGGGTACCCCTGAACACACAAAGTGTCGCTGCCATGACGACCCACGACCTCTTGCATCGACGAGTATCCTCGAAACTGTACAGTGATTGTGTCATTGCTCAGTTCTACGTGTACCCAATCTGAGAGGCGAACACTGAACGCGGCCGCCCCTACAAATGAACCTGGGGCCACCACAGCGAATCCTTCCGAGTCCACAGCACTGGCATATATTGTGGCCAGGATTGGCCCATGCGAAGGATTCACAAACCACTGTGGGTCTAAAAAATATGCGCTCCGTGTTTCGCCGGTGAGCATACACATAGACCTTGGGCTGATCCTTACACCCTCAATTATTGGATCCACTGAATAGCAAATGCGAATGCAGCCAAACATGAGTCTATCGCCAAATTCATAATTTGCGGACTCTTTCAGTTGAATCTCGACCCGCACCGGTGAATCTGGCACGACCAATGACCCATTTACAGGCTCCAATATAACAACTTTCTCAACTAGCTCGGAAACGTCCATTTTCATGAAGCGATGGTACTCGGCGCTAGCGCAAACCTCCTCGGAGCCCCACCGGAAAGCTTGATCGGTCGTAGATCGCGTCAACTGCTGCAGAATCAAGTGCGGTGCTGATTTATAAGCAAGTATGGTCCGGTGTGCCGTGAACGCGTCGATTAAGAACCAGTCAATAGCACTCGAAACGCCATTTTGCCGTGCAAACTTCAAAAGCTCCATAGCTCCTCGCTTTCGGAGAATATAAGCGTGCGTGCCGCCACCAAAGCTGCGCGGAGCACGAGAAAATGAGCGAACCTGAGACCACACCACGGCACTGACCAGGAACGGCTGGTCGTCAAGAAACCCAAGATAGAAGATGTCCCATCTCGGGTCCCATCTCACTGGCGAGTTCACCCACGAGGCTCTCCAGCGTTCTTCGAAATTTTCGGGGAGCTTGAAGTCATCCTCCAAAACTAAGACAGCGTCTGTGTCGCCCAAGTTGATGTCGTTCTCTATCTCTGTCCATATTGCCAAGTGACTTAGAGCGCATCCAATTACGCCCTCCCGGAAGCCATGATCTTCGTACGGATTCGCTATGTTTCTACGGTCCACGCGAAAGAGGCGCCTGATGTCCTGTGTTAGATTCGCTGCTTTGCGACCATCAATTGCGTCAAAACGAGAGATCGGAAATGCTCTCTGCATACGAGACTCGAGGTCATCCAAACTCCTTGTCACGCTTTCCAATTGCTCCTCTGTACCTTTCAAGTGCACCGAAAGGCCTCTGGCGATCTCCGATGGGTGCTCCAAGCACCCTCGAAAGCTTTTAAAGAAACATATTCCCCTCGTCTCTCCGTTGCTTACCACGCAGGTGTCGCGAAGGGCTGTCGCGACTTTCCTCGCGGCCGCCAACACTTGCTCGACTCCGCTTACTGCCAAAACACCCGTCTCCAGATGTACGGACCGATCCAGGATCCGTCCAAGTGCATTCTCCCACATCCCATTCTCCACCGTCTCCCATCTATACAGCTCAACTCTTCCGAATCTCCTAATGGCGAACTCGCCGAGGCCGTTTTCGGCTTCAAAGTCCACGAGCCCTCTTCCCACTACCACGCACAGCCCGTACCCATCCACCTCCGCGACTTGGTACCTCACCGTGCACGCCTGCAGGATCAGAACACAGTCCACATCGTGGCGCCCTCGCAGTGAATCCGCCAGCTCTGCAGTCGTGAACTTCGCCGCAGTGACCTGCCTCCGCAGCCTCTCCGATATCATCGACTGATGCGCCCAGTCGCTGTCCAGCGCGGACACGATGTCTGCCGCCACCTGCGCATCCTGTGCCACCGACCACGGCACGAGCACCTCCGCCCTTGCGCCATCCCACACTGCACAAACGCCACCGGATACTAACCAAGGCAGAAGCGCTGCTAGCGCCAGCCACCGCAGCCCTCCCATCGCCGCCAAGAGCTCCTCGCGCAGCTCCTCAACTATGAACTAACCGTGCAATCCACGCACTCCGTAGTTGAACTTATGCTCTCAAGTTGAGAGAACTGGTAACGCTAGTGGCGGCGAGGCGTCCCCGGGGACCACAGTTCTTGAAGGGACCAATAGGACGGACGAGCGTTGGTGGGAGAGGCGGGAACCGGCTCGAAGCTGCGGAACTGGCACATTGGCAGTATTGGCAGATGGGGATCTACAGGATGGAACCGGAGATGGAAACCGGAGAGAGGATCTCCACGGCGGCGTTCAAGTGGGGCGGACCCATCCCGGCTGAGCGCGGCTGAGCGCAGTGGGCGCTCTCGCGGAATCTCGAGTCTACAGGGACGTGTCATTTTGGGCTGGGGAACAAGTGTCCGGAGAGCTCTTCTTTCTTTTATGTCGACAATAACAATAAAAAGCCTGAGCCTGAGCCAGTGCAATTGCCGAAGGGCTGAGCTGCTTTGGCAGCGATTGTCAGGCACATTGAGAAAAGGATGTAGTTGTTCAATGAAAGGACAGGACGGTTGTGTGGAGTTATCTATTTACATCAGGGTGTCAAGCAGGCAAAGCGGTCAGGTTTAACGTTCAAGCAGACTCAAAGAGCTCGCGAACATCATCTGGATGCACTCGGAATGGAGGTGGCACGTACAGCGGCTCGAGGCCCAGCGCATACCCGGTGAGCACCCCTGTGACCGCAATTTGGACGAGCCCGGTGGCGGAAATCCCATCCGAAGCGCTTGCCCTCGAAGCGTGCTGGAAGACGTGTTTTCTGTACGCTCCGGACTTGCCAAAGTGCTGCTTCATTTGCCCAAGGCGCTCAGCTGGCTGCGCGAGCTGGGTCTTGGCGACTGCCATGGCCAATCGTCTGCTTCCGGCGCTGAGCATCTTCGCTTGCTTGCTTGCTTTGTTATATATGTGCACACAAAGGTGATTGACTGTGAATCTGCGGACTCTGAATTTTGATTGCTTTGCTCAAAAGGACGTGCTTGTTTGGGGTCTGCTTCTCGCACGAATCGTTTCTCTTCTTTCAATTGATTGAGACAGTGATGAATGAATGAATGAATGTGAAACTGTGCAAGTCTTTCGTCGGCAATTTAATTTCGGATCTGTTGCAGTGACGAAGGTAGCACCCACTACGCAGCCCGTACTGTGGACGCGTGAGGATTGTTTCTCTTGTTTCGGCTAATAGGCTCCAATGACGCGGACTGTTTCATTCTGTTCCGCTGTTCCGCATCAGATACTAATTGTCGCTCGATGCTCCCCAAATGAACCAATTACTAATAGCATTTGCGTATGTGATGGGGGTATAAGGCAATATTATCTAAATTGTGCTGGGATACTGTTGGCCCGAAAATGAAGTAAGGTTGTCCTCTGTTTCTTCAGAAACATTCTCCTAGACAATAGTTCCTTGATCGTTTAAATTCTTGTTCTTTTGTTCCCTCATTCGTCTTTTGTCTTTTGTCTTTTCTGTGCCGTTTTGTAACTCCAAAAGCCTTGAGAACGAGTCGAAATCGTTACGTCCACAAAGCTTCAACCACTATATATCGTTCAAAGTGGTCGGCTCCATTCACCATTTTCCCCCTCCTTTTTTTTCAAACACTTTCCAAATGATGACCGAGCACTTCGGCTAGCTAGCAGATCTACTACGAAGCGGGTGGGTTCTCCAGAGAAGAACCGAAATCCTCCGGGCTGGAGAACCCGACCTCTAAAGACTCTTGAAATTCTTGATCAAGATCAAAATTCAACAATGAATTGGACAAGTGACAAAGTATGACCAAGTGACAGTAACACGAATACACGAATACACGAACACATGTTCTGAACGAATACTTGTGGCAACGCGGCCGAGGGAGGAGTAAATTGGGCGACTGAATAAGCGTGAGAAAATGGAGCAGGCCAGCAGGCCCAGCATGGTGACGGTGGTGATGGACGTGGATGAAGAGTCGTGGGCGCAAGTGACGATGGCGTCAATGAAGTCGCTGAGCGAGATGGACCACGCCGAGCCGGAGGAAGCCATGTCGCTGGCGGCGGCACTGAAGAGCGTGGTAGTGTTCCTGAGCGCTGTGACGCTGATGGACAGGGAGAACCGCGTGGCGCTCTTCGCGCAATGCCCCGATGGCCGCGCAGAGCAGTGGTCGCAGGAAGGAGTGCCGCTCAAGCAAGCCGTGAATGCAAAAGTGAAGAAGTTTTGTGAGAGAATGGAGAATGCAGGTGCTTCGCGGGGTGCGTCGAGTCTTGCTGGGTCGCTGTCAATGGCGCTTTGTCACACACACAGAGTTGTGCAGGAGCAAAAGCTCAGATTCGGCGTTGAGCCACAGGCGAAAGTGGTGGTTGTTCAGGCGCGCCCTGACGATGCCTCGCAATACATCGCTTCAATGAACTCGGCCTTTGCTGCCCAAAAAAATTCGATTTGTATAGACGTATGCGACTTTACGACGAAGCGATCGTCGATCCTTCAGCAAGTTGCCCACCTCTCGGGAGGGATTCTTCAGCACTTTTCAGGAATCTCTGCTGGCGCCTTCACGCAACACCTCCTGACAATCTACCTCCCGGACGTTTCGGAGCGCAAATCACTCTTAAAAGCACCACCTCAAGCACCTATAGTTTTAGAAGCAGCCTGCTTTTGCCACGGCGAGCTGAAATCAAGAGGCTTCGTTTGCTCGGTATGTCTATCCGTGTTCTGTAGAGACCCGAGCACATCACAAGCAACTTGTCCAACTTGCAAGACCAGAATTCTGCTAAAACTGGCGTAGAACGTACATATACTTTTCAATTTTTCGAAACAAAACACACAATAAACCTGGATTTAATCGCTCCTAAATATTTTGAGAGGTCTTCTCTCACAAGTTCCTCTTGCAGATTTGGCAGTACTGTTCTTGAACGTCGCCCTCACTAGCTTCCCCGTCCTCTGTTCTCTGATGAGACTTTTCTTGGCCTTCTCCGCTGTCCGTTTCCGCCTCTTTATCTGAGTCCCCCTCAGCGTCGTAAGAGAGGCCTTTCCCGTTCAATTTACGAACGAGGTATTTTTCATACTCCTGCTCATCTTCGTATGCACATTTGCAAAGTTGGTCGCGGAGGGGGTCGAGGCCGACAAGTCTGACGAACGCAGTTACATTCGTGCATTTCGCGCACATGAGCGGTCCTCTATCGTCTCTGTTGCCGTTGCTGTTTGCTCCAGAAACTTGCGATTGGCTCTGTAAAACGTAGTCAAAATTTCGTAAAGAGGCGGTGCTGTTCGATCTCCCTGCATCACTCGACGCCCACCTGCATGGAACGGCTAGCACAAGATGGCCAACTATCTCAGGCTTGGCCAATTGTCTCTGCCGCTTGCGCGTTGCGCGCTGTCTGGTTTTCTGAGCAGCGACAAGTGCCTTTTGACGTTCTTTCTTGTCGTAAAATTGCCCCTCTCCCGTTTGCCGAAGTTTGCGCTGCACCTGCCTCTCTTCCTCGCTCTCCCGAAGCAAAACCTCCACTTCGTGAGCTTCTCCATACGGATTACTACCTTCATGATATGTCGCTATTTGAAAGGAAAGGTAATCTTCAGAACCGCACTCAATTTCTCGCAGCACGTTGTTCACGGCCGCAATTTCGCCTCTCAAAGCCTCGATCGTCTTCTTCCATTGCTGCTTTCTCAGACGACTAAACATGCGCCTAACTTTTCGCCATAGCCAAATATTGCCAAGAACAGAAATGGAACCGATGGCGATCTGAGCAGGATCTCCAGAAACCATCAGAGCTGGGCTGAATCCGACTGCTCCAAACGCGATAGCAAACCAGACGCCTGTCACGAGCAAAGCCATGAAGGCGTACAGGGTGCCCATTCGCTTCTTGGGCACGTACTTTCTTAAAACTGTGTTGAACCTCTGATCGATGGCCGTACGAACCGTACGTTTCTGCACCTTGAAGTTTTGCAACAAGTTGGCGTACAAGGCATTGCCCTCGTCTAGCTGGAACAACATCGTCTTTGGGTCTAAAGGCAAGTAAAATTGCCGATAAGGCGTCCTGCCCACCTCCAATTTCAGACATTCGAATCGGCTTGGCTCGGGCAACTTAACTTTACGCATGAACCGGCAGCACAGAATGCTCTTCAGCGTTGCCCGTTGTTCCATCTGCAGCCTCCTTTTTAAAAAGGCTTGCTCACGCTCAATATCAACGTCATGCCTCGGAACAAACATGTATCTGGAGAACGTTGCTTCTGCCTGAACCTTGGGTCTGGTAAGCTCCTGAGAACCGAATTCAGTGGCTATTAGATCCTGATCCACGTGCTCATGCGCGTTCATGGTAATCATATACCTTTCCTCCAAGTCCAAGTCAACCGCCTTGGGCATGAAAGACACCTCGATGGAGGTGGCGGTGTAGGTGATTTTCGATTTCTTCACCACACTTTCCTTGTCCGCTGCGTTGCCTTCCCACTCGCGCCGCACGCTTGCCCTGAGGACCTTCGACAGAAGCACGTCATCCTCGTGAACTAGGCTTTGCAAATAGGCTTTTGGTACGACGCCTCTTGCGTTTCGTTTGGCCATGCCATAGCTTTGCGGCGGCTCGGCGAACCCAAGTCCCCCGCGCGACCGCACTCAACACGTCTCGAGACGCCTCGCTTCAGGTCCTTCACGTGGCAAGCGCCAACCCAGTCTTCGAGGAACGAAAAGTTGAGCCTCTACTAGCCCCATTACACTTACAAAGGCCATACAAATTGACAGTGATCTCTTCTACACGAGCTCTGCTCAAGAATTGAATGAGAACAAGTTGAACAAGTGCTTTATTTTTTCGCTTTTTGCTGTCAATCATTGTTGTCGAAATAGAGTTTGGGAGTTTGGTTTCGACCGATCGCTTCACTTGGCGAAACAGAGTGCTTTCTTCTCTTTCTTCTCTTCTTTCACCGAGTTTGGACAATCACACCCAACTGTGCATGTTCACATCATTCACGTCCTCCTCATCAATTGAAAAAGACGATAGGTCAACGTCTGCGGAACGCAATCATTTAACGGACACTGATCAGAGGAACAGTTCTCTCAGTCGGGAACGGTCATATCGGACTTTCACTATCTGCCTATACTCTTACAATTTTAAACCCCATGGTTGCTCCGGGGTCCGGTATTAGAAGTATTTGAGGAGTTAGATGGTCAGTCGGACTTGAACATAATAACAGCTCTGCTGTTCATTTTGAGACTGTGAAACAACAAGAGAGAGCAGCGAAACCACACGGAGACAAACAGAACAGAACGAGAGAGGAAGAAAGAAAGGAAAAGAGAGAGAGAGAGAGAGAGAGAGAAAGAAACCGACTTGGCATTTCCAATACAGCGGAGTGGTACCGCCCTGAAAATCTAACGGCGTCAAGTACGAGGGGCTACTGAAACTCGACATTGAGTTTTCAACAATGAACGACCTTTGTCTGAGGCTCGAGGGTAGAGAGATGTATAGGGAGAGGAAAAGAACTAGCTTGCTACTGAGTACCGTGTGCAAAGAGGCTGAGATGAACGTACACTCGCAGGTACTGAGAGTACACCACGTAGGTTGCAAAGAGACGGGGTTGTGAACTGTTTGGCAGTACTCGCGTCCTCTGGCAATGCACGTTACATTGCACAGGAATCCGGCTGCTGTACCTGGCCAGGCAAACCAGACAGCGGAATAGAGCAAGTGAAGAGACAGAGGTTCGCAGCCGCGTTAATATCGCCTCGACTTGGCGCGTCAAGGGGCTTGGCAGCGCCCGTGCATGGTGAGACGAAGCAAACCTCTGCCCTTGTGTCTTCTTCGATCGCAGAGGTTTCTTTGCTTTTCTTGTTAAGGAGGAAGGGAGGGTAAGGCAGCAGCGAAACGTCTCACAAGGAGTCTCCTCAAGCGGAAGCTAGCATTTTCTGCTGGCGTATCACACAGGTTCGCCTCGCGGCGCAGAAATAGTTGCGCCGCACGCTCTCAAGCATGCGTATGCGGGGGCCGCAGCTCTTGCTTGGGCTGCTCTCCTTGGCTCTTCATGTGCTAAACACCAATGCAGTGATACATCGGGATTGTTCGAAGACGTACCAGCTGGCGTACTATTGCAGACACTATGACAATTGTTATTGGGACTCGTCGACCGCAACATGTCGAAATGTCGAAAATTTCGTGTACCCAACTCAATCGCCTACATATGCTCCGACCCAGGTGTTGTCTCCAGTAGATGGAGGCTGCGCAAGTGCAAGCTCAAAGGCAGTTTGTTTAACATATATGGACTGCGTCTGGAAGAATTCACAATGTAAAGATGGCCCGCCGACAAGCAGACCAACGACCTCACCGACAAAGTCTCCGAGCCGATCGCCAACGAGTTCACCCACGAATGCACCTTCGAAATCGCCAACCCCCAAGCCAACAAGGAGTCCGACACAGTCCCCGACTAAGCTCCCGACGTTCGCGCCTTCCAAAGCACCTTCGCAGGCGCCGAGTAAGGCCCCAACTTCGTCGCCTACGAATGCACCAACTTCAACACCCACGAAGTCGCCTTCAGGTGCTCCCACAAACGAACCGACCTTCACTCCGTCGAGATCACCTACGACTTCCAAGCCGACAAAATCCCCCGTTTCGTTTATGCCCACGGCATCTCCGACCCAAGCTCCGACTGATATCCCGACATCAACTCCGACAACGGCCGCCCCTTCTTCTTCGCCAACTTCGACGCCTACGGAGCAACCGACTCTTGATCCAACTCGGAGCCCGTCGTATGCACCGTCAAAGTCTCCGACATCTACCCCGACCTCGTCACCAACGACAGCAGCTCCAACGAAAGCGCCTACTTCGTCGCCTACGCAACCTACGGCGACCCCGACCACGAAGCCAACTACCATGAGTCCAAGCGCATCACCAAGCCAAACTCCTACGCTTTCACCTTCGTTTGCGCCAACGGAGGCACCTACGTCGCCAGATTCGATCGCATCCATAATTCGAGTGCAGGACATTTTGTCCCCGGATGAGAATGCCACCTTCAATCTCTTTTACACCCCGCACAAGGCCTTGCAAGTCAAGGAGGTCCTGGAATTCATGACTATGCAGCTCGTGGGAGATGAGTACTTTGGAGACCTTGAGGAGAGAACGTTTCACGAGCAGGTCATGACTCAAACAGCCATAAATATATCCAAAGTCGATGACTTGAATTCCACAGAAAGAGCGGGCCTGTTGGCAAACTTGACAATTGCACATTGCAGCGAAGCAATAGATGGACTTACTCACTGCCACATTGCAGACTGGAATAGCTCCGACTTTGACGAGGCGTCAGCAGCACGACAGCTTCTTGTGAGCGATGCCGAAGGATCGCTTTTGTATCCGTTCTACATCGTCCGAGCCTTCCGGGCTGTCGGCTTTGATAACCTCTACAAGATCTCTGATGCTCAAACGGGTTCTGGAAGTAATGCTGGGCTGCTGCCTACGCGGGTCAGTGGAGGGATGGTGAGCCTCTATGACACCTCCACCCGGAGCAAAAGTGAGCAAATTAGTGCAATCCACAGCTCAATCGACCGGATCGAAGAGACCTACGCCGAAAACTTCAATGAGATCTTGGAGTATAATAGAACCTTCGACTCGAATCCTTGCGCAATCGACCCCTGTTCTGGGCACGGCTCTTGTTACGTAAACTCCACCACGAGCCTTGAAGAATGTGTATGCGAGAGCGGATACATCGGCACCTCCTGTGAAACGTACACCCCTAAGCCGACAGAGAGTCCAACGGCTGGGCCAACTGCAGGTCCAACCATGCCAGGATCTTCCATCGCGTTTAGCGCCTTTCAATCTTTCCTTTCAGCGGATTACGATGCCGAGTTTTCGTTATCCTTTGGATTTGAGCCTCCACTTGACATTGCAGCTCTTGAGTTTTGGGACAATCTGATGACTTCTGACTCCTTCTTAAGCAACGAAACAGAGAGAAACGTCGACCAGATTGTTTTGGTACAGACTGGCATCATGGTGGAGGAGTATTACAGAATGACACATGATGAACTTGAAAGTATTCGGACTCAAGTGGACGAGTATTTTTGTGATAGAAACCTGGAAGGCATGCGCTATTGTCAGGCGTGGAATACCGATAACCTTGCAAACGCGTCTCTCTCCAGGCTTCTCTCCACAAACGCATTGGACATCCCTTTCATCTTAATTCGGTCTTACAACACATCAACTGCCATTGATATTCTTGAGGAATGTCAGCAAAGCCCGACGTTGCAGTCATCAGGGGCAACTCTTTTGGATTGTCAGATCTTAGGTGGCATAGCCAACATTTTCGAAGCCAATGTAGACACAACCGCGGAGAAATCATCCCAGTTGCAGTCTTTGATCTTGGCATCCATGGAGAGTTTGAAAACCACTTTGTGGGATGTCCGTGGTACAAATTTGATTCTCCCTGACACTTTAGCACCAAACCCGTGCCACTTTAACACATGTTCAGGACACGGGACCTGTAGCTTCGATAGCAGCGGCGAGGAGAGTTGTACTTGTGACAACGGACATTATGGCTCCACATGTGACCAGAGCATAGGCTATGATACAGGATCTGACGATGACAATAAAGACGACAAGGACGATAGTTGGATCGGTGCTGCTATCGCTGGAACGTTCTGCGGTGTAGCTGCTGTATGCTTTGGTGCTCTCTTTTTGGTGAAGCGCCGCCGTGCAAAGAAGCCCACGGCCGTGGAGCCAGAGAAGGAAAATAACAAAGACGGCCCTGAAGCAAACGATAAATTTAGCAACTCGAGAAAACCTGGAGATACAGCCATGCCTCCTACAGACGATGCTTTGGCAACGAGAAATTCGAGTAAAATGGACAACATATCTGCCACTTGGTCCTCCACCGCGCTGGACACCAAAAAGCTTCGAGCCCTAGCTCCGAAGGTAAGCCCCGTGCCTCCGCGTATGCCACAACTTTCCGAGATCCACCGAATATCTGCAATTGCAAGCCCAACGCAACAACAGATGGAAAATTCACGCAAGGATGGCGGTCCCTCAGCACCACCTGCTCCGATGTTACCAAGAGGGTTTTTGAGCCCGACTAGTCCAAATGGCCCATACGCGTTCGGTGTGGGATCCCCTGGTGCAGTCATCGCGATGCAGGGGAGCGAAAACGGCCTGGCGCCTGTGTCCATCAGCACTGTTGGGGATTACAAGAGGAGTCCAGCGCTGGAGCTTGTAAGCGCTGGCAGCCTTCAAGAATCAAGTCCAGCTGTTCCATCTATCAATTCGCTCAGCACCATTAGCAGACATTCTCTTCAGCACGTTTCAAAGGAAAGCCTGCACACCGCGAGTGGAAATCTCATTCAGACCCCTCACAGCAATCCTTACGAGGTTCGAACGCCCGTTTCACCGGACGACGGATCAGAACTTTTGTCACCAGGTTCTTCAGTGTTTTCAGGTTCTCCTGGTAACAAGAGTAAGAAGAATGACAGCAAGAAGAAGAAGAAGAAGAAAGGCAAAGGAAAAAAGAAGCTGCAGAGCGGAGATGTCGAAAGCCCTACTGACGACATCGAAGCATTCGACCTCGAGGGCAGCAGCCCAAAGTCACAAACGAAGAAACGCGGCAAAAAGGAAAGTCCCAAGACACCAACTAGTCCGCCTCTTCATAGCCCTGGCTCGATCGAGGAGATCGATGTTGATGCTCCATTGGCAAAATTGATCAAAGAAACTCCAGCGATGCCAAAAACACCGACAGACGATCCACCGGGACCGAAGAAAAAGAAGAAGAAGCAAGGAAAGGGCAAAGGTAACAAAGTTCTTCCATACGATAATGACTTGGAAGACAGACGGGCTGGGATTCAGGTGATTCAGCTCCAATCAGACGGCCCTAGTCCAGGAAACGGCACTCCAAAAAGAGACAAGATCAAAAAGGCATTTGGAGAGCAGGAACGACTGAGAGTAGCACAGGGCAAAGCAGAACACGTTCTCGATTTCGACGCGAAGAATGAGCTTCAGGTAAACATCCCTTCCCTGCTGCACACTCCAAGAACGCCTCTGGATCCCAAGACTCCAGACATTATATCGCCGAAAACTCCAAAAACCCCGCACACTCCTGACGGGGAAGCACCAAAACGGAAGAAGAAAGCGAAGAAGAAAAAACAGAGCCCAAGCAAGTGAGCGGGGGCCTCCGCTGATGAGAAATAGTTTGGGGCGAATTATTGCTCCGAGGCGAGAGAAGACCGCACTGCATAACATATTGTGAAAGCACTTCGTTAGTAGGTTCACGGTGTACGAAACAATGGCGCCGTTGTAGCGTTTGAACTACAGCTATATACATAGCAGATTAATGTCGGGGTTGTAAACTTCTCATGAAATTATTGCAGGGTGACTCTCGCAATCGGAAACCTTGGCAACCCCTCCACAGACTTAATGTCGCGCCGCAATATCCGCCCGACACAGGTAAGCAGATGTTATGTACATGTAAAATATTAGGAACGGAAGCAAATGAAATAATTATGACCACGAATCACTCTATCTGTTTCACTTGATTGGCCGCAGAGTCTCCCATTGTTCGCTAATAATGCACATCACACAGTCGGGCGGATTTCTCGCAAGGACGCAGTATAAAAAAGCTCTCGATTCGATCCATTCAAATTGACTTCTCACGACGCCTTACCTTTCTCGCTTGAAAAGACCTCGTTCACCGCATATGTGCAACCCATTTCCACCACATATTTTATAACAAGAGCCAGCAAAGACAAGCGCAATGGCAGCTGGAAACAATGACATCAAAAAGATTGGACTCTCAAGACTCAAAGAGTCTTCGGATCGCATGTGGCGGGCATATAGATCCCGCAACAGGGCACTGCCCGTGCTCACTAGCAAAGCGGTGTATACAGTTGTAGCAGAATGCAACACCGCTGGTCGAGATAGCGGGATTAACTCGAACCTCGTGACATAGAGGGCACAATTTCGGGTCTCGAGGCATCCTGATGCCTGAGGATCGGATCTTTGGTGGGATCGGAGCGGGGGGGATCACAGCCGGTCCTTGCAGGCTCTCCCTCTGGCTCTGGTTTTCTGGAGAATAATACCACTCTACGAGCTTGAAAACGAGAGCACTTGTCACGAGCATCGTCTTTAAGAGCCCAAAAGTTCTGTGTAGAATTTTTCCCACAAGGCCACGTTTTGCTGCTGCCTGCGCCTCTCTGTCAGCATGCTTTCGCATATCGTCTCCGTTGATCCGGCTCAAAACTATGCCTTGAGCCCAAAGCAACGGAGAGTAGTATTTGGACTTGTGAAATAGAAATGAGATCTTCGTGAAAAAAGATGAGAATTCCAGAAGGGCCAGAACGTAAGGCACGCCTCTTGCGAATAGGATTCTCAAATGGGACTCAAAAACACTCGTCTTTTGCTGCTCATCCGGTTGGGTGCCTGCGTTCCGAATTACCGCGTTGTTCTTCTCGTGCAGCCTGAGAATTTTCGATTTGAAGTAAGGCAAAAGTGCGATGCTGAGAAGTGATACTGCTTTGTGCCTATTGTCCAGATCTACCAGATGCCCTGTTGCCCTGTCCACGCGCATTCGTTTGAGTGCATAAAAGTTCTCCGCAAACGATCCGTCGTACATGCTGAGATAGTGTTTCTCGACAACAGCGACAAGGACAGCGTAGATCTCATCCTAGTTCGCACAGCAAAGTGTCAGTCTTTCCGCCTTTCGCTCTCCTTCTTACTTTCTCTCTCTCCATCTCTGCACAGGGTACCGACCGTCCTCGCAGCAACTTACCTTCCACGGGAAAATATTAAAAGCTCCCTCATATCGCTCTCCAAACGTGCGGAGCAAGAACTCAAACGCTGGCTACCAAACAAAACCCCATCTCATCAGCTGCGATAAAAGCCAGAGAGCGTCGCCCCTATCTCAACCAACTTACCTGCAGTCCCGCTGACAGGTTCCCAGCCATCGAAAGCTCAAAGATCGTAGGATCTGGCGTGTTATTCAAGAGGCTGGAGAGCATCATCTTTCTGTCGCGTCTTTTCCTGCTCCCAGCCAGCGCAGCACCAAACTGGAGTCAGTACTCAACTCGCCGATCTCGCTTGACTCCGAGCTGCGCGCAAATCCGACCGCGGGCCTCTGTGAAGCAGACAACGGCCGCCGAAGGAAGCTTGTGAGGGAGTCAATCGGATCGAAAGAGAAGACCGAGCAAGCACTTGCGGTCGTGCTCACGCGAGGTTTGAGTTGGGATTGTTGATGTAAGCGAATGTAAGCTCGCGCATTCGCCAATTCCCAAAATTCCCAAAGCCCAAGGTAAGGGAAGCTAGCCGCTACTGTAATAGTAAGGAGCAAGAGTTAGGGAGGTAGGTGCCAATTAATGTGTCTCTTTGGATGTCTCAGGTTCAGGTGAGAGCGGTGTGGGGTCACGGGTAGGTGGTTGGGATGGCTGGGAAACAGAGAAATACGGAATAACATCGTTTGGTGTGTCTACAATAAGTACTGCTTGTTGTGGGTTCCACACGGCAAAAACAACTTTGAAAAGCCAGAATTATTGTGTGGGCTGGTAATTTTCATCTAGGCTTATCGCGCAGGTGTGTGTGCCTGAGTGCTCCAATGTTTTGGCTTAAAAGCAAAGCTCGCAAAGGCATGCATGGGATCCACGGACAGATAACCACAGCTCGCGATCCTAGATTCCAAGACATATCATTTGTGTCGTGAGCAACGTCGCCAAATCCGATGACCGAACTGTGACACCGGCCATTTCGCAAGCAGTAGAGCAAAGGCGGAACCGAAAAGGAGGACGAGCGTTCACTCTCGGTGAGCATGCTGGGTGACGCGGCCCATCTCCAAGTATGAGTCGGAAGTGGGGTCCAGAAGCTCAAGGATGACGATAGAATGCAGAATGGTACGATCTCTGCTCACCCAGTGTATTCTTGACACCCTCTGTTCCCCGATCATGTGTGAGAGAATAACCTTGTTGTCCTCGATCCAAGCGCGGTAAGTCCAACCTTGAGAGAGCTGAGAAAACGGACCAGGAAGAGAGATACCCCAATGGTGCAAATCACCATCCAAGAGAATTTTCGTGGTTGTATTCGAAATCCACTTGCGGTTCAAGCGGGTTGTCAACTCTATGCCATGTTGTTCGATTTCAAACCTCGACTCCATGAATTCAAACATTTTGCTTAAAATCCAAGGTGTTCCCATTTTGCGGCGCATCTCTTGCATGGCATGCTCCGACTCCTCCGTCTGTCTCCAACGGCCCTGAATATTTGGAATTCGCATATACCCTGGACCGTCGAGGTACTGAGAAGTGACGAGCTCCATCTCTGAGGTCGGGGCGGACGAGGGGTTTGAGGCGCTACTGTTGCTACTACTGTTACTGCTAACGAGAGATGTGAAAGCACCAATAGCAGAAGAGATGAGATTGGTTGGCTTCTTGGCTTTCGCAGAGACTTGGTTTTCGGCGGCAGAGACCGATTCTTTTGCAAAATTATTCGAGTCTGCCTCGTTTGATGCGCCCAACTTTTCGCCGCGGAGACTCAACTTGTTTGTGTATTTGCTGAAAACGCGATCAAAGTCTACCCTGCTGATGTTCCGGTTGCGACGGAACGACTCCAAGTGCTCCTGCACAAGGCGAAGAAACCCCTGATAATTTGGCGTTCCATTATTTGATTGCTTTGTAAGCTGCTCAACCGCGCGGGCAAATGCAACTTCGTGTCGCAAGTAAGACGCCACATCTTCCATCATCTGGTCGCTGGTTGTTCTCTTCAGCTCCTTGGGAGCGGCAAAGCCGTACCCTTCTTCGTCGATTGGCCCGACCGCCTCCTGTTTGATTTTTGCGCTGCTGTCCTCTGGCACTGCTGGCCACCAATCGTTTTGTGACGCTTCATCTTCCCCGTCCCCGGAAAACATCTGAAATATAGCCCCGAAATCCATGTCTTGACCCAGACCGTCATACGGTACGTCTGTCGCGCCGGATTCAAAAGGTACGGGTAGAAAGGGAGGGTTTGAGTGACGCCGTCTGCTCAGACTCGATTCGCGCTCCTGCTGTTGCTGTATACGGCCCATCAGAAGAGCTAGTCTCTTCATCACGCCTTCTAGACGAGACGACTCTCCACTAACTAGAGAGAGTTGTTGCTTGCGAGCAGGAGAAACAAGCACAGCAGGGCCCAATGTCACAGTTGCTGTGATCCCGGCCGTCTTGATCGGATCTTTGCTAACTACTTGGATGTTTTCTGGAGCATCCACCAAGCGCTTTTTGCGAGGGGGATCTGATTCCAGATCCCTTCCGACCGAAGGGTCTGCATTGCTTTGCGAATTTGCATCTTCCTCATCTTCTTCATCACTGCCTTCTTCCTCTTTTTTAAGATCGTCTTGTAAAGATGTGGACGACTTTGAGCGCTTCATAGGAACGGCGACCGGCGCAGAGGGAGCGAGCGTAAACCTCCGGCGCCTTCTGCAAAAGAGCATAAAACTAGGGGATTGGAATACAACCTTGCACACCATCTCGTCAGAGCCTGGCGAAACAGGCTCAAACATGTAACACTGTAGGGCGTGCTCTGCGTCACAAGTGTGTTTATTCGAGGTCCACCCGTAATGCCAGCCACGGCGCTCCCTGTTGTACTCAAAGGCAGACACTGTGTCAGTGCATTTTTCGTCCAGCCTTTCGCCACGAACCCAAGGCTTGATGGGTTCGTCCTTGGACCTCTCCATCTCCGCCGCCCGTCTTAATGACATGCGATCCCCAACTGCGAAAGGTGGGGGGTCTTTCTTCTTGACAAACTCAACCCAGGTGAGGTAGGATTTTGTTGAAAGACCCTCAGGATGGCTGAGCTCCACCTCCACAGACCTGCCGCAAAATCCGCGCTCCTTATGTCTGAAACCACACGACGGGAAACACCGCAGATTCTTCAAGCCACCCCGTTTATTGTTTCGCTGATACATAGACTGGAAAATCTCGTTTTGAAAGTTCCCCGCCAAACTTGTGTTATGATGCTGAGTATTGTGCCCGTACGCATTCTCCGATTGAGCAGCCTTTTGCTTGCCCGGCCCAGGGGGATAAGCTACATAAGTTTCATCAAGGGGGAACTCGCTATGCTCTACATAGGAGCCTGCTCGAGCGTTTCCTGGGAACTGTAAACTATGCCCAGGTCTTCCCTGGTGATCTCCGGGGTAGGCTTGTTCGTCAACGACGTG
This sequence comes from Parietichytrium sp. I65-24A, assembly GCA_012862575.1. Classification (NCBI taxonomy): domain Eukaryota; class Bigyra; order Thraustochytrida; family Thraustochytriidae; genus Parietichytrium; species Parietichytrium sp. I65-24A. Next base: position 774,256 of record BLSF01000008.1, read on the forward strand.
CCGAAAGCCATGCATCTCTGTCAAAACAGGTCCCGCCATGGAGTCGTAATAGTAATCTTGGGAGCGAGAGCTGTCGTAGAACTGACCATCAGCAGTCATCCCTTGCGTTTCGGAGTGGTAATAATACATGTTTGAGGAAGCTTGCGGACCATGATGTCCAGCTACACTGCCAGTGTGGTGCTGTTGCGGGGCATCATGCCGTGGGTGCTGCAAATGATGCTGCGGCGGTGGCGGCGGCGACTGAGACGAATACGCATGTTGCTGACCAGGTGCGTACATTTGCCGCGACTCCATGCCACCTGACCTTGTTCACCTCTTAGCTTCCTGGGCGCTCCATACACCGCCCGACCCCTAGCAAACTTTACCGCTTTCACTTTCACTGTCTCACTGTCACTTTCACTTTGCCAAGATCGCTATCTTCCTTCGCTCTTTCCTTCCCAAGCACACAAGCACACAAGCACCAAGCAGCCAGCCTTCCCTCCAAGGCGCCAGGTGCACCCGGCTTTGAGCGAGTATTGAACGAGTATTGACCGAGTATTGACCGAGTGTTCGAGCACGGGAAGAGCACGATACTTGTTCCCTTTCCCCGACAACTGTGACAACTGTGACGACTGTGACGACTGTGACAACTGTGAGTGGTCTTACCGAGGCGCCAGGAAAGAAAATGTGAAACGGTCGGCCACCGCGCCGGCTCCCTTCGTATCTCCGGTCCCTTATGGTCCGCACCGCGTACCACTAGCTACTCGAGGACGCTAACAGGTCCGCGTACGCACACTGCGGACGTACGGGACTATAGACGCAGCTACGCGTGGTAAGCCAAGGTGGAGTGTGCTAGGGCCTTGCGTTAAGGGTCGCTAGGCGCTTGTCTCCAGATCGGTAAGGGTGCAGTAGCGCCTCTTAGCACCTGAGGATGGGAGATGACATTTACGGTAGTGGCGTGGTAATTGAATTTGGTGGATAACAGGGATAGGAGGAAACAATAGCACTGAATTCTGATACAGCGTATTACAGCGTATTCGACTTGGCAAGTACTCTAGCCACACGCTATAGCCACCATAGGCAAGTGGCTTTTGGAAAGGTGGTACTGAGTACTCCGTAGCACTTGGTATGGACTGGGTGGTAGAATGGAGTCAGCCACACTGGTAAGAAAAGAATGTCTTTAAGGTAACCCTACCGCTAACTATAGTCCGTACGCCCTTGGTTTTGGCCAGCTGATGTGTGAGCAAGGATTAGCAAATCTCGTAAGGAAATCCACAAGAGCGGGTTAGCACTATATAGCCTAGCTTAGCATGGGGGAGTTTGACAGAGAAAACTGTTCACTAGCAATATTTATTTGTTCACAAGTCAGGAGAACCAAACAAACCCCACCGCTGTCGGTACTCAGTACTCATCAGTTCACTCGACATATTTCGAGATTCTCAACTCTGACAATTCGGGCGATCTGTGAAATGTCAAAGCGGAACGGAGGTTTTCGAATTCTCCATTGTCTCGTGCTCCCTTTGCATCCCTTTGCTCACTTTCGGTGGGGAGTTCACTATAACAGCTTTAGCTCTAGCTAGTACAATCTCGTTTTCAGGGTGTGCACATATGAATGAGCCAAGCGAAACGATCTCGTCACAGAGGTTCCTCTGTTACTCGTATAGCGGCTGCGTTACTGCACTGGGGCCCTGCGTGACGCGATTATCTGAGCAAGTATCAGGTTTGCACGTCACTGCCTGCAGTTGGAGTGTGAATGAGAGTGCGATGGTAGTGATGGTAACGAAATGTAACGTAAGTATAACGAAGTGAAAGTTTTTTCTTATCAGACGAGAGCGTTGCAAGTCATGCGTTAATCATACAACAACCGTGACGCGAGCGGGGCCACAGTGCCACAGTGCCACAGTGCCACAGTGCCACGTTGCCATTTTCGGTCAAACAGCAACGGCTCCTCCAAAGAAAAGAGGCCAATCAGGACAGGAGAAAGAACGGTGCGGCGCAGAAAAACGTCGAAATCTCACAGTTTGGGGATATACTGGACTTCAAAAGCGGTGTTCACGACGAAGTGTCGGTTGATTGAGGTTGAGGAAGAGAACGGAGGCTCAAAGCACGTTTTGAAACGAGCTCTTCGTTGAATCAAGAGCTGGGGCATCGTATGTGCACTTTTGGAGCCGCTTCATCTCACGTAGAGGAACTTGGCTGACACACGAACTGAAGCCTCCACCCGTGCTGGCTCGACCGGTGGATGGGTTGTGAACGCAAGCTCAAGTATTGTAGGAAGTAGTCACGTTGCTTGATCAATATTTTGCAATCTGCAGATATTCTTCAATCAAGGCGAAAACGGGCTTGGCCTGCGCGGTTGAGGACAAACGTCGAAAATACCCGCCAGAATGCAAACGCGAGCAAAGTTGAGGCAAACAGAAGATATATCACAAGACAAGGAGCAGAGGGGGGCGAAGGAGATCAAGACACCTCAAAGCGCGCAAAAGCGCAAGCGCGGCGCAGAAGATACAATGGAAGGAAGTGCCGTGGGAACCGCGGCGAAGAGTACACAGCGGCGAACGTGGTCTTTACGGAAAAGTGCTCAAGTGAGTTCCTCCCACGCGCTGCCAAACTCGGGCTCTGATGCTGGCGACGCAAAGGATGCTGATGTGCCGAAGGACCAGGTGCCGCAAGGTGAGGATTCCCCCGATGGTGACCCGCAGACGGGTAACGAGGAGGGACTGCTGAGAGCGTCATCAAATATCGAAGCATCGAGGTCCAGAAACCAACTTCCGCTTCCCGAGGATATGAAGGTCAGGATGAGTCTTCGCGATCTGTTTGATTTGATGTCTGAAGTCGAGGCGCTTCGAAATATGAGGTCAAAGTCCAGAAGCAGAGCTATCTCTAGGCAGCAAGGCGGTGATTCGGGTGGGGACTCTGAATCTTTTGAAAACCCGCTGATCAGCAAAAAAGCAGCTCTCCGGGCGCTCTTGGGTTTTGGGTTCAGCAAAAGTGCCATTTTGCAGGCTGAAGAATTTCTCAAGTCGGATATTATTACGTACGAAAATTTCAGCGAAGCTTGTGCATTAGAACCCAGACAAGTGCAGTTGGGGAGAATAAGTCAGAACGTATGTGTACAGGTGTTTCTGGTAAGTTCTCGTCACAAAGATGGTAATGGCCAATTTGCAACGTACAAAGTGTATTTTAGCTAATGACCCAGAATTTGTTCCACGTGACTCTCGCCATCTAGGGTGGCGCATGCAACCCAACGACGTGGCGCGAGGATGCTGCCGTGCCACTCCTCGAGAAAGAGGGAATAAGTTATTACAATCCTCAGGTGAAAGAGTGGAGCCCTGATTTGGTTCCTCTGGAAGCCAAGATGAAGGCAGGGGCTGCCTTCCTTTTCTTCGTCATCAGCGCACAGACACGATCGATCGCCTCCATGATTGAGGCTGCCGAGCTCATCTCCACAGGGCGCAATCTCGTCCTCGTCATTGAACCGCTTCCTGAAGCCTTGAGCTCGGATGGCGAGGCGGCTTCAACAGAGCCATTATCTGCCTCAGAGTTTTCTCCGGCCGAGCTCAAAGACCTCTCGCGAGCACGAAGCTACCTTGCCGACGTTGCCCAGCGACACGGCATTCCAATTCACAACTCAATTTCGTCTGGTCTTTCCGGACTCCTCGCGTCATTGCGCCAGAATTAAAAAATTTTCCACTCTATACTCATTCAACAATCTACGATCTCTCATCCATCTCCTATCTTCCTTCCGCCAATCGCGACCAGATCAATATCAATACAGAGAAAGAAATACACTCACTCAGATCCGACTTTCTCAGTCACTCGTGATGAATCCCTGTCGCCTGGCTCTGTGCATTGGAATCTGCGCCTCTCGCTTCCACTGTCATCGATGTCATGCGGGGTCATAGTCCCCTGCCACAGACTTGGCCAAATCCATCAATCACTGTGACATTGCATTCACTACCGGTAAGGGGTAGGTGAACGAGCATGGAGGACTAGGAGGGCGTCGTGGAAGATGCTGTGCGCGAGTCTGCAGTGACCCTTGCCCGTGCCTCGATCGAGTGGGGATTCGCTGTGTGAAGTTCTTGGTGGAGTGAAGCAACGAGGCGGAACGGATTGGAGCGGAACGACGACTTGAGAATGTTGGCGTCGCTGAGGCGAACGAGTGGATTAGGCGCTCGTCACGGGCAACTGCGTTTGCAGGGATGGCATAGGTGCGTGGCGTCGGGACGAAGCCTGGAGACCTCGGAGCGCAGACCAGCGGCAAATAATGAGAGCTACGTACTGTGCATGTTTCCGTATCCGTCGGGGAAACTGCACTTGGGCCACGTGCGGGTGTACGCACTGGGAGACACCTATGCTAGAACACAGAGAATGATGGGGCAGAAGGTGCTGTTCCCAATGGGATGGGATGCCTTCGGACTACCTGCAGAAAACGCGGCACGCGAGAGAGGCGTGGATCCGAAGGAGTGGACGATGACTAATATTGCGCATATGAAGAACCAGTTGAAAGGGCTCAACCTATCATTCAATTGGGAGCGCGAGCTAGCTACGTGCGATCCAGAGTACTTTCGCTGGACACAATGGATCTTCTTACAGATGCACAAGCAAGGGCTGGTGTACCGGGATGAAGCTATGGTGAACTGGGATCCGGTCGATCAAACAGTTCTAGCAAATGAGCAAGTCGACAACGACGGCCGCTCGTGGCGTTCCGGAGCAGTGGTGGAGAAGAAGATGTTGAAACAATGGTTCATCAAGATCACCGCCTACGCCGACCAACTCTTAGATGCACTGAAGGATATGAAAGGGGCTTGGCCAGACACTGTGTTGCAGCTCCAGGAGAGCTGGATCGGTAAATCGCAAGGGGCTTTCGTAGACTTTGCTTTGCAAGCAGACGGAGAACCCCTCGACGAGAACCAAACTTTAACAGTCTTCACGACCAAACCAGAGACCTTATTTGGGGTGACTTTCTTAGCGCTGAGCCCCTCACATCCCTTGAGTGTCAAATACCTATCGTCTTCCACCACGTCCAATGAAGGTGCCAAATTGGACATCATGGCAATCCACCCACTGACTAAGACGCCCATCCCATGTTTCGTGGCGCCATATGTTCTCGACGGTTATGGCACCGGCGCAGTGATGGGCGTCCCTGCGCATGATGAGAGGGATGAGCAATTCGCCACCCGCATGGATATCTCGTCGAAAACTGTAATTGATGCAGAGTCTCAGCTCCTCATAAATAGCACGCCGGAATACGATGGTTTGTGCGCTGAAGGAGCTGGAAGGCTGAAGATTATCGATACCCTCGCTTCCAAGCAAGTCGGACGCGCAAAGACTCTATACAAAATCAGGGATTGGCTTGTCTCTAGGCAGAGATCTTGGGGGACACCAATTCCGATGATCCACTGTGGTGAATGCTCGACTGAACCAATTCCAGTCCCGGAATCGCAGCTGCCTTTTACGCCTGTTGCTGGAGAGCGTTGCACGTGCCCAAAATGTGGAAACAAGAACGCCCTCCCAGAGACAGACACTCTCGACACCTTTGTGGACTCGGCGTGGTACTACTTGAGATTTTGTGATCCTCACAACCAAACGCAGCTTGCTTCTAAAGATTCGTTGCAGCAGTGGATGGGTGAAAAGGGGGTCGGAACCTATATTGGGGGAATAGAGCACGCCATCCTACACCTTCTGTATGCACGTTTCACGAACCGTTTTCTCCACGACATTGGACTGGCCCCGACTCCCGAGCCCTTTCACGAACTTCTTACCCAAGGCATGGTGCTTGGCTACACTGCCAAATGCCGCGCCACCGGAAGGTACTTCACTCCTGCAGAACGCGCGATGCCAGACTTTGAGCAGGAGAACGAAGTGGACTTTGTTTGGGAAAAGATGTCCAAATCAAAGCACAACGGCGTTGATCCAGATGAGGTCATAGGTGAGCATGGCGCCGACGCAGTACGGCTTGCAATGCTATTTGCTGCTCCACCCGAGCAAGCTGTTGAGTGGGACCAAGCAGCCCTTCAGGGACAAAAGCGGTTTCTAGGTAGAGTTCGGAGTCAGATACAGCAAGAATTAAGCTCTTCTTCTTCTGGTGAGCGCGGCGAGTCCACCAAACGTTCAAGCGAACTCCGCGCACAGCTCCATGCGACGATTAAGGAAGTTACTTTTCTCATTACCGTGAAGCGCGCATTCAACGTTGCAATTGCCAGGTTAATGGAGCTATCCAACTACATTTCAAAGTCAGATGAGGCTTCGAATTTGATTCGGCGAGAAGCGCTGCGGGATTTGACATTAATGCTCGCGCCATTCGCGCCGCAGCACGCAGAAGAATTCTGGGAACTACTTCACACGAACGAGGGGGGTTCTGTTCATCAACAAAGTTGGCCTCGCTACGACGAGTCCGCACTCGTCAGTACAAGCGCGCTTGTGATCGTACAGGTAAATGGCAAGCGAAGAGCGTCCTTTGAAATCCCTCTTGATGCTAACGGCCTCCCAAGCGAAGAACTCGTCGCAAGCATAGCTCTGGAACACGAAGGTGCCAAAAAATTTGTTCAAGGGGGCACGCTCACGCGCTCCATTGTGAAGCTAAACGAGAAGACAGGAAGCTTTTTAGTAAACTTTGTGGTAAGATAGCGCCTCCTTTCGAGCAGCTGCTGTCGTTGCGCATCTTGTTGTCAGAGACACTGCAAGGTTCTCTGTGCCAAGGGAGGTGCTGTAGCACCATGCGCATACATTTCCATACATGCGAAAAAAGCCTTTTTGCTTCTCTGTGCAGCTAGGCAAATCAGGGAGGGGAAAAACAACGAAAACTAAGTGGATAGAATGGAGAACAATTCTTTCACTCCTTTCTCAGTTTTTTCCTCTTTTGGTTATGATTGGGCTTGATGATTGATTAATCTATGAACGATTTTGCCATGAATGCCTTCAACGAGTCTACTCGGAGCGGTCGGTGATGAGGATCAAGTGATATCCGAACTGAGTTTTTACCGGACCATGCACAGTGCCAACTGGAGAATGAATGACATATCAAGATTAGTGACACAGGCTTGAAGACTATCACACAGAAGGGCCCGGGCGAACCAGATCGGCTCAACCAAACATGCTCACTTACTCTCTTCGCTAAACACTACGTCGTTGAACTCCTTCACCATCTGACCTGGGCCAAACTGTCCCAGAGAGCCTCCGCGCTTCCCGGAAGGGCAGGTGCTGTATCGCTTCGCGAGGTCCTCAAACTCCTCTCCATTCGCGATCCTCTCCTTGAGCTCCTCCGCCTGATTCTTGGTCCCCACGAGGATGTGGCTGGCCGAGGCACGCGGCGCTGCCTCTGCGCTGCCTGCGAGCAACAGTGCCAGCACAGCACACAGCGCCACGCTCAACCACGAAAACACCTTCATCCTACTCTCTCTATAACCCTCTGTCTCTCTGTCTCTCTGCCTCTCTGGCTCCGCTTCCTTCGTTCCTTCCGGGACTTGCTTAGGGTACTCCAAAGTTCTGCTCAAACGCGAGGATCCCTTTGCGTATGCTCACTTCTTTCTTTCTTTCTTTCTTTCTTTCTCTGTCTACTCTGTCTACCCTACAGCAAGTCGTAATCATCGTAATCACTCCTCTTTCCACGGTGGATTTCCACAGTTTCCACTGTTTGTCTCCACAGTCTCCACGGAGCAACGAAAATCCCTAGCTCAAACAACTACAACATACTCTCCCAGAAAGATAGTCGTACAGGTACCTGTACACTAAAGTGCTGCGTTTATCTGAACTGTCAAGCTTAGTGAATAATTTAATAGATTCATTCTCTGATGTTATCTTCTGATGTTCACTGCTTCTGACTAAGTTAGTATTAGAAGTCTGACTCGTGAAAGTTACAAGTTACTAAGTTACTAAGATACCAGTACTGTGTACACAAGCCTTAGTGATAGAATGATCGACAGATGAGTTTAGCGTGCTTAGCGACTAAAATAGTGAGCTTAGTGAGCTTTAAATGATTTAATAGAGAATCTAGCTAGAGCTATAGGATAGAGTATAGATAGAGCTACTCTACTAGTCTAGCCAGCTAGAGAGCGCCACTACCGTACTTGGCCCAAAACGGTTCTGAATTACTAGTATCACGTACACATATTTTTAGCTCCACTCAGGCTAGGACCCCATCCAGCGGCTCTACAGTCTCCAACACAGGAACCTGAATTCTGAAGAGCGTGCAGCTTGTGCATTGATTGATTGTGAATGAAAACGCTTATTACTTTCTTTCTCACAGATGGATTTCTCAAGTTTCTCCTTCCCGGGAAGGAGCTAAGCCAAGCCATCAAGTTTAAAGCGCGAAGGGGATTCTCTAAACCAACATACAAACACCGACTCATACAACTTGGGAGTTACAGTTCGATTCTGTCAAGACTGACTTGACTCCGTCAAAAAAAATCGTGACTATCCGTGACTTAAACCTTGGCTGCATATGTGCGTGCCTTCTTCCGTCTCGCGCTGCGCAGCGTGCGTGTACGTACGTCCTCCCACACATACAACTAACTAGGTCTAGCTACTAGAGAGGAAGGTGCCTTGGAGAAGCGCCATGCGAATCACGAGCCGGAACTATTATGGCAACATGTCGCCTAGATCATGATCATCATCATGATGATGATGATACAACAGAAAGAAATAAAAATTGTAATTCTGAGAGATTTTCTGTAATCGAAGTGTGTTTCGCTTCAGAACCAACTGTGATGTGGAACGTAAAGTCATATACAGCAACCAGGACCGACTGATCCAGGCTGGCGACACAGAGTCCAAGCGAGTTCGGCTCCAGCTTTCACTCTTTATATAGGAATCCGAACCTCCCGTTTAATGTTGAAATTTGAATTCAAGATTGGGAAATGTTAATTGGTTGGAAATATATGAATATTCGTTGTTTGTTTTTAGTTTGAATTAATAAGGAACTTATTTTAACATGCGCCATCCGCAGTAAATACGAAGACAACGTATGGCCAGGCCCCGTTTCCGTTAAAGGCAGTCGTAGCATGCAAGTTCGCCACCCGAACAGATATGCCCCCAGCGGTTCCCCAAGCTGACCACAAGATATCCGATATTGTTGCTTCGGAGTCTGACGGCGGAGTTACCAGGACAATGTCACCCTCACTTGCGCCAGTGACAGTCGCTGTGTAAACAGCCTCAGCCGCAGCCGCAATTGTGGTTGAAGATGCGTCAATAGTGATCGTTCCCTTTATTACCTTTTGTAGCACTGAACAGGCACTTCCTCCGATCTGAAGTCCTGTGGAAGTAAACCGTGCTACCTCAACTGTGTCGCTTTTGACAATTACATTGCCGCTTGCTGCACCTGCGCCAGCTACCAAATTGATGTCACCACCAGACGTCGAGGTTCCTGCTCCTGAAGTAATGGTTACAGCACCGCCAATATCCGTGCCAGCTCCACCAGTGATGCTCACAGCGCCTCCGGTTGAAGTTGCAGCAGTCGATTGCCCAGCCACAATCGAAACTGCACCTCCTGCGCCTGTATCCCCGGTACCGACTGCGATTGATACATCGCCTCCTGCACCTCCTGTTGCGCCACCAGACGATATTGTTATCGAGCCTGACGCTCCAGCCGTAGAGGCTCCCGAGGCAAACGTTAGAGCGCCAGTAGTTGCGCCTCCC
>BLSF01000009.1:742798-771960 GCA_012862575.1 Parietichytrium sp. I65-24A
GCATACCAAGGCCTTTCGGAGCTTCCGATCGACGGTTGGTGCGACGGTATGGCGTACGCGACTGCTCAGCTGATCACAGACATCTGGTCGTCTGATCCATTCACAGCGGCATGCACTGCAGCGATCGAATGCGCGTGCGGAACATGCCCTTACACCTGCGACTACGAGGTGAGCGAGCTGTGCGAAGGAGACACATACGAAGACGCTGTGGAGGATCTCGTGGACGAGCTTGAAGATCTCTTCGACTGATTTAACAAAAGTACAGCATTGTAATACTAAGATAATATCTTTCCAAACATATATTTCGATTCGAACATAATCATCCACACTTCCAGGTCGAAACCCGCTGAGCAAGGCCGGCATGCACGTCTTATGAGCGGTTAGTGTGAATGGTTTCGCCCTTGAAAGATAGTTCTTCGTTCACAGCTGGTCAAACTACTTCGAATCACACACATCTAATGTTATACTTTTAAAGATACCTGATGTCAAGTTTTCAGCTTCTCGGCGCTTGCTCATTATTGAATCTTGTTAGGTAGCAGTACAAATGGGAGTGAACGGATACACGAGTTTGTTTTAAAATGTGCTGGCTGACCTATTCACGTACGATCAGAAGCTTTGCGAGGCGATATCAGTTTTTCATCAATTACTCTCATGGAAAACCAGCTGAAGAAATCTCTATCGATTTCTAAGAAGGTTTTCGTTCCGCTGACCCATCGTGCACGGTTTAGATCTTGTAGGGCTTGGGATCTTCTTGGCGAGACTTGAAATCTTTGTCGAGTGACCTCGCTGGCCAGCAATTCAGCGTGTCACATCCAGCGATTCCTCAGTGAATTGACCAACATTTTGAACCAGCGATTGTCAACACCAAATCCCAATACTTGACAAAGCCTATACACCCAGAAAGTCCCACTCGATCATCAGCGTTCGTTCACACGTGGGATTTATATCTTTGTCGAATGAAGAATTCGCAGAGCTCGAATGCTTCGCACCAAAATGAGTTCGGCATTACACTCTCGCTGAACCGCTATAAGAGTACACAAACCGAACACTATGGAATAGGAAATGGATTCTGCGATGTCCAAACGGAATTCCTCTGACCCACAGTAGGACATCTTACTCATCGCACTTTCTTTCCCACCTGTTCGACGAGATCGAAGACATCCAAGATATCGAGGACCCTCTGCGCTGCGATACAATGAGAATTTTGAGCGCCGAGCGAGCAAATTCTCTGCCAGGCAGTTCAATTGTATGGAAAATGTGCGAGGAGAGGTATCTTTCTCAATAAAGCATGTACTCGGAATCTCGCGCACGGCATCAACTTGGACCAACACCAGAACCCAAACTCGCAAGAGAGCCACTGCAACAAACACAATTCAAGAACCACAAAGCCACCCAAGCCAAAACAACAAACAACAATGAAAATCGCTTACATCCTCGCATCGGTGCTTGTCGTTGCCACGTCCGTCAACGGCGTCCATGTCGACAGAAAGCTCCTCTCGAACCGCAAGATCCGCGGACTCGCCACCTCCGAGGAGGCCGCTACCGAGTCCAACTGGAGCTTGAAGAAGTGGGTCTCCAAGACCGTCAAAAGCGTCGAAAAAGACGTCAGCTCCGACGTCAAGTCCATGGAGGACGAGATCGAGTCACTTGGCAAGGACGCCACTAAGTTCATCGATGACGCGGCAAAGACCATTGAAAGCGCTCTCGAGAAAACCTTCGTCAAGAGAACCTCTTCGCTCTTTGACGACATCGTCTCGGACAGCGAGACTGGCTGGTCCGATCTGCTCGCCGGGTTCGACTCAGTGGAGGACTACTTCGACACCCAGTTTGTGGATGACCTCGAATGGCTCGGTGACGAGATCGCTGACGAGGTCGAAGATCTCGTGTGCGACTCGTCCGTCGGAAAGACAGCGACCATCACGGCTTGCTCGGCAGCTCTGAGCGCGATCACATGTCTCGCTACGGACGGCATGGGTCCATGGTGCGGGTCCGGCACTCTCCTGGAGTCCATCGTCAGCTCCTCCGTGTCCGCGACCATCAAGACAGTTGTCACTTGTACCGCATACCAAGGCCTTTCGGAGCTTCCGATCGACGGTTGGTGCGACGGTATGGCGTACGCGACTGCTCAGCTGATCACGGACATCTGGTCGTCTGATCCATTCACAGCGGCATGCACTGCAGCGATCGAATGCGCGTGCGGAACATGCCCTTACACCTGCGACTACGAGGTGAGCGAGCTGTGCGAAGGAGACACATACGAAGACGCTGTGGAGGATCTCGTGGACGAGCTCGAAGATCTCTTCGACTGATTTAACAAATTATTCAGCACTGTAATACTAAGATAATATCTTTCCAAATATATATTTCGATTCGAGCATAGTCATCTACACTTCCAGGTCGAAACCCGCTGAGTAAGGCCGGCATGCACGTCTTGTAAGCGGTTAGCGAGAGTGTTTTTGCCCTTAAAAGATTGTTCTTCGTTCACAGCTGGTCAAACTACTTCAAATCGCACACTTTTAATGTTATACTTTTAAAGATACCTCATGTCAAGTTTTCAGCTTCTCGGCGCTTGCTCATTATTGAATCTTGTTAGGTAGCAGTGCAAATGGGAGTGAACGGATACACGAGTTTGTTTTAAAATGTGCTGGCTGACCTATTCACGTACGATCAGAAGCTTTGCGAGGTGATATCAGTTTTTCATCAATTACTCTCATGGAAAACCAGCTGAAGAAATCTCTATCGATTTCTACGAAGGTTTTCGTTCCGCTGGCCCATCGTGCACGGTTTAGATCGTGTAGGGCTTGGGATGGTCTTGGCGAGACTTGAAACCGTTCGAGTGACCTCCCTGGCCAGCAATTCAGCGTGTCCCATCCAGCGATTCCTTAGATGCATTGACCAACTCCTCAAGCAGTGATTGTCAACACCAAATCCCAATACTCCCTCCTTCCTATTCTTTACAGTTTGACAAAGTCTACACACCAGAAAGTCCCAGTCAATCATCCACACATGGGATTCATATCTTTGTCGAATGAAGAATTCGCAGAGCTCGAATGCTTCGCACCAAAATGAGTTCGGCATTACACTCTCGCTGAACCCCTATAAGAGTACCCAGACCGCACACTATGGAACAGCAAATGGATTCTGCGATGTCCAAACGGAATTCCTCTGACCCACAGTAGGACATCTTACTCATCGCACTTTCTTTCCCACCTGTTCGACGAGATCGAAGACATCCAAGATATCGAGGACCGTCTGCGCTGCGATAAGATGAGAATTTTGAGCGCCAAGCAAGCAAGTTCTCTGCCAGGCAGTTCAATTGTATGGAAAATGTGCGAGGAGAGGTATCTTTCTCAATAAAGCATGTACTCGGAATCTCGCGCACGGCATCAACTTGGACCAACACCAGAACCCAAACTCGCAAGAGAGCCACTGCAACAAACACAATTCAAGAACCACAAAGCCACCCAAGCCAAAACAACAAACAACAATGAAAATCGCTTACATCCTCGCATCGGTGCTTGTCGTTGCCACGTCCGTCAACGGCGTCCATGTCGACAGAAAGCTCCTCTCGAACCGCAAGATCCGCGGACTCGCCACCTCCGAGGAGGCCGCTACCGAGTCCAACTGGAGCTTGAAGAAGTGGGTCTCCAAGACCGTCAAAAGCGTCGAAAAAGACGTCAGCTCCGACGTCAAGTCCATGGAGGACGAGATCGAGTCACTTGGCAAGGACGCCACTAAGTTCATCGATGACGCGGCAAAGACCATTGAAAGCGCTCTCGAGAAAACNGGAGTCCATCGTCAGCTCCTCCGTGTCCGCAACCATCAAAACAGTTGTCACTTGTACGGCATACCAAGGCCTTTCGGAGCTTCCGATCGACGGTTGGTGCGACGGTATGGCGTACGCGACTGCTCAGCTGATCACAGACATCTGGTCGTCTGATCCATTCACAGCGGCATGCACTGCAGCGATCGAATGCGCATGCGGAACATGCCCTTACACCTGCGACTACGAGGTGAGCGAGCTGTGCGAAGGAGACACATACGAAGACGCTGTGGAGGATCTCGTGGACGAGCTTGAGGATCTCTTTGACTAAATTTTCGATCGAATAATACTTACAAATAAATTAATGAAAAGGAGCGACTAAATATACTGAGAACGAGTTGCAGATCACTTCTTCGAATCTTCCCGCATCATTTCACAGAACTCGTCATAAGATATGCTCCCATCTTTATTAAGGTCCAGCTTTCGAAACTCTTCTTCTAGGCTCTCCGGCGCTTCGTCACCATAAGCGTCTCGGAGCTCGTCCAACGTGATGTCACCGCTCCCGTCTTTGTCAATAAAGTCAAAGGCAAACTTCAAGTTTGAAGACTGCAGGTAGATCGTCTCCGTAATTGCTGCGCCCATGAATTCACTAAGATCAATGGAGCTGCCTTCGTGAGCATATTCCTTTGTCAATAAGCTTGCAAGCTCGTCTTGAGAAGCGAGTACGTTGAACGAGTTTGTGCTCTTGGATTCCTCCAAGATATAGCTTGCCAGAGTACTTGCTGGCACCATGCCGGTGCAGTCTTCGTCGAGACTTTGAAAAATCTCACGCAAGCGATTGACATATACATTCTTATCTCCGGTCTTGCTAGTTGCTGCCAAATGCTTAGCGATGATTTTGATGGACAGTTTCTTGACACGCTCGTAAGAATGGAAGGCTTGCATATTTGTGTAAGCAACCTGAAGTGGCTCGTCTCGATTTTCTCCGAGCTGGTGGATCCATGGGTGTGCAAGTGCTTCCGTCGCAGAGAGTCTTTCTAAAGGATTCACGTGCAAAAGTTTACGTACCAATGATTTCGCGCTTTCTGAGACCTCGTCCCAAGCAGGATCGTCAAAACTATAGTGCGCCAGGGACACGCTGCGCAAAATGTCATCATCGGTGTTTCCACCGAAAGGCACTTTTCCACAGAGCAGGATGTACAAAATCACACCAACGCTCCACAAGTCACACTTTTCAGTATAATTCTTGTCCAGCACTTCTGGGGCCACATAAGTTGGACTTCCGCAAGTACAGTGCAAGAACTCCATCTCCTTAAACTCGCGCGCCATTCCAAAGTCGATAAGGCACAACGGGCTCTGTTCATTCTTGTACATGAAGAGCACATTTTCCGGCTTGACATCTCGGTGAACAATGTGCAATTTGGTGTGCAGATACTCTAAACCCAGAAGAATTTGTCGAATAATTACCGCTGCGTCCTTTTCTGAGAAGCTCCCGTTTTCGATTATTCTATCAAACAGCTCCCCCCCAGTGCAGAGCTTGCTGATGAGGTGTACACTATCCTGGTCTTCAATCGCTTCGACGATCCCAAGAAGGTGGGGGTGGTCAAGTTTTTTCAGCATGTTTATCTCATTTGAAAGCTCGAACGCATCATTGACCTCATCTTTGGTAAGGGATTTGCATGCAAACTCTTCGTCGCGGTCCTTGCTGCGAACGAGCCGAACAACGCCAAATCTCCCAGTTCCGATTTCGTTCAGGATCTCATACTTTTCTTCCACGTCCTCAAACTGCTGGCCAGTAATCGACTCGTCGCTTTGATTCTCTGAAAATGGGCTTATGAGCTTCCCAAACATGTTGGAGAGAGACGACGCAGGGCCGGCCCCGGCTCCATTCTTTGCCGCGCTGCTCAACCCAGACCTCTGCTGCCGAACTAAAGCTGCCAATCGTATTCTAGAGCCAGCCAGCGCCAACGCCCTGCTCTTACCGACTGCCCGTGCCAACATTGACCCAAGTCTGCCTCCCTCGCCACGCCCCCAGAAAACAGCACTAACGCTCACTCTGTGTTGCACTTTTCACAGATCCTGAGACCGCAATGTGAGGAGATCAGTCACTCGTTTTTGTCCATTGAGTGTCAGTTCTCGGTGGTATACGCGAGGACTTTCGAGGAAGCTTGCGTGTAATCTCACCGAGGACGAATAAGATACCCGTCCGAGTCTCAACCTTTAGCGTGAACACGACTTCCACACCGGGGAGGCTAAGGTCGATAAACATTTTGCTTATTTATTGCTTTGAGGTCTTTGAGGCTCCCATAACCTAGGGTCCGCAACTTAACCGAATTACGTTAGAGATTTTGGTTGTTGGGAAGGCTACAACATACCGATGATTGAGGAATTGCGTAGTGGGTCAGTGCCGAACAGTTTGTTCGACTGAGGATTATGACAACTCTCGTTGCTTGCTTGGAAATGCAGTTTGATACACAGCAGTTGATAAGAAAAATGCCGCGCCTCGAGAGCGGGGAACATGTTGCGTTGGCAAGTAAGGCTACAACGATCGAGGCGCCAACAACGGCCCAAACCCCATGAGGTTCGCCGACAAGGTCAGCCCATTCGTTCTTGCCCCCTTTCAAGCTACTTCGGTTGCCTTCCTCTTTGTTATGTGCGCCGCCACTCCCTTTGTCATCTGAACTCTGGACAGCAGAAGCGAAGGCAACTTGACTCTTTGGTATCGTATCCATCACGACGCCCTCAGATCTAGATTCTTTCAACTGCGAATGAGAGCGCACAGTACAGTATCTTGGTTAATTCATATTTTCAAGTTCAAACAAAAATTCTTGAGCGTAACAAACCTGCGCACAAATTTCCGGCAACTCCGCGCGCCTCTCGCATTGTACATTACAAAATACGCCCACGGCTATTCAATGAAGTGTCATACGCTGCTCCTTTCGTCCCGTTCCTCCCTTTGCAAGAGTTGCAAAAGAGCCGTTAAAACCATGTTGAACTTGAACTCTAAACTCTGACTCTGACTTGAACCGGGTTGAACTTGAAACTTAAAGTTAAGAAGTTGAGCACAGTCAATCCGAACTGCATTGCCTCACAGTCGCTGGCATATAGAGCTGCTTCATAATTTGTTCATTGTTCATCGTTCATTTCATTTGCATTTCATGTGATTGATTGAGCATTTAGATTGAACGAGTACATCGTCGATGGTGAATTTGATTTGGTAGGCGTGAGAAGTGACGGGCCGCGCAATATCAGCGAAGGGGAATTGCGCGAACGTCAGAGTTAGTTTGGGGCTTTCCAGATCTTGCGCTGGCGCGCCTGGAAGGTTAGGGGCGTGCATTTGGTTTCGGCTGCTGGAGGATTCAGACCGCAGCAACGATGAGCGATAACGTGAACGCGTTTGCCAAAGTGCTTGTGAAAACGTCCCCTCTGACAAATGAAGATGTTCAAGATCTGCGAGGCGTGTTTGAGTTTCTTGTGCAAGCGGGGGAGTCGAAAACCTATATCACGGCCGCCCAAGCTGTGCGCGCGTACCAAAAATTAGGAATTCCAGGGGCGAAAGTGGAGGATGAGAATGGTGGGGTAACTGTGCAAGAAGGGGCTCAGCCAAAGCTTTTGCTGAATGAGCAGGAGTTTCTTCTTGTAGGTGCAAGACTTCTTCGTAAAGAAAGGGACACGCACATAGCACAGGAGGGCCGTATTACACTGGACCCGGAGGAGATAGCAGAGGTGAAGGCCGAGAGAGTTTTCCAGGCTCTTCAATACAAGTCAAAAGGAAAGGTGACCTCAAAAGACATCCAAGAATGGCTCCTAGTATCGGGAGTGGCTGGTGCAGATGAGCAGGTCGGCAATCTCGTCTGCGATAAGATGGGCGGCCTGGAGCGTGTCATCGACCTGGATGATGATGAGAGGCGATTTGTTGGCAAGGAGGAATTCGTTCGCTATCTGAAACCCATCATGTTGCAGCAAATAGAAAGTGCTTTGTCCGAAAAGGCGGCTTAGCTGTAAACCAGTTGACGGGAACATCTCGTCTCATCTTGTCTCGAATTTGAAATTTTGATGTAAGTACACCTCTCCGGGAACCAGATATCGAAGAATGACTCTTATTTTTACTTTTTACGATTAATGCGCACTCGAGTAGCGTAATACGTACGTAGTAAAGCTCTTTTCTCACGAAACATTACCAATGGTTGATCCAACTCCAAGCTCATCTGCTGCACTGCAATGTCTCGGAGACTGCTTGTAGCCTTTGACTATGCAGCCACCCATTTCAGAGACTTGCCGTCCACTTCCTCACCAATTCGAATCGACCGAATCTCTTTGACGGACACCCAAGAGCACTGACAAGCATAAGCGGCAAAGCTGAAGTCCCAATTGACCAGTTAGCAAGCACGTCCAACACACTTCCCAAAACCAACATCGCTGATGTACGAGACTGTCAACTTACCCCTTCCTAGACTCCAGCATCGGTGCCATTTTCGCGCGGTCTGGAGCAGTATTCCTAAAAAACATGTAATCAGCAACTTCTTGCCACTGTTTCCCGGCCCATCTCTGCACAAGGAAATCGCAGTGAAGGCACCTGAGCGACTGGTTCGCAACTTTCATCACCACGGAGGCGTTTTTCCCTAGCTTCGCATTTTCTCCTCCGAGTATGGTGACCTTTCCTGAACTTTGTGCAAAGCTGCTGTTGTTGGTATGAAGACCGGAGCACGCAGCTTCTTCATCGTCATCGTCGTCGTCAAAGTCGTCCGCGATGCTGCTCCTTTCTGACTTTTGGCTGGCTGCCCGAGACTGGAACGCTGGCTTTCGACACGAAGAAGTAACCGAGCGTTTGCCCCAAGCGTCTCCCTTCTTACCCTCCTCATTCGATTCGCTGTCGTCTAAACTCAGCTCTCGCAAGAGGTCGTCCACGTCATTTCCTGCCTTCTTTGACTGCGTCCATTTCTTACTGCTGGTGTTGTCATTCCTGGTTTCCGCTTTCGGTTTGCATCGAAATCCGTCGTCTCCAAGAATGTCGTCAAAGTCATCAAACATGGCCGCTGCCCTCGCGAGAACCCCGCTCTCTACGTTGTCTTCCCTTCTGACCTCGCTGCGCAGGTTTGGGGTTTTGCGCGTACACTTTGTCAATTATTTTGCAGCAGCAAAGTCCAAATTGTTCATGAGATGCCCAGTAGGATTAGTGTGCACCAACACTAATACCTCTGCCAAGTGACTTAGCATTATTTACAAGATTTTACCGTTGCTTACCAGTCTTAGATAGGTAGTTCGCTAAAACAACCACCATTTGGTCTTGAAGATGTGATAAACCGAGGGACTCTTGTGACGAGGGTCTCATTGCCAGAGCGCGTTTTCGTGGGATTTCGTGGGTATGAACAAGATGAAGAAGAGTAATGGCAGTGGTGGCAAAATGCCGAATCTACAATCAACATATTTTCACATTGGCTCTGGAGAGTTCCTCAGTAGTACGCTCGATTGAAAACTAATTTATCGAAGGCTTTCTTCCCGTCGGAACGACCACTGGAGGTCACTGAAACGCGGTCCTCACCAGAGCTTTCATCTTTCTCCACTACAAGAACGTCTCTGTCGTACATTGAGTGAAACGGTGGCTGCATCACGGCCCTCTGTGCTCTAGTCATGTCTTCCAGGTATTCAGCGGGCCACCCTTCAGAGTATCCTCTTGCGAACGCAGCGTTGGCCGGTGCGAATCGGAAGAGTGCAATACGACGCTGAAAATCTGGGGTCCAAGGCAAGCAGCCATGTATCGTCGCTTCAGAGAAGATGACGGCATCTCCAGCTTTAGTGACAGGCTGCTCCACGCACGTCTTGAAGAAATCGACATCTTCACAATCCATCATCGCCTTAGACAGAGGCCTGTTCAGTTTGTGAGAGCCTCTAACCACACAAAACCCGCCATGCCCAGGTCCACAGTCTGTAAGCTGAAAAGCCACAGCAATAAGAGTATTATACATTCTCCCATTCTCATATCGGTATTGCAACATGGGGTTTGACTTTCCTTCGGAATCCAGCGGGCCGCCGTGTAGCTTGAACCCTTCGCTTCCGCGATCTTGTGCGAGCACCAGAGGGGAGTGGTCTAGCCTGTAACCCTGCCCGACGAGCTCGTGCAGCACAGGCACCAGCTTCGGATGGCACAACATCGACCTGAAGACCTCGCGATCAGCCGCTGGCCAGCCGAGCATGCCTGCCAAGTCTGTTCTGGAATTGGGCCCGGAGAACGCCTCCGCGCCGCCTGCATTCTTTAGCTCCGTGGCACTTCTCTGTTGAGCCGCAGCCTCGCTTTGCTGTTGTCCTCCGGGCCTATTAGAACTGAGGCGCTTATCCAACGCCAAGTTTGCAGCCGATACCTCCCGTGCCGACAGAACCTGTGGAATTACGACGAAACCATTCAGGTCGAACAGCGTTGCTGCGCGTTGCACCATCCCCATTCTTTCAACTCACTCGCAGCTCTGCGCCAACTCGTCGTTCACTTGAAAGGAAGAAAGATAGATAGATAGATAGATACAATGAAAGCAAGCAAGCAAGCTTCAACCCTCCAAATCGTCCGTATCTTGCAGCTACACTAAACTTATCACTCGATTAATCAAGTACTCGAGTACCCCTTTTACTGTATGCCCTCCTCCTTCCCTTTCCCTTGCGTCGATGATTGATATGTTACAGCTTCCTGACGTCCTCGAGTACTCACTTCCACACTCCCTCATCATTCATTGACACTCTTCACACATCTTTATCTTTACACATCTTCACACAGTCACTTGTGACTGAGTACTGAATCTCAGTACTCGGTCAGTAGTGAGCACCTTGAAGGGGGAAGGAGGCAAAGGAGGCCGTCGTCTACGTCTCTGAGCACACTGGGCATTGCTTTTCGTTTTTCGTTTTTCGTTTCGTTGTTTGAAACGTATGTTCTGAAAGTCACATTCTTACACGTATCAGAATTCGGAATTCGGAAGATTTGAAGGCTCGAAGAGGATAGTTTAGAGTTTGGAGTTTAGAGTTTAGGTTTGGCGTTGGCAAAGAGAGTGCTCAGGCGATGGCGGAACAGCCGTGGTGGGCAAACCAGGGTCACACGCGGGCACTGGCGCAGCGCAGTGCTAGACTCGCGAAGAGTAGGAGGTCATGGTCCATCGCAGGTTGCGTGCTGCTTGCGTGGGCGGTGGTTTGGATTGTGGCGGGCACATTGTAAGTACTATTTTGCCGTTGATGATGGTATTGTTTGTTCGGTGTGGTGTAGAATGAGACGTTGGACTGACGAAATGGGTCGGTGGAATAGTTATATGACGCAGAGCTCAAGCGCGGCGCAGGGGGCGGCGTGGAGGTCTGCAGCGTCTGGTGCAAGCGTATTGCCGCCAAATTTGCATGCTGGCGCTTTGGAGGAAGGGTTTTCGGATGCCATTGAAGGCTTCCTATTCGGCAGGTATGATCCGCCGCGCTTTGAGCCGGGCCTCGCCCAAGCGCTCAAGGCCTGTGGACAAGATGATAAGTGCGGCGGGGTTACCTTCGTACCCTTTGCGAGCAATGGAGAAAAGTTTGAGTTGCGGACACAGACAATATCCTACATAACGACTGACGGGCAGGTGTCATTTTCAAAGGTCCGCTCAGGTGTAAATGAGATAGGTTTGCGACAAGGCACAACGCTCAACAACTTGCGGAAACCGCAAAGCAAGCAACCATCCTACGAAGATGCGGAACTGGACAACGAGGACGGTGAGAAGCAGCAACCAGACGAGAGAACTGATGAGGCTGAAATTGACACGGAAGTAAATGAGGAAGAGGAAGAAGAGGATACAGGCGATGGCGACGGCGACGGCGGCGAGAACCCGAATGCGTCAGAAGACGGAGAAGACTTTGATAAACTCACTCGAGAGAGGTTTAGGAAATTATCTCCAGAGCAAGTCACCACGGATGATGGCGAGGGAGTCACGGATGGTCCTTTGGTTATAGATGAAGGCGAGGGTGGAGCCATGGCAATCCCGTTCTGGCAACCACCTCATAATATCCAGCTTGACAGTATTGATAAGATTGTAGACGGGCAGCCTACAATATTTGTAGGTATAGCGTCATACAGGGACAGAATGTGCCACGAAACCATTGAGCGCGCGTTGCACTTTGCCGTTCATCCACAGCGTTTGCGCTTTGGGGTTGTTGAGCAAAACGCCCCTGTCGACATACCCTGCTTTTTCACCGAGAAAACATGTGAGGAAGACCCAGAGCAGCTCCTGTGCAAGTACAGAAACAATATTCGCATTCTCAAAGTTTCGGCCAAAGCTGCGCGTGGACCAACGTTCGGAAGATATAGAGCCGACTCGCTGTACCGCGGGGAGTCGTTCGCGTTGCAGCTGGATGCTCACATGTACTTCGCCAAAGACTGGGATGAGGGCATGATCGCTCAGTGGCTCTCCACCAAGAACGAGTATGCAGTGTTGAGCACATACCCCTCGGACTTCAATCGGCAAACAATAAACGAGAAGACCGGTGCCGTTCATGTCAGAACAACACCGATTATATGCAAGTCCAAATTCGTCGGCGACAACGGAATGACAAAACATCAGAGCGCTGAGGAATTTCTCCCGCCCAAAAAACTTCAGACCCCAATTTTGCAGATCTGGTGGGCAGCGGGAATCTCATTCTCGCGTGGCCACAGAGTCGTTCGAGTCCCTTACGATGGATATCTCTTCATGCTGTTTGACGGGGAGGAGACGTCCATGGCGTACCGTATGTGGACTCACGGGTATGATTTTTACACGTTTCATAATTCGCTGGTCTTCCATCCTTACGATCGCAAAGACCGTCCTCCTTTGTTCTGGGAAAACGAAAAGACAGACCACTTGGCCAGGGAACAAGATCTGGAACGTAGTGAAAATAGGTTGTTGAAAGTGTATGGCATGGAGCCGCTTGGCCCTTACGAAGACAGGGAGATAGAGCGATTTGGACTTGGCGACCGGCGTCCACTGCCCAAGTTTTGGAAGCTGTTTGGGGTGGATTACAAGAAACGCTCGGTTGTCAACTATTGTGAAGCAAGCCGCACAGCTTCCATACACTATGCTTTGACCCCGTTCCTTCGCAAAGATGGTCATGGAATCGACTACTCCAAGATTGAAGACAAATTAAACTTTCGCAAGGCTGCACGCCGTGCCATTCGAGGCCTCGGGGAATACGCATCCCTTGACACATCCTCAGGATCCTCATAAGTGACAGCGAAGCGCAGGCATCACGCATCCTTGTCTTCGAGCTTTAAATAACACACACCAATCCATAAAAACAAACCGAACAAACGATGTACTCAGTACCAGTCCACCAAACAAGCGGTGAATTCCCAAGTGGACCCACGAAGTGCAGCGTTAACAAACCCTCTCGGAAAGTGGGGTGGGGTATTCACATCAAGTTCTCCGAATCCTAAGATTGCGAAACAACAAACAAGAAGCTCAACCATCTGACTTTAGCGACGGTAGAGAAGAGAAGTGAAGTACGAGAACTATAATTACACTATAGTTCAAGACTTCGTTCTCCACATCGATCGATTTCGTACATGGGACACTATCTCCTGCGCACACTGTACGGTAAGAGCATGCGTGTACCCTGAGCAAGACGGCAGTGCTAATCCAATCCTAGCGTCCGCGATGGGCCAGCAGGCGTCGCAGGCGTCGCCAGTCCCCGGCCGTTACGCTGCGAGGACCGAAGCGGCGCTCCTCCCTGCTGCCCCTCGGCATGGGGATCGGCAGCGGGTTCTCCTGCTACCCCTGCGCGCCGGTTCCACGCGGGAGTGGACGGCGGGCGGGTTCTCCGGCGGATTCTCGCCCGCAGACCGCGCTGGAACCGCATGCCGCGGACAGGTTCTCACTGCGATGGGTTCCGCCCCTGTTGGTGTCATGGATGGAGATGGAGACGGTGATGGAGACGGTGATGCACGGGGGAGAACGAATGGCGCGGGAGAAATGCTAGCAATTGGCGCGGACGCAAGGCTATGGACGCGAGTGTGTGGCGCTTGGCAACGCGCGGCTGTCGTTGTTCAGAACGATTCGTTGTGCGCTGGTACGGCTCAAGAAACGGCGCATGTCGAAGCCGATGCTCTACCCAAAGCCAGTGCAAAGAACAGTTCACGTGCCAATGCACTCGCGGAAGCGCGGGGCGCGGGGGAGTCCAAGTTAAGCGCAAACTACAATGCACATTTCAAGCTCAACGACAACGACAACGCGGTCGCGGAAGCGCCAGGGATGCCAAGTGTGCGGGAATCCAATGCCAACGCATGTTCAGGAGCCAACTCGAATGTGGGTGCGAACGTGGACGGGAATTGGGAACGCTTGCAGGAAGGGGAGACGGTGCAGTGGCGGTTGGCGGCCTTGGACGGCGGCAAGCATGACGGCGTAGCGTCAGAGCAGTTGTGGGCTGCAGTGCAAGAGCACACCGGCGAGAATTGGAAGGGCAGCGCGAGTGTGCTGGTGATGCGTTCAATTTGCGACGGTATTCAGACTCATGAACCTCGCGTGGCAGCCCACGCCCTGCTCCTCGCTCATGCTGGGTCCCGCGGCGACCACGGGGACCGCGAAAACAAGAGGGGAGAAACGACGCCGCTGCGCGCGACGCTGGTGAAGATTCAAGCTGGGGCCAGGATTGTGCAGGTGGCGTGCGGCGCTTCGCACGTTTTGGCGTTGGACGCCGCTGGTGTTGTCCACAGCTGGCAGGCGGCGGCGGGAGCCGGTGCTAGAGCTGCAGTTGCCGGATTGCTAATTGGCAGGACCGGCGGACCTAGTCATGAACCCGGAGTGGTGCAAGCGCTCAACGATGCTAATGCGCCGATCGTGCAGGTGGCTGCGGGGCACTTTCACTCGATGGCGCTCAGCGCGAGTTGCAGGGTATTCACGTGGGGCGACGGCCGCGGGGGAAAGCTGGGCCATGGGGAGGAACTGGACGAGGTGTTTCCCAGGGAGGTCGAGTATGTGCAAGTGGGGCCCCGCGACGGAGAGAAGCTCGCGCTGAAGCTTCAGGTCCCGATCTCGTGCGTCGCTGCAGGTAGAACCCACTCGGCATTCCTCGGCGTTGGCGGAACACTTTTCGTCTTTGGATCCAACGCCGACGGGCAGCTGGGCTTTGAAACTGACGTCGTGCGGAAGGTGCAGACCCCGATGCACGTAGCAGCGCTGTCCAAAGGGAGAATGGCGGTGAAAACGTGCTTCTGCGGCGAATGGCACACGGCCGTGCAGACCAGTACAGATTCACTGCTTGTGGCCGGACGGCTGGAGAGCACAAGCGGCGCAGGATGCGAAGAGGACGGGTTCTGCGGTGACAAGGATGGGTTCCGTCTCTTTGCACCACCGCGTGGGACGAGGGTGAAAAATCTCGTCAGCGCCCTCGCTTACACCGTTTGTCCGGTCGACCAAGAAGAAGAGCCCGAAGCGGACGGTGCTTTAGATACGGAAGGCAGAGTTAGTATTACTTTAAAATTTAGGCCAATGCCGGATTTAAAATCTTGCGCAGAGGTTTTGCGTCCACAGAGGGAGGAACTAATTCCGACAAAAGAATTGCCAAACCAATGCTGCGTGTGTTGTGCATATCATCAACAGTATGCAAAACGTCCGATGTGGAAACAGAGTCACCATCGCGCTTCCTCTCCAAAGTGCCCGGCCTGCAGCGAAGAGGTCATTCTGGCGCAGAGCAAGCAGCTGCGCGATCAAAAGGCGCAAATTGAGTCAATGAGACAAATGCTTGAACAGAAAACTGTGGACGCTGCTAGCTTTCGGGAGCTATGTATTCGCAAAGCGAACACGGAAACAGCACTCGGCTCCATGCTGAGCAGAATGAGATCTGAGGATGCCGTCGAAGGAGGCTGGACCGCCTGTGCTGACGCCATTTGCGAGGTTCTTGAGGGCTTTCATGCGCGCGTCATTCAGCTAGAAAATGCAAATCAGCATCTTGCTGAAGAAAAGGCACACTTGCTGCAAAGGCTCGAAAGTTCCAACATTGCGAAAGCGCCATTTAGCTCAGATGGAGATCAAGAATCTGTCGAGTCAGATTCCTCTGATCCTTCCATTGCAGCATTTCGATCCTCTAGCTCAGACCAGTTTCTGGTCGAAGATTCGGAGGCATGGCACGTTCCCATCTTTGACGAAGAATTTTAGAGCGAAAAGTCTTGCTTCCCACAGCTTTAAGACCTCGCGGGCCAAATTGATTCATCTCCAACCTCGCCTAGTTCTCGTCTTGCAGTTCGGTCCATTTCATTTCCAATCTTTTCTTTTCATTCACGTGTAAGTGAATGTTCATTGAAAATGATTGTGAGATTGATTACTTGACTCGGCAGATAGCGGGGAGGATGATGGGGAAGTAATAGTTGTCCCGATATCCGATTCTCTAATGCTACTGCTCCATCCATTGGATCGATCTGAACTCGTACTATCTCGTAACTTACTGCTCGAAAGAGACTGGGCGAAGGAGGTACTCGAGTACACTGTCAGGCAGAGCAGCAGGAGCGCACACTTTGGCACTTTGGAAACAATTTACAGGAGAGAAAGAACAATGTCAGCCCGAAATCTTGCGCAATCGCTCGTGCGGTCGAGGTTGGGAGAGTCTTTGCGCGTCCGAGCGCCGTCGCAGAGCGGAGCTGCTGGGTGCATCGGAACGCACGATGGTCATTTCCACTGCGACGAGGCTTTTGCTTGCGGCATGCTTCAGCTTACCAAGGCCTTCGCAGGGAAGGAGATCGTGCGAACCAGGGCGAGCGACGTCCTAGACCAGTGCGATATTGTGGTGGACGTTGGAGGTGTATTTAGTGTTGAAAAGCAGCGTTTCGACCACCACCAGCGCGGATTTGAGGAGAATTTCGGAAACGGATTCACCACCAAACTGTCCAGTGCGGGATTGGTGTATAAGTATTTTGGCAAAGAAATAATTGGAAGTATCGCTGAGCACTGCGGGACGACTCTCACCGAGGAAATGGTAAGTTGCTGTCTGCAGCGGAAGGACGTGGAGACAAACTAAATTTTCTGGAATCAGACCCTGACATTGTGTCCCATTTATCTGCAAAGAACGACATGCTGTTCCTGAAGACTTACAAACACTTTGTGGAGCACGTGGACGGCATTGACAACGGCATTGAGGCTTACACCGGTGACAAGAACTATTCCGTGTCAACTCATCTTTCAGCACGTGTTGGGTCGCTCAACCCAGCGTGGAACGAGGAGTCAAGCGTGGAGCAGGAGATGAGCAACTTTTCTGAAGCAGTCCGTTTGACCACGACTGAGTTCACAGAGTATGTAGCCTCGCTCCTCACTGTATGGCTTCCAGCTCGAGAGATTGTCGAAGCTGGTGTTCGCGACAGACTTCAAATCGATGATTCCGGTGAAATTATTCGTTTGGACAGATGGTGCCCTTGGAAGAGCCACTTGTTCAGTCTTGAAGAGGAGGGTTTCGAGGGCTTGAAATCTGGCCAAATTAAATACGTTCTTTATCCAGACTCAAGCGAAAAGTGGCGCATCCAATGCGTCCCTCTGGATGAAGTAAGCTTCACCAACAGATTGTCCATGCCTGAAAAGTATAGAGGAGTACGCGACGAAGCGCTCTCGAGCGCATGGGGAATCCCAGGTTGCATTTTTGTCCACGCCGCTGGGTTCATCGGAGGCAACAATACGTACGAAGGAGTCGTGCAGATGGCTAAAAATAGTCTGAAGGGCGTATAAACCATAGATGAGTAGCTTTTTTTAATATGCGGTAAAATGCTTTCGAAAGTCGGTCTACTAGGGTAGCTAGCCATGTCAGGCTGCAGAATTTTGCGACTTCGCAAAACATCGGTCGATGGTGACACGGATGCAAGGTTTTGAAACGCGTGAATTTGATCACTCAGTAAATGTGAGTCGTTTGGATTGCATCCGAGTGCCACTTCTGTTGGTCAGACTGCGTACCCTGAATTCAACTGTGGGTTTTCGTCGGAACTCGGAACGAGAACAACTTTTTCCCATTAGGCCTCATCAGAGATTCTTCGATCCTATCAATGCATCATAATAGAGCGACCAAACTGCAAGCCTTCTGAGTACTTCCAGGCTGGCAATTTCTAAATTCTAGTTTCCTGCCGTCCACACCAGCCAACCGTTGGGAAAAAAGTCGACTCAGTCATCCGCTCTTTTTTTACGGTTGGTCCTGTTGCTTCACAAGCCCTTCTGGCATGATCGATGCCTTTGAAGTGCATTCCGCGCTCCAGCTAGTGCAGTTTTGTGTTGTTCTTCTTTCACGTGGCTTCTCGGGACTCGAATGGTTCAGACCTGGATACGATGAGCCTAACGAGATACGGAAAAATGATAATAACAAAGAATAAGAAAATGTTGAACTGCAAGTGGGAATATTACTGTTAAATCAACTGTGTGAGAGAACAGATACGCACGGCATCGCACATGCGCGCACGAGCTCTCGCAAAGCAAAGCAGGCAGCAATTGTTTGCTAACAATGAGGACGATCGCATCTCAAGAGTCTCCAGAGACACATGTTGCCTTCCGCCGAGGCTTTCTTCCGATTCCCGAAATTTTCCTCCCTGGTGTGTATCCTCGCATTAGCCTTCCTCACTCACACCTGGCTTTCTTCGTTTTGGATTCTCTCGTGGACTCGTTTCCCGAAGAGAAGCAATCGGATAGAACGTTTTGATTCGAGGGCGAGTTGTCTGTGGCTGGTCTTGACATCGGTGCCGTCGTCATCCTAACTCGTGTACTTCAGGATTCTTGGATGTAACCGTTAGAGTGAAGTCTCAATTTGACCTACTGCGTCGTGCACTACCTCAGAGTAATACTACACCCTCTTCCCAACACCACTCTTGACTCGTGAGACTCTGCTGGGTCACTATGCGATGCACCTCCACAACGTTACACTTCCTTAAAAACAAACCACACTCGTTGCGAGCAATGCCTGACCCAAATAGCCTCCATCTTCTTTTTGCCACTGTAGAGTTCTCATTTGTCGCATTCGTTGCGTTATTGCAATTTCTTGCGATCATACAGAAGAGAATGGGTTACCCAACTTTTCACGTTTCTTTTGTTTCCCTTCAACCGTGGGGAGTTGCATCGCGGATAACACAAAAACTTCTGAGCACTTCCGATTCATGATTTCAGCTGCTCAGCTCAGAAACCATTTGTGTTTTACGTTCCGTAAATACCCAAGGTTCCTTCTTCGTGCTTGTCAAATATGTCAATTCCATACCATGCCTCATTGATTGTGAAACCAGGAACTTCAAGAGCTTGACATTTGGCGACAAGAAGAAGAAGAAGAAGAAAAAATTGAAGAAAAACATGGCCTGCCAGGAACGTGCTGCCAGGAACAATTAAATCAAGCCTCGTCGTGCACGTTAATTCCAGGTCGGCCGTGAGTTTTCTAGTTTTAGATCACCACAGCCAATGGCAGGATGCCTTCGTCCCCATCTTTGCTTCCCCGACCAATACATATAAGAGCTGCCCCGTTGCGTCCTCCTACCTTTCACGGCTCGGCAGCCTGCGAAAACGCTCGAAAAATTAATGTACTATTGTCGAAAGGCCAAAGCTTTCATTCATTCCCCCTTTCTCCTAACCTTATTCCGACTCTCATTCCTCTCAGTTCAACAATAATTTCTTGTTCTTATTCTTGTTAGTTCAAATCTAGGACTTTATGACCGTTTGAACTGCACATTCAATTTCAAAGCTCATAATCCGACTTCCGGACCCTCGTAGGCTTCCAGCTTATGATTGATTGGAAAGAAAGAAGAAAGAACGCCAAGTATTGAAAGCGCACAGGTCCTATCGCTTCCAGAAGTGCATAGCTGTCTCTGATATGGTGAGAAAGAAACGCACCCGTCGCGAGGGAGAGAAAGAAAGAAAGAAAGAAAGAAAGAATCGTTGTGCACTGCAACAGCACCGCTGGTCAAGAGCAGCTACCCACCACTGTAGACATGCATGGCCAAATCACCGCAGCGAGGCAACCCTGTATGGTAACCGTGGCCTTCGCTACTGGAATAGTTTCCAGACAGATAGCCCACCCCGCTCGAGAACTTGCTCTCTCAAACTCAAGTGTTTTCCAATGCGTTTACCGTTCCTACTTGCCGTCGTCGTTTTGTCTCCTGCGCTCGTTGGCCCGGCCCCCTGCACGATACTGCCGAAGTCAAGTCTCCAAGCAGCTGCGATTGAGCGTTCTCGCCTCTCCCGATTGTAAATATTTTTTCATACCTGCTTGAAGTTCTTCTTCTTCTTCTTGTAATTTTATTTGTTTTTCGTTCGCGCTCGATGTTTTCTGTTCTGAATTCTGAATTCTGGATTCAGAAATTCTGGGTTAGGAAATTGAGAATGACAAACTGACAAACACAGAAACTTAAGTTCCACAAAAAACACAATAAGAAGAATCTGAACGCCTCTTTCATTGAGAGACTCTGTGGAGCGGCAGCCCAAACTTACTGTTAGTACACTTAATTTCATTGAACAATTTCAAAACCAAATCGAACCAGAGTAAAAACAGAGTAAACTCGAATTAAAATAAGAACACGGAATCCGCGTGCCTTTGTTCTCTGCCAATGAATTGTTTTTTATTCTTCCGTTCAGCAAGTTCTCAAGGCCATGAGTGCTCCTCGATTCAAGAGCAGATCGAGAGACAGAGGCACAGAGAGACAGACACACACACACAGAGAGAAAGAGAGAGAGAGAGAGAGAGAGAGGGAGAGAAGTCACTGACAGCAAGTTCATTTACAACTCGGTGACTCGCTCCGTTCGTTCCGCTCCGTAAACCACAGTAAAAAAAAAAATCCGCCGTTCACTTCCTCCGCCATGGACAAATTTCACTTTTCAATTTTCACTTTTCACATTCGTTGCATTCATTGCATTCATTGCATTCGTTGCATTCATTGTATTCATTGCATTTGCAGGCCCCGCTCACTGACCCACTTACTCGCTCGCTCATTGGCTCACGCACTGTCAGCAACAGCGCTGCGGACGGCGGAGAATTTTGTGAGCGAGCATCTACTTAACACTGAGGGAGAAGCAGGCAAGCCGTTTACCAGTTCACTGACTCGGACTCAGTCTCAGATAGTTTACTGTTAGCCGAGAGTACCGGTAAAAAAGGTCAACCGTTTCCGCGAGTCGAGAGGGAGGCAAAAGAGAGAGAGAGAGAGAGAGAGAGAGGCGTGGAGGGGCAGAGAGGGCGTGAATGAGAGAGTGATGAGAAATAAAGCAATTGCTTCACATTTGTTACAAGTATCAAGGTAGATTGGAACGAGTCATTGAGTCAGTCGGTGCTGTTTCATTTGCAAATGCATGCAAAAGCAGAGAAATCGGAAAAGGAAGCGGGGAAGCAGTAAGGGGATTGAGAAAGTGGAGAAAGCATGGGAAAAGCGCCGATAGCATTCGCCGTATTGCACTAAGAGCTAGAGTTTTACCACCGTCGCTTTTAAGAAGCAGGCCACCCCTGTCAGGGGCTGGCGGTGCTGGCGGCACATCAGCTATTCGGACATTCTTCAGCATTGTTGCGAGGACAAGCGCCTTGACCGTGCTGTTCTGCGGCTGCAGAGCCAGACGAAAGCGCCGGCCGTGACGTTCGTGGCGCCAAGATGAACGACTTGATGCACAGCTCCTCGCGGGAGAGCCACGGCACCGTGGAGACCGCGAAGAATGCCACCTTTTTAACGCTTTACAAGCTTCTCAAGAACATGAGCCTGGGGGAGAGGTACTTTTACGCTTCCACCGTGCTCACGACCCTGCAGCTACTCTATCTTCCATTCGCCGCAGAAATGGAGTTCGCGTGGCCAACATATTTTCGGGAAGGAATTGGAAACTCTCTCAAGTACATCTCCTTTGGGTTTTTGGCGCACGACAGCGATTTGTTATTCATCGTGTTGGTGTCGTTGTCGTTCGTGACAGTTGTTTCTGTTGTGGTGCTTTGCTCTCTTGTCGGACATGACAGCTTTTGTAAGGAGAACAGGCATGCGGCTTTGGTGCCGCTGTTAGGAGCGCTTCTGCGCTTGGGCCACACCTTCCTTTTACATCCAGTGCTGGTCGCACTCGGAAAGACCATCCCTTGCCATCCTGTCGTGGATAGTCTTCTAGGGTGCTCAAGCAATCTACATATTGCCTTGCAAGTGGCAGCTGCATCCTGCATTGTCGTCTTCCTCTCGCTGACCTCTTTGTATGCTTTGATCGTAATGAATCCGGTCCCGCCCCAGAACAAAGACCGACGTGTCATTGATTACTGTGCCCCTCACGGGCGCGTGGAGTTTGTCTCAACGTGGGTACGCGGAGTAGTGGCACTTTGCGTCGCGGTCGTGAGTAACGAGGCAGCCCAGATTTCCACGACCGTGAGGAGCGCCTATGTGGTCTGTATTGTGGCAAGTGGGTTATTTCTCGTGGCATCGTACTTGTACTACCTTCCATTCTTTAAGATGAACTGGAACGTCGTTTGCATCGCATGCTATTCGGTGTATCTGTGGTCCGGGATTAGCTTGGTTCTTGCTGAAGCCGTGTATGATCCCGACGACTTCAGCTCTCTCCTGGTGTTCTCGGTGGCGCTCCCTTTCTTCACATTCAGCTGCATTTCATTGATTCGACATAGGGTGAAGTCACTGACTCGAACCACAAACGACATCGTCCTCCAGAGTCCATACCTTGTTGAGCTTCGCCTTCGACTTCTGCACCAAATGAGCGAAAAGTTTGATTTTTCTGGGGATGCTGAAATTGGATATAGAAATGCTATGGAGTCCTATCCCGACTCCCCGTTCCTCTGCCTCTACGTTGCTGCTCTCGTCTTACACACGGGGAAAAAGGTGGTTTACGCCCTCAACTTGATTAGAAGAGCGCGACAACTTCCTCTGCCTCCTGATTTGGAGTTCTCGCTCTTCGTGCACAACAAAGCAAACGAAGAGAGGCAATCTGAAAGTTCTGGAGCGATTTCCTTCATGGAGTTTGATCGCCACCTGACCCAAGCCCGAGAGAAAATAGTGGAGACTCTCAAGCATACTGCTCGCTTCTGGAAAAGAGTTGCAACGGATTGCAGTGTTTCAGACCTTATTAAGGATGGTAAAAATATCCACGATGCAGCGACAGCATGTCGACTCCACCTCAAAAGACTGTTAAAGCTCTCGGACTCTAACATTGAGGCGATCAGATGGTATGCCATATTCGTTGCATACGTGATGAATGATCATCATTCGGCTGTCAAGTTTCTTCGCAAAAAGGACCAGGGCATCAATGACACCACAGGCGGCGGCTTCGCAGTGTGCACGGTGAGTGGAAATTCCGCAACGCTAGGTCAGGTTCTGGACTGCACAGATGCGCTTTGCAGTATGTTTGGGTACTCCAAGTCTGAGCTCGTTGGGAGAAACGTCAAGATGCTTTGCCCACAGCCTTTTGAGGTCATGCATGATCTTTTTTTGAAACAATTCCTCACTTCCGACGAAGAGTTTTCGACTAAGACGCGAAGAATCTACGGCATGCATAGAAGCGGATTTTTGCTGCCCTTGGATTTTGTGATCACCCCAAGCACAAATTCGAATAGCGACCTTATTTTGATAGGCAAATTTGAAGAACGGCCTCTGCCAGAGTCACAACATCTCTTACTGCTTGATGGGAAGACCGGGTATATTACTTCCTCGAGCCAGTACGCCCCAGATGTGTTGCACATTGATCTGAGCGACATTTATACCCTGAATCTCCACATTTCGGACGTCATCCCGAACTTCTTCATGGAGGACAAGAGTATACGCTTCAAAAATGAAGAGAAAATCCAGATAGCTTCGGGGATATTCAAAGTTCGTGTGAAGCAGCAGGATTTCAAGAGCGCAGAGAGGTCCACCGTGAATTTCGATGTACGAATTATTGTCATCATGCTCACTTTGGTGGAGCGAGTCGAAGAGAACGAATTCCTAACTTCAGATCCTTGCTCTTACGAGCCAGATTCCGCTCAAGGTTCGATGTCTTCTGCAGAAGGTGACATTCCCCTCGTGGACTCGAATGACCCTACTGAGAAACTTGCTCACATTTTACATCCACCACCCGACTCGGCTGTCGAGACAAGCTCTTCTCAAGTAGAGTCTCGAAACTCCAAGATCGAACGCGACGAGTCCTCGACCGAGAGAGATACAAGCTTCAAGGACTCTAGCTATGCTCCTGTGCCTGATTCCGAAGAGAACAGTGCAGCGTTGCAACCTCCCAAGTTGCCAACCTTGAAAGCAATGCCTCCTCAAATTGGTCGAGGCGCAGTGATTCGACAAGTCATGCCTTTGACCGCGTCAGGAAAGCGGAACGGAACTCAAATGTTTGGATCTCCGGTGCAGGCTAGTCCGAAGGTGCCACCAACGCAAAGAAGAGCAAAGCTGACGGGAGACGACGATCAGTCCGATACAGAAAGCGAGCTGAGTTTTTCATACAAAGCTGGACCCAGCAAAGGAAGTGGTGCCCGTGGACGTAACTTTCGAAATCCCGGGCTGTCCCCATCATCGCCATCGAGCCCTTCTATTGTAAGCAGGTCCTGGAAAAACAAGAATCCTCTCGGAGACGGAGCAAGCCAAATTTCAGGTTCTTTAGACGGAAAGTCTGCACCAGAGGCTCAGATTGCTATACTGCAAAAGCGCATCATGATAAATTTGAACAGGAAGGACCCTCAATTGCTTCGCTTTGGCAAATTCGCAAAGCGATTCCTTCTTGGCTTCTCTCTTCTTGGAATCGCTCAAGCAGTTTTGACGTCTCGTCTGTACGCTTCATTTGTTGTAGATATCAATGGCGTCACAAACCTATTCAATGAGGCGCACTACTTGACGCAGTTGGTCAACATCGTGTTCTACAATACCGCGGACCCGATTTACGTGAATGACACCGCGTATTACAGGAATGTGAGTGACTACGATAGCTTACTAGACGAAGGGATCAACGAGCTCAGAGACGCTCATTCGGATTTGGTGGATTTGGTAGAGTCGATATCTAGCAGCACGCTCAATGAGCTCATTTTTGACCCGACATTATCGATCATAATGGCGAATGATGGCGACGACAGCAGCGCTGAAAGTGATACGATCAAGATCGTCAGCTTTCACGTCACAATTTTGGATATGATCAAGCATGCGGAAAAATTTCAGCGGCAGAATGTTTCGATCTGCACGGATAGTTGCGAGTACCTTGTTGACAATGTCGCTTCTAGCATGCTTGATGTTGCAGAGAAGATCAGCAAGGCCATGGAGTCGAGCGCATACAGCGCAACCGAGATGGTACACACTGCAGGAACTGGGTTCGTCATTGCCGTATCAGTTCTCTTGCTGCTTTCTTTCATCCGAGGGTTTGCGCCAATGATCATCAGTCAAGATAAGAATCGCATACACGTCGGTGAAGCGTTCAAGTCTATTCCAGAGGAAATCTGTAACAACCTTCAGCGGAAAGCAGAAGGTAGACTCGCAAAGCTCAATTCTGGAAGAAGAATTGATCTTTTTGAGGAGGAAGATGACGATCCGCTGGAGGCTATCGATGAAATGGAGCCTTACGAGCCACAAGATGCCGAACCTGCCCCGGGCGTAGCCTCCAGCGACAAAAAGGAAGCGCTTGTTCGCGCTGAGAGCGTTGGAAGCGAAGATAGCGATGACAGGCCCTCCTTCTTGGCCCGAGTGAACATCTCCATTTCACAGCTTTTCCGGCGAACAAAAACCACCAAAGTCAACCCCCAAACTCTGAGCAACGGCTTGCAGCTTCAGCAGGGCTTACGGAATGCCCAGGGTGTGTCAAAGAACCGAAAATTCAAGCCGGACTCTATTTTGACCAGAAGCAGCAGAATCGTTCTTGCAGCCTTCAATATCGGTCTCGCTTTCTGGTTTGTCCTGGGATACTTCATCATGAACACATATCTTGACGTTGGCTACAACTCGGAGGTAAAGGTACTCACTTCGATGATCCACCTGGCGGGATTGCGGTTTTTAGATACATGCGAGCTCACGTTTTGGAGCGCCCAAGTGCCGTCTCAAGAGGCGGTCACCAAAAGCAAAAGCGCCATCTCTAAAGTTCGCAACTACGACTATTCCCTCATTTACGGGAATAGTACGCTTGGGATATCGCCTTTTAAGGACTCGGATGGAAATTTGTACTCCTTGTACTACGAAGATGCTTGCGATGAGGACTGTCAGGAATTTCTTCAGACGAAGGAATGGACTCAGGACGTTGAGTTTCTGCAATATGGTCTGCAACTCGCGTTGGAGAAGTACTTGGAGAGGATTGAAGACATTCAAGAAGCGATGGGTCGTTATTTAGAAAACCCTACTGCAGAAAGTCTTGAAGTGGTGGAAGCCGCACAATATTACTTGCTGAACCATGAGCCACACCGCCTCCTTACAATGGAATTGAAGAAGGCATTATACTACTATCTTGAGCTTTTGGACGAGAAGCTGCAGAGTATCAAGAAGGCGAAGGTGATGTCCACCAGCATTCTTATTGGTATGCTTGTTCTGGGTCACATAATATCTATGAAAGCATTCACGCACATGGACAGGACTCTGAAGAACACCAAGACATTGCTCCTTATGCTTCCTATTGAAGTGTTTAAGGAAGTTCCGAGTATGAAAAAACTGCTACAAGAAAGTCAAAACTAGCTCGCTAGATCGAAGCAAGTCTGGTTTGGGTGTCTCACAATTTATGGCCAGTTGTTTGAGAAGAATATGTCCATAAACTTCTGATACGGACGCATTCACTTTGATTATTGAACACTTTCTCCAAAACCGATGTGAATTTTGGCACGAATAAAACATTAACATTAAAATGATAGTTACACCACTAAATCCTCCCGAACGCAGCCGCTTGTTGAACCGTGTAACCCATGAGATGAGAGAGGTAAAAGTTACTTTCCTTGCGCACAGCCGCACAATCCTGTATTGCGGCAAGGATCACCGAAATGAGCTCAATTCCTGCATCGTTGGCATCGCTTCTCTCGAACGAGCGGCTCTCGCCGAAAATTCCTAGCTTCTGCTTCGCACGAAGTACGACAGAGTCGATGCGCTCATTACTTGCCTCAAGAAGGCCGGCTACGCCTTCCAACCTCTCGGCTATCAAACCATGTGCAGTGTTGTTTGGCGTCGCGCCTGTGCTGCCCGATGACATGGCAATGTCTTGTATCCCAGTTCTCTGCATTTCGTCCAAAGCTTGCCGAGATATCTCTATCCAGTCATGGACTATTGAGACCTGCGTTTCTACAAAGCCTCGTTTGAGCTTTTGCACACGGTCCTCTCTTACGGTCTGCAACACTTTAAAAAGATTGGTCTGGAGTTCGTGCTCTCTGCCGTGCACCTCTATTTGTTCCTGAAGCGACATGAGCTCCCGCTGAGACCGGGTCATTAAGGAAACCAAGTCCTGAACGCTTTGCTCTCCAGCAATCGCGCTGGCTTCGTAGTCTCGTAACATCTGCTCTAGAGACGACATTCGCAATTTGTTCCTTGAGCTTTGCCGGTCCAAGCGCTCGTCTGCAATCTGGGAGGTGATATCTTCAAACTCATTCCACATTTGAAGCACGACCTGGTCTGTACTCTTAACCATACTGCGATTGGTATCGATCTCCTCCTTTTTGGACTTTTGCGCCATCCGTAGCGTCGTAAGTTCGCGCTCAATCTGAAAGAGCTTATTATTCACACCATTGAGAAGGTGATCGAGTTCAGCAACGCGATCGTCTCGGTCAATTCTTCGGTCCACGATCGTCTTGGATTGCCCCTCGTCTCCAATTTGCCGCTTCGTCGCTGCAAAGCTTGGCGGCCGTCTCAGTTGAAGACTGGCGTGAGATGGGTTGTCGTGCCCCGACCGGATTGATAGCGGTCTGTACGGCACATCTTGATGCGAGCTTTTGGACACCGTTTCGTCCATTGAAGCAGATCGAATCCGCACACGGTGCTCCGCGCGCAAACGCTGGATGCTCATCTCTGCTTCAGCCAGCTCATGCTCCAGATCTGTTAGCCTGGAGCTCATTGCTCTGAACGCTTCCTGCTGCTCAGCTTGCATAAATTTCCCTTGGGGAGTGACCCAACTAACTGCATGCTCAGTGCCTGCATCCACCATGAGCCTATCGTACTCTAAAACATTCTCGACATTACTCGTTGCTTCGCCAACCTGTTTCGACAAGCTCGTGATTCTGGCAGGGGTCAAAATTGCGTCTTTGTCCTGATATTCCTGTTCCGTGAGGCCAAGTTGCTGCTTGTCATTTCGTCCAAAACCATACACATTGCCTTTCATCGTGATTGCGATGGTGAAGGAGCTCCCGCAGCTCACATGCACAATTCTAGTTTCACGAGGGAACTGAGATATAGCCTTTGGGTTGATGACTGTTTCTTTGTGTCCATGCCCGAGCTGCCCAAATTCGTTTCTACCCCATGTGAACAAATTGTTCGAATCTTGCTCAGTGACTGCGCACAGGTGATCATTGCCACAGGCAATCTGCACCACCCGTTTTCTGTTCGATGTCATCACTGGTCAGTGAGTAAATGCGGCGGGTCGCCCAGTTTAAGACTTGAACCGCAGAAACTTACTTTATCTTTTGCTGAACTGGGACTGGATTGCCGTTTCCCCAGAGCCACACCTCACCACTCACGAGAAGCGCCATTGTGAGAGTGTCTCCACAGGCTACTTGCCTAATGGCTTGAAACGGGATCCCGTTCACCCTTTGAGGAATGGACTGATCGGCATTTTTCCTCTCCCCTAGTTTTGAGCTCCTCGTGTCGCCAAAACTTTCTATGCCATGTACTGCAGAATCGCTCCGTTGACTTATCGGTTCTGGTTCCGGGACGGCTGAGAAATTTGCTAAACTTGATTTTTCCTCTTGCCCTGCGCTCTTAATGCCATTGCTGGTGCCCGACTTTCGCGAGAGCAACCTACCAAACGTTGACTTTGGCGGATCGAAAAGAGTATCCCCTAATTTATTCTCCGAAGATGAAGAAGGACTCGCACTGGACGGGAAGCTCTTCCCGACCTCTCCCTCGTTTTCATCGTCGTCATCTTCTTCCGCCTCGTCAATGGCTGCCTCCGACGGCTCCAAGCGCGACTTGCTCACTATGAGCCCACTCTCCTCGCGAGCCAACCGTGTATTGGACGCCATGGACCTGAATCTCGAGAACGGATCATTCCGACTCATCGTCCCATACCCTAGGGCGGGACACCTTCTTCGCGTGCGCTAGAGACGCTTCCCCAAGCTCGGCGTTCACAACCGCTCGTTGACGAATTACGCTCCCACTAACGCCCACCGAGTATTCGAGTATCCGAGTATTCGAGTATTCGAGTACGCTTTACCAACAAGTAGGAACCTCTCCCGTCGAGGACACTTTGTAACTTGGCCGTCTGCTTCTCTCTCTCTGTCTCTCGCCGATGGATATACTATTACAAAATAGCTATCTATTACCATACTTTCGCTTACTAATTTTACCATACTACCTATGAAAAATAGGAAATATTAAGGC
>BLSF01000010.1:0-291341 GCA_012862575.1 Parietichytrium sp. I65-24A
CTGCAGTGTTTCGCGCTTGTGTTGGCTTGCTTGGTGTGGAGCAGCACGGGTTGGGAGAGAAGGTTCGTCCATGTGTATAGCGAGGCGCACAACGCATACATGTACGATTGGAAGACATTGATTGGTTTTTCAGAGCATAGGCAGGAGAGATCAACTTGGTCCATGAGAGACGAAGGAAATGGCTGGTTCACGCTCCAGAGTTTATTTCATGGGTTGTATCTGCAGGCAAAGACAACAGATCTCACAACAACCAGCAATCGCTATGATAATTGGGCACGATTCCGACTTCCAAATGCTAATTGCATACAAACTTCGGATGGAAAATTTTTAGTACCATATGGGCATGATTGGAAAACTGAATCTGCTTGCGCAGCCCCAGAGAAAAAAGTCACAATTTCCGATGCAGCACTTGAGATGTCAATCAAGAACGCGTGTACGATTAAGAGCACTCAATTGAAGTCGTATTGCCCGGAAGATTGCACCGCGCTGTATGCCTCCCAATTCTGGACTATTCGTGGGGACAGGGATGAAGATTGGGAAGAAGGATGTAATTGCCCTTCTGGAAAATACCTTGACAGCTCAAAAGCAGGCTGCACATCCTGTCCAGTTGGCCGATTCATGGATATCGATCACAACACAGAGAAGGTGTGCAAATTCTGTCCAATTGGCCAGTATCAAGATGAGAGTGCCCAAAGCGAGTGCAAAGAATGCCCAATTGGCTCGTACCAAGCCTTGACGGGTGAGTCAGCATGCGAACTCTGTCCAGCTGGCCAGTACCAAGATCAAATGGGCCAAAGCAAGTGCAAAGAATGCCCTACTGGCTCGTTACGAGACTTGACGGGCCAGTCTACATGCTTTTGCGAGAATGGCCTTTATGACGCATCAAGCAACTCGTGCATCCCTTGCCCCGAGAATTCTACTGTAAGCGATGACTTTTCAACGTGCCGCTGCGAGAATGCCTTTTATCATGCATCAAGCAACTCATGCAAGTCGTGCCCCGATCATTCAACTCCAAGCACGGACTGGTCTACATGCTATTGCGAGAATGGCTTGTTTGACGCATTCAGCAACTCATGCAAGTCATGCCCCGCGCTTTCCACGGTCAGCACTGACTGGTCTACATGCCATTGCGAGAATGGCTTGTATGACGCATTAAGCAACCTGTGCAAGTCATGTCCCGAGCATTCAACAGTAAGCACGGACTGGTCTACATGCCATTGCGAGAATGGCTTATTTAACGCATCAAAGAACACATGCACCTCTTGTCCCGCGCTTTCCACTGTCAGCAGTGACTGGTCTACATGTCATTGTGATAACGGAGAATTTGACAACGTTCAACCGAATGAGCGGTGCGAAGTCGGGCTCAAGCTCTCTTTGAGGGTCCTTGGTCCTCACCTTTCTGACGAGCAGGCGATGGCAATCATTATCTTTGTGCCATTCATCTTGCTCATCGGAGTTCTTGGTGTTTGTTGCTTGCGCACGTTGAAGTTGAACGAACTTTTCGACGCTGTCCTTCCGGTACTGGATCTGGCGACTGATATTGCGTACTTTGTAACGGCTCGGTTTTACAATTCTGCACTGTTTTATTCCTGCGCGGTGTTCTTAGCTGTCCCAAGTCTCCCGTACTTTCTCTGGGTCTCCAAGCAGCCATACGAAAGAAGGGTCAAAAGCGATGTCAAAAAGCACACGGAAAAGACAATTAAATTTGCACTACTCATGTGTGTCTGGCTGGTGGTCGGATTTTTCCTCTATTCAACAAAGCTTCTGGCTTTTGGAGCCGTGCAGAGGAAGTTTTTAATGAGGAACGCAGACGATGGCGTCGCATTTGATCTGGCGACGCTCAATCACATGCGCGTCGCCGAACTGTTTTTGGAGTCTATTCCGCAACTCGCCATTCAGGTCTTTAACAACACTTGGATTGGGCTTTGGACACCGATTGCTTACCTGTCCACCGCCCTTTCTTTGATCATGATATTTCGAGTTATCCAGCTTATCATTATGACAAAATGTGCAGGCGGATCTATCGCCGAAATGCCTGTTGGAGTGCAGTGCTCATGCTCAGTGACGCGTGACCTGTTTGAAGAAAATTACAATGATGCAAAAGCTCACCCGGCCGAAGAGGAAGAAATAAAGAAAGAGACAGAAGGAGCAAAGCACACTATTTCACAAGTCTAACATGCAAATCAGATTTTCACAAGTGCGGAAGCACTGGTCTTCTTTCTTTTTTTTCTCGGTCTCTCGCGTTTACGTTCTGCCTCCGTTGCTGTGCCCGTTGCTGCGTTGATGTTCAAGTTGCCCGATCATTTGGGACCAACCTTCTCCATGTAGCGCATGAGGGTGCTCCGCTGGCGCTTTGACTTGAGCACTGTGCCGATCTCCTCGCGCTGGAGTTCTGAATCGGACGAGCTCGCGAAGAGGCACATAAATACACTCCGCGAGATAGTACCACTACCAGTAAGACCTAACATACAGTACTCTACTCAACTACTCGGAGGTTTCCTCTGTTCTGAAAAGAGAATGGATTATTGGTAAGTTATTCGAGAGTCGCTCTTTTCGCTCTCGTTTCAAATATTCTTTTGAACTCGTTTCCTTCTCGTCCTCAAAGATCTTCGAAGAGGAATTGGCGAGCAGGTCCCATTCATGCAAATTTCATGCATTCATGTATGTATGAATTAGTTAACTTTTACTTACTGAGTATAGCACCATCGCCACTCTTGAGACCAGAGCAGCGGAAGCTAATACGCAGTAAGACGTTTGTAATGTGTTACTAATACCCTGCCGAAGCCCAGTGCTGTTTATATAGAGTAATAGGTAGGACGGGGAAGGTAGGATAAAAGATTGGTGCGTCATTTCGAATCGACAAAGCTCGAGTGGGCGGGCACGTGTTTGCTACTTGCGTTCTCTTTCTTTCGATCAAATTATCTTCCATTCATAAACAAGAGCGCAGGAAAAAAAAAGAAAGTTTGCGGCCCTTCCTCTCGCAGAATCCTCCCAAAGGGAAACCCTTAAACTCTTAAAGTATTTCACTTGCACCATCACGAGCTTTTCTTGAGCCAATCTCGGACTTGATGCTGTTAGTCCATTCACCACCAACTTCTTCTCCACAACACACGCCAGTTTTGTACTCGCATAGCTAGCAGTAGTTAGGCTAAAGCATAGACTGTAAACGAGGGCTCATTGTCAGTACTGCTCACTGCGAATAAATTCCTTACAGTTGCGAACAAGCTTTTGATTGTGAAGCTTGCGAATCAATGGCTCAAAGAGTTGGATTTGAGGGAGCTTCCGAATCGAACCACGAACGGAAGAATGAAAATTGTACAATTTTATACAATTTCAAAAATTACAGTTCAGAATTCGAAAGACTTTTTATCGTTGTCAGAGTGAATAAATAAATAAATGTGTCGCCCTTTGTTTGGCCACGTGCCATTCACTGACTGATTACTTGAATTGATTGATTGATTGATAGTTGGCTTGTGAAAATACAAAACATCTTATCTATACAT
Source organism: Parietichytrium sp. I65-24A (assembly GCA_012862575.1). Classification (NCBI taxonomy): domain Eukaryota; class Bigyra; order Thraustochytrida; family Thraustochytriidae; genus Parietichytrium; species Parietichytrium sp. I65-24A. Next base: position 3,504 of record BLSF01000010.1, read on the forward strand.
TCATCAAAGGTCGGCTTCACCAGAGTGTCTCTCTATTTCCACACCAACACACACTTTTTCGAGATTCAGTCTCCGATTTCCGTATGAAGACTTTCCCATTGTTAAAGTGACCATTACCATAAAGAGTAGAACCAATGATTCCCGGCACTGAATTTCGTCTCCACACGCTTCCGCGTTCCGGAAATATATAATGCCACCTCAGCGTGACCATATCCACTATATAGCTTTCCCGTTAGGAGTCCAGAATTCACGCTCCCCCGTACCAATTCTTACCCATCGATCCTACCATCTACTCTATTAAAAAGAATATATAAATGATAGGAGTCCGAACCACTTGGCCCTGCCATACATCACAACGGGAGACAGCAAAAGTGTCCTCGCGCTAAGGTTGTGTACGTTTTGCGTAGAACGTATTGGTCCTGCTGGGATAACCTTAACGTAACGGTGAAACGGTGTAACGGTATTCGAGGACACTCACGAGCACAAGGTGCAAAGTTTGCAAGGATCGCGAAATAGCGTCGGAAAACAGCGGAAAGGGTGTATGGTGTGTGGATGATTATTATTATTAGTTGGCGGCGCTGCGTTCACTTTGGAAGCAATAACTCATACATTGAGCGGAGCAAAGGTTAAGTGTTGCCCGGAAGGAGTGCCAAAGGTTGGCGCGACTCGTCTTCTTGAATCATTTGTGGAAGCAATTCACGGTCTTAAGAGATTATATATCTCTTGAGAATTTAGAAAAGGAGACGGGCGGCTTTCTCGAGGACGAAAGTTTTGCAGAATTCAGATTTCAAGGGTGCTGACTCGGCAGAAACGGTCGTATAAAGGCGAGGTTCTGTGAGAAGGCGAGGTTGATTGTGTGCTGCTCGCGAAGAGGAGGGCTTGGAAGATCGAAGTGGAAAGCGGATTTTGAGCGAGCTGGGGACGACGATGGGTGTAAGGACGGTTGATGTTCCGGCCAATTCGCCGAACAGACTGTCCAACATTCGCAAAAGAAAGGTGCAGGTGGCAAGCAATTCTGTCATCCCGGGCGGCGCTCAACACCAGGGCCGAGGACAACAGCGGAATAGTCATGGTGGTGACAACGAGAGTGGTGGGGTCATACCCGGGCAGTCGACGATTCTATCATGTTTCTCGCCTCGGCTGAAGACCCGCTATCGTGCCTACTCTAGGGCATTCATGAAGCACTGGCTGCTCCCTATGTCTAGACTTGAACCGATCCCGGAAGACAGGGAAGTTTGTTACATTAAGGACACACAGAAGCAACAAGAACGAGGTGTGGTAAGACAGGGTCCTTCCACTCAGGCGTCGGTTAGTGCTGCAGATCAGTCAAACCAGTCTTTGAAAGCTGACGTGATGCAGCCTCGGGACGAGAGCATGTTCTCCTCGCCATCTAAAGTCCTGATGGCTAAATTGGAAAACACAATGTTTAATAGATTAAGTGCCGCGCTCGCCTCTGGAACATCCAAGCAATCAAGATCAGAGAGTCTGCGCGACGCCATCCAAACAGCCAAACTTGTGGAGGATGAGTCGGACCACGACGAGCACTTTGGCTTTTTCTCGACGGTTGCGGAAGACCGGTGGACCCATCATCGTAAAGATTGGATACTTCTTGCTATATTTGTCATGATCGCGCTCGTTGCCATGCTCTGGATGTTTTTCAGATAAAAGAAACCCGTCCGTCACCTGTGCTCTGCTCTACTTGCCCCTCCTTTTACTCATTTATTTATTTGCACATGTTTCCACAAAAAGTGAAAGTAAATTCGTCACAGTTTTTGGCGTCCAATTCTTTTTTAAAAACTAAAGTTCAATTTCATGAATCTGAGGCAGTGATCGCCCAACTTCGCTGAAAACAGGTCAACAAGTCCTGCCTTCCAGGGAATGATTTTAGAGGAGTTTGGCTACAAATCGTCCAATGACCCAGCCTCAGCTCTTTCGAAAGAACGTCCCCGCGCGCGCGCAACTCGTTTCCGTCGTCTATGAGCACCACGAAGTCGCCCGTGAACCATCGCAGGTAATCCGTAAATGTCGCCGACACCTCGCTCTCCGGAGGCACCCAACACATCAAAAGCACTGTCGCTTTCTCCAAGTGGCTCTTGGCCTCGTTGGGCTTTTCAATCAACAAAACACGATCCGAAAGTTTTGCGTTTGTGGTCACAAACACATTTGAGGCGGTTTTCACACTCTGGAGTTCTATCCCGACAGTTTCCACCCCACGCGCAGCCAGTGCTTCTGTCCAGAGCCCTCGGCCGCACCCAATGTCGAGTACACGTGGCGCTTGGCCGTGTCCGTTATCAAGCGTCGTGATGAGGTCCAACGCGACATTGTCTGGAAATGTCCAGCCCCACCGGTGATTACAAGCTCTGCACATGCTCTCGCTGGCCAGGGCCACAGCTTTGAACAAAGCCTCCTGCTGAAGAAGTCCATGTCTCAAGTCTAATGTTCCTCCTATTTCTTCGCAATATGTGCCCATGGTATCCGCCCATTCCGAGCTTGGAACAAGGCAAACATTTCGCGCCTGCAAAAGATCGTCAGGCACAGGAATTCCGCTGCAACACTCTGTCAGCAGCGTTACTGCGAGATTTGCATACGACACCAGCGCTTGAAACCCCATTCGCCACGCCTCCACATCATCGCCGAGCGATTCCATAGTCTCCGAGGCCAGTTCAAGCAGCTCTGCAACTTGGCCTACCCCTGCATTTCTGGCAACCTGCGCTGCATTTTGAAGTCGCTGCTGCTCACCAATGGTATGATCGCTCGACTTTAGAACCGCTGAGACCCACTCATCGTCGTCCATCGCGCGAATAAACTGGGAGACCGTGCAGTCAGCTCTTCTCGGTCATTATACCATCCGGACAAGCCTTTCCAAATTCGCGCCAAACTCCAATCTCCAATCTCCCACGAAGATACACACAGCATGAACTCCGTCGAGCTCCAGAGCGACGCCACCTCCACTTCCCAAACACAAACCGTTTGCTTGTTTGCTCCTTTGCGTTCGCGCTTGCAGGGACGAGCGAGTCGTTCAGTGCCTTGGCGCGCTCAGGCGCAGTAGCTCGGGACTGTCTTCGTTCAATGCTTCAACGCATGGAGAGAGAGACACGCACGGCGACCGCGGCCATGAAGTGCATGATCCATCCAGAGCTAGGGCTATGCTCGAGGTGCCCGAGGGTTAGAGCTTACCGGTACCTGGGTGAGAAAGGTGGACTCGTGCATACTTGTGCTTAGAAGGAAAGCGTGGCGCTGTTGTCTTTTTCGTGACGAAGATTGACGAAGGTAAAGAAAGGTTCGATGACTGCAGAAGTGAAGGCGGAGACACGCTTCTTTTGATTGCTTTGTTTTGCTTTGTTTTGCAATTCTGAATTCTCAATCCTGAATTCTCAGGTCTGAAGAGGACTCCTTCTTTTGATGGCGATGATGATGATGATGATGAGTGTGAATGACTGAAATCTTCTCTCTGATTTTGTAGTTTTGAGAATTTCATAGATTACCGGTACTGTATTACGCGTAAATTCCAACCAAAATTCACAGTCACAGCAAATCAACCAAAGAGAAGACAAAGTAAGCGACAAAGTCCTCAGTCACTCGATCCAAAAGTTTCTAGAACAAATGCAAACAAACCACAATCCCAATAATCCCAATCCCTCCTCCCGTCTGTCTACAAAACCTACCACGCGCTGATAGCAGCCGTCAGAGTAGTCTCACCACTGTCTCACCACTGCAAAGCGACACTAACAGAGACACAGAGACAGAGACAGACTAAGTCAAAGACAAAGAGAGAGCAATCTATTATCTATCAAGTACGCGCAGAGTACTCAAAAGGACGTACTCGGTCGTCCATTTCCTCGCTGTTTAATACATAGTATCTGTCTGTTTGTTTCTTTGTTTCTTTTGGTGGTCATGATGCAGTCTGTGCGCGCGTTGGGACGCGTGGCTTCGTGGCGTGTCGCTGGCGGGCTGAGATACGGTGCTGGGGTGGTATTGGCCTCCAGGAGCGTGACTGCGAACAGGCAGACGGGCTGCATGGCGCAGGCAGGAGTTGGTCGCATGATGTGCAGCGCGGGCGAGCAGCGTGTGAAGGAGATGGACCGCGTGACATGCACGATCAAGGTGGAGGATCCTGAGTCTGGCCAGGTTTTCGTGGACTCAGAGGCCGAGAATTCGGGGACCGTGGAGTTCGTGGTGAATATGGGACAAGTGATTCCCGGGCTGGAGAAGAGAGTGATTGGCATGAAGGTGGGTGAGTCGTGGTCTGAGATTCTCGCGCCGGAGGAGGCGTTCGGGTTCAAGACTCCGGAAAGGGTGTACAAGATTCCAAAGTCCAACACCGAGGAGAACGTCGACCCCAAGGTGGGCAACATGGTCCAGCTCGGCAACGGCGACGTCGGCGTGGTCGTCAGCGTCACGGAGGAGCATATCGAGGTGGACACCAACCACATGCTTGCTGAGAAGAGGATCAAGATGAGCGTCACACTGAAGAGCATCGCGGATGGCTCCCAGACTTTCTCCGGGGTCCAGGTTCAGACCACTTCGCCAGGTGATAGCAAGACTTACCCAAAAGCCGGGGACTCCGTTGCCGTTCATTACGTTGGAATGCTTGCTTCGGACGGAAAGGTCTTTGACAAATCGCACCCTTCGCAACCAATCAAATTTACCCTTGGCGTCGGTCAGGTCATCCGCGGCTGGGACGAAGGCATTGCCAGACTATCTCTCGGGGAGCGAGCAAGACTTTTCATTGCGTCAGACTTTGCTTACGGCAAAGCCGGGGCGGGTGGGGTGATTCCGCCAGATGCCAATCTCGTCTTTGATGTCGAGCTCGTTGAGATCAACGGCGAGAAGGCGCAAAGCTCTGGAAACTCAAAGCTGTAGACTGTTAGGCTTGAACTTGCTCTCATTTACTCTGATTCTTTTTGTTTTTTGCGATCGTTTGGACCGACCACATGGGGGAGACTTATCCTTGGTCAATCACGCTTGCATACCTGATCTCGCTCACCATATTCAAGGTTTTGTCGCTTGCTAGAAAACTACACACATACAAGTCAAAGAAGTATCACCGTTTTTTTTTTAATTGACTTCATTAGCTTTTCTCTCCAAAAGGTTATACCAGCGCAAGAGCACATGAGACAAGGGGGAGATGTCTAATGTCTCTGTGACTAGAACCGTGGCTCTATCGGAAAAAGTAGAGGAAATTCGGTATTCACAGCGAAGCGTTCATGGCGGAGGAGGTCTCGTGACCGCCAGGAAGGCCGGCATTGTCCCTCAATACTTTATCTCTCCCAAGCTTGTCTACCAGGCTTTCAGCGTTTGCCACACTGACTCCCTCGTCAAAGCCCATCACGATGTGTTTGGATTGTGCCATGGACCCAAGAGCCCAGCACCTTCCAAGGTCTGAGGAGTACGTGAGCTCAGGAGACATCGTGTCCAAGCTCCAAACGCGAACAGAGTTGTCCTCGGCACCGCTGACCAAGAGACCAAGCTCAGTGGCAAACAAAACCGCGCTCACGTTGCCTTCGTGGCCTTGCAAGGATCCCAGGCAAGAACCATTATTGACGTCAAAGACCTTTAGAGTGTAGTCGTCGCCCCCCGAAATCAGCACTGGTGAGTCATTCTTGCAGCAAGCGAAGGTGACGCAGTTGACACATGAAGTGTGTCCCTCGAAGGTCATAACTGGCTCAAGGTGATCCAACGACCACATTTTGCAGGTGGTATCCAGAGATGCGCTCACGAGAAGCTTTTCGTTCGTTGGGTGCCACTCCACGTCCATCACGTAGTGACCATGACCCGCGAAAATCTTCTCCAGTTTCCAACCCTCTTCCCAATTCCAGACCTTGGCAACTTTGTCGTCCCCGCAAGAAACCAGCAATGGCGCGTTGGGGTGAACTTTTACGCAACGAATATAATCTTTGTGGGCCTCAAACTCGTGCAGCGTACTGAATGTGTCCAGATCGATGATGCGCTGATCCCAATTTTATACACCAGAGCCGGTGGGGTTAGCTTTTCTCTCCTTGCAATACTTTTTCATGCAAATTGCTCTTTGAACTTACAATTTTTCCGTCATCACCTCCGCAGACGATCCAACCCTTGCAAATGACGAACTTGGCCGCACGAACAGGAGCTTCCGAGATCTTCGCTTGACGGACAACAGTCTTTGTTTCGTAGTCCCAGAGATACACATCGCCGCTATGCAGAGCGCAGAGTACCCATGGCAAGTCCGGATGAAAGTCACAGCTCTTCACTCGTGGGGATGCGTGGGAGACGACGTTGTGAAAAGATGCCATCTTTATTCTTTCTTTTTGTCTTCTTGCCTCTAATTTGTTCAATTTTTCGAATTCCAGTCCAGTTTGGGTTTTGCACAACGCATGGGCGCCATTTTCTTCGCGCAGGAATGTGGACCGTCGCAATTCAAGACCACGTGGACCGCCCTGCAACCCACACGATGTTGTCAACTAGACGCAGCTCATGGCTCGCCTAACGATATTTTGAGCAACGTGCTGTCCCAGGCTCCCAGATCTCCCAGATCACGGCTAACGTGGACGTTGATTTCGAAGTTGTCACTATTCGAACCAGTAGGTATCTCTGACCACGTCAGTCAGTGTCACCAACTTACTGTGAATTACACCAAAACCTAATGCGCTGGTTCGCAGTTCTGACAGTGAATTCTGAATAGAGGCAGTGTGCACTTTCTCCTTTTCATTTTTTAGTTATATGAAATCCTGGCGCGAAGACGTCTTCAGAAGATCATGGCAAGCGGCTCGTTTGGACGCGTGGCGTGATGAGTCGGCACGTATGGTGTTCAGCTCTTGGATTCCGGCAGCAAGACACGCTCGACGGTGTTTCGACACCTGCTATTTCAGAATCCAGCTAAATCCTTAAGAAGCTGGTTTGAGTGTCCTCGCGAGACAGCATCGCTAAATGCAAGGAAAGTGTTCTTCGAGAACTGAGTCACCCGCTTTGGCCTGTCACACTTGAGGAGTGTCAATAGGACGGCTCCTGAATTCGAGTGCGGTTGCAATGGTCTCTGGCAGAAGACTTTCAATGCGTCCAGCTTTGCACAGCAGCGAAATACCCAAAGATGAACTTCCAATTGCTCCACTGAGTATGTTGTGTATGTTGGCGTGACCGCAAGCTCAGTCGAACGCGAGGCGGTATTCTGACTTTCGACTTGTGAACATCTGTTCAACTAACGAATGGGTTTCGTTTCAGTTCTTCTCGTTTCATCACCAGGTTGTTGGCATGAAAAGAACTTGGACGAAGTTAAGGGCCTCACCTTTCTCACGAGCGTCCCTCTTGAATAGACTGTGAATCATCATCACCTGTTATATAAAAGAAATAAAGAAATGAAAAGAGAAAGTGGAGAATGAAGTCTCTCCTTCTCCTGTTTGAAAAACTCATCGATTCGAACGCTCCACTGGATGCACTCGCAAGCATTTTTTATCGAGTTTAATATGTCATATTATGTTGAAAGTGAGCTAACTTTGCAAAACTGCCATTTTTTAACAGAGAAAGCGCTAAAACTTTCCCATTCTCAAAAACAAACAGTTCAATTCGACAGTGAAAACCATTTGAATTTTTGAATTTCAAGAAATTTTTTGAATTTTGAATTTTTACACGAACCCCTTATATAGCTGAGTAGCATATTGCTAGCGATCCCCATTAACCTAGCGAGTCCAACGCACAAAACGACTATGCGTTTCTCTAACTGAGCCGTAGCGCACGAGTACAGGAGCAGCACTCTCTGCGCACGTGCGCGGCGCCGTTACAGAAAACAGTACAGTCCTCGAGTATGACACTTTGGTGAAGAAAGGAACTTCCTCTTGTTCCCTTTGACGACGAGCAATTTGAAGTTTGAAGTTTGAAGTTTGACAGGAGGTTTGTGAGAGGCACAGAAACACACAGAAACAGAGAATCAGAGAGAGAGGGAGGGTATACTCGCAGCGGACGCGGAGTACCCGCGGATTTTCTCGGTAATAAAGGCTTAGTACGCGGGGACACAGGACTAAAGGTCGCATAACAGTGAGTCTCTTGCGACTTTGCGGAACGGAAGTAAGATAGCGGACGCTTTCAAAGATCGGAACATCGGAACTATCGGAATAGACTTTGTCGCAATTTTTGAAAAGTGCGTGTTTGTTAAAGTTGAAAGATGGACGAGAAGAAGCGGCCGCTCGAAGAGAGCGGTGCATCGGACTCTGATTGCGAAGAGATGCGCGAGGTGAACATGGCACATTCTTTGAGAATGGCAAATGCCGGCTTCGGATCAAGCGGAGGCACTGCTGCAAGCGGTCATTTCCATCGACATGGCAAAGTTGTGACGGATGCCGTGCATGAATCCATGGAGCTGCCGGCTTTGCTGCTCACTGTGGTGGACACCGCGCAATTTCAAAGGCTAAAGGGGCTGAGACAACTGGGCGCCACGCATTATGTGTACCCGTGTGCCACGCACTCAAGGTTTGAACACTCGCTGGGCGTGGCGTACTTGGGCATTACTCTGGCGCGGAGCCTGAAAGTGCGGCAGCCGGAGCTGGGCATCTCGGAGACAGATGTGCTTTGTGTGGGTCTCGCGGGGCTGTGCCATGATCTTGGGCATGGACCGTTTTCTCACCTGTTTGACGGGGAGTTTATGCGCGACAAAAAGTGGGCGCATGAACTGGGGTCGGTGCAAATGTTGAGGCATTTGCTGAAAGAGAACAACATTGACCTGTGCACGGTGTATGGGCTGTCGCGCAAGGACATGGTGTTTGTGGAGGAGCTGATCTTGGGAAGCAAAATTGAAGGCGGGCTGAAAATGCGCTGCGGGCGGGACGCTTCGAAGGCGTTCCTGTACGACATTATCAACAACGAGCGCAGCGGGTTGGACGTGGACAAGCTGGATTATATTATGCGGGATGCCCATTTTACTGGTGTCAGGTACGTTGTAGTGGAATGATTCTCAGAAGGAAGTTTGCCGTGCGTCTGACGAGCTTTTTACTTGATATACACATCAGTGTCACAACGATGAACGTCAAACGGATTATCCAAATGGCAAGGGTCTTGCCTGATGAGAACAATGAGTTGACAATCTGCTTTCCAGAAAAGGCCGTGCACAACTTGTTTGGGGTCTTTCAAGCCAGGGTTTGGCTCCATAGTGTAGGTTTCGCTTTCGTGAAAGTGCGTTGTTCGTGGTGCGCGACTGACGTTTCCAATTGAACTGCCCTCGCAGATTGTATATCAGCACAAGGTGGTGAAAGCTTGCGAGTATATGATTCGCGACATCATGACTGCTTCGGACCCTCACCTAAAGTTCCGCAGTAAGGTGAATGGGAAGCTGTTGAGCATGTCTGAGGCAATAAAAGACATGTCTGTATTTGCTCAGCTGAAGGACTCGATCTTGGATCTCATTGAGCTCAGCGAGAAGCCTGAACTCAAAGAGGCCCAGGAGCTACTGGAGAGGCTGAGACGCAGGGATCTTTACCGCTGCTGCGGGATGGTCGAGCACCCCACCCCAATTCCAAAAGCCAAGCAAGGCGTCATGGAGGAACAGGTCGCCAAAGCCATAGTGGACATCAGCGCAGAGGATGGATACGATCTCAAGAAAAGCGATTTTATCGTAGAGGTGATGCTCGTTCATCACGGAAAAGGATGCAGTAACCCAGTGGACGGGCTTCGCTTCTATTCCAAAAGTGCAGCGCTTTCGTTGGATCAGCCTCTTCGTACAGAATTCCCAACCGGAATTGCCTTGATGGAGTCACCGCCGAACTCGCAGTCTTCGTTCAGCTCGTGCATGACTGCGGGAGGCAGCGCAAGGTGTTTTAAAATCAAACAGGAGAAATACATTGGCGCCATTGTGCCGCAGAGGATGGGCTACAATGGTGTCCGTGTATTTGCCAAGACTGTGGCAAAACGAGACATCGTCGCACAAAGTTTCCGAACTTGGACACGCCGTTGCTTGCTTGCTTCGCCCCTTTGCCACAACTCGCAGACCTCGCCAGAAGACGTTGAAGGGGAGGAGGAAGGCGCGACTGACGAGACATTGGATGTTTCTCCGATTTTTGACCGCCGAGTGAAGGCTCGCACAGGTGTGAACCAAGTTGACGTGACACGACCAAAGTCCGCCTTGGAGCAGATGCTAGACGATGACGATGATGAAATGCTTTGACGGGCTTGGACTTAGAGTTAGTGTTTATTGATTGATGCATCAATTAAATGCCTCCTGAAGCTTTCTTTCTTTTATTCACTTGCAGATGCAGTTCATACGATCGATTCTGCAGCCAACCAAGACTGACAAGACTTCCCACGTTCGATTGTTGTTTTGAGTTTCTTTGGAAGCAAATTCTGGCAAAGAAGGCGTTTCTTTCTATAGACAAGTTCTTTTACACCTAAAATTTAAAAAAAAAAGTTCCATCATGAGCAGCAACCGCGCGGTACGGCAATCTAATTGGTTTTCTTCGTTTCCTCGGCAGCTGCCACGGCCAGAATCTCCCTTCGATGAATCAAATAAGTGCATCCTAGGAGCACCATGCTGCACAACACGACATAGAATACAACGAGAAAGGTGGTCCAGGTATCCATCGGCATGCCATACGGCTCCACAGCAAAGTATGTTTGCAATGTACAAAAACTGTAGTCTGGGTCTACAACCGACACGAAGAACTGAAACGGCACGTCCAGACTCTCCTTTGAAAATGCAATGTAGTTCGAGGACGATTTGTTCAGCACCTCGTAAGACAGGGTGGAGAGATCCGAGACGGTCGAATTATCAGCCAAATAGCAAGTTTGGTGATTCTTCGCCGTCCACGCAGTAGAGATGTTGCCGTCTTCGGCGAGGCGAGCTGACCAAGAGGTCGGATCCCTCAAGCACGCAGCACCTTCGGCAGTAAGCCCGTACGATACTTCCACTCTCCCGTGCACCTCGATGACAGTGAAGTCGGCTTCAACCTCTTTTACAAACGTGTTCGAATCCCAGATCTCCAGCCTTGGCTTGAAGGATTCTGTATAAGGCACATATGTAGGGCATCCATAACGTTCAAAGTCAAACTTGTAAGTGACTGACTCCTCGTTCTCATCGCCAAGATTTGTGAGGTAATTGGAGACGCCGATAGAATTGTAGTAAATGTTTGCAAGGCTGGCGGTGATGCTGCTCTTGTCAATCGTGAGCTCCGTGTCGTGGTAATTCTGGCACGTGCAATTGGAAATCACATACTGCCGCTCAAGGCCAGTCAAATCCCCAGCCAACTCATCGCATTCACTGGATACGACTGCTGTCGAGGGGAACTCGTAACCTTCTGGTGGCAGGTATCGGAGATGTCTGCCTCGCGGGCAACCAACGCTTACCTGGATAAGCTTTTGATGCTCGCTGCAATCTGAGTTGAACATGGTTGGTACGGAGCGAATTATCACTTTCCCGGACGCTTTATCCTGCAGACCGATTCCAGTGGCAGAACTAATTTTTTCAGGCACGGTAATATTGACAAACCTCGTTCGAGTAATGATTGAGCCATCCTCGTTCATTGCGATCTCCTCGGAACCAGGCACCATCTCCACCAAGCTCCGATTTGACGACTGAAAGGACACAAAAATCCCACTGTTCTTCGCCGAATGCGTCAACGCCATCGAGGATTCCAAATAGTCATTCATGTCCAGATAAAAGCAATCATCGTCGGGCGAGAGCTTTGTCCAATCCAGATAGGGGCAAGCCGGCCTTATCCTTTCGTAATCACTGGAAGTCGTTGACAGATCTTTCAAGTCGGCGACCACCGTGTCTTCATCAAACCCGTCCGTGGTGAGGTTCATGTAACCGGTCGAGTTCACGAGGACCTGGTCGAGCACCTCAAAAAGCTGCACAGTAGTGGAACCCTCCGATAGCTGCGACGCAACCAATGTGCCGTCTGGGCGAAAGAGGATGAAGATGGCATCTCCTTCGTTCACCCGAAGTGGAGAGTACACCTCGTAGGCTTCGATGAGACCCAGCTTGCCCTTAAAAATCCGGCCCGTGGAGGTGAGAATCGCTACGTCTCCGCTCCATGACGTCGATACCTCCAGAATAACATCACCAGTGCTTAGCTCTACCGGCAGATAGGAGCGAGAACTGAGAGAGTAATGTTGCAATTGTACATCCTTCCAGGTGCGGCCGACGCTTGGGGAGTAGAGGACGGTCTGTTGGTCGAACAGAAACAGCTCACCCGTAGGTACCACTGGGCTGATAATCTTCAAGGAGCTGCTCCCAATCGATGTAAAAGCGGTGCCTTCTCCGAAGTTAGCAACAGCATGTGCGTATCCCGAATTCTCTTGAACAAGGTACAACGAGACTGTACCCGTTGAAGTGTCCTCGGCTAGCACAATGATTTCCGGGAGGCTGACAAGTGGCACCACGGTGTGAATTTTGTGTTCTGCAGAGCTGGAAAATTGAAATTCCTGGAACGTTTCGCCAGAATCGCTGGTGATATAAAAGGAGCTCTGGTCTGAGCGATCACCGCGCCAAGCAACGATCACGTCATTTCGGGTTTGATTGTAAAAGTCAGGCAAAAAGTCGCAGGAGCTAGCGCTGTTCAAGTTGGTGACTCCACTTGGAGCAGGCCCCACCAGGGTAGCGGCTACAGCGGCCTCCATGTCGCGGCTGAGCAAGGACGAGTAAGTGTAAATGTTTTCATCGCTCGCAAGAAGGAATAGTCCCCGCCTTAAATGAACAACGTCTACGATGGTTAACGATCCAGACCCAATCTCGTAAAACGGCTGAAAAATCTCGAGATCCTCTAGCTGAGTGACACTCTTTTTCACGGACGCTCCTATAATATCCTGCGTTCCGTACAAGAACCTCTTGTCGTCCGGCGACGGAAACACCAAGCTGGACGAGCAGATATCAATCGCGATCTTTGACGAATCGACCGCACTTGACAGCGACGTTGGGGCATCCGATGATGATATAGGCTCCATTGCATATTTCGTGAGGTCCAGCCACATTTGTCCGGCCTTAGCGCTGCATCCCATCATGTTGACAGATTGTCCTTCTACAACAATCCCGACCGGGCCACCTGCAAAGTAAGCGATAGAATTATTCTGAAATCGGGATGCCAGGGGGATATACCAGAAAGACTCATCCTGGTTAAATCGTGCACTTCCGCTATTCCCAATGTATGCCAGCGCTTCTGTGTCTAACGTAAACTTGCGCTTGTGCATCTTCAAATTGGGCCGTTCCCCAAGCGCGTACGCTTCGGCAGTCAGCAATTGTTCAGCCTCAGTGATCTCCTCCATGCTCGACACAGACCAGGCCGTGGTGGTTATTTCCGACAGCCAGAGCCGAAGGTACAGCTCCGACTCGCTGCTAGTGTAGTTGCTCCATAGAGACAGGCACGACGCTGCGTCGCTCAAGTCGTGGGTGAAGCAGCTGTTCCACTGGTAGCAGAACGAAGACTTTCTCGCTACTTTGATCGCTAACAACGGATCCCAGTCGGTGCTCTCATCGTCCAGTGGCGCCCAGATGAACGCGCTTCCGCCTTCTAAAAACTTTATCTGCGCTGAGCTCCCATTGCTTTCCACCAGAGTGGCTCGCACTCCGAGAGTCCGCCATTCCGTCACCGTTGGGCCAGAATCCGCCAGACACGGCAGACAGGTGAGCTCCAGCACATCGCCAGCGTGAATTTCGTGGGCCAATCTGCTGCGATTCCGTATCCTGAGCTGTGGTTGCCCTGCATTACACCCCGCAAATAGAAACACCGCAAGTGCCACAAGTGCCACCGCGCGCCAGCCCATGTCGCCTGCGACCGAGTGTGAAATATCTCAATCTCAATCTCAATCCCAATCTCAATGTGAACAAAATAAGTCCCCGCGACCCTGAATCGCCTCTCTCGTGATATGTATTATGTTCCTCCTCCTGCTGCGATTGGGCGGCAATGATGACGAATGAATGAATGAATGAAATGAATGACTGACTGACTGACTAATTGCTTGCCGACCCAGACGAAGAAACACCGCAACTTCTCCGTGTATATATATTTGTGTATGTATATTCAATCACCGCTTCAAGAGATTTGCACATGTACTCGCGCCTATGCCAACCGCATAAGGCACTGTACTCCCGTACGATAACACGCTCCTGCCGCCGGTACTCGCTGCACCCACTCACTGTGCGCCCAACTCAGTGGGGAAGCCGACCGCTAGGAGTCTCATACTCGCCGGATAGCATTAGCACCCAGACTTTTTAACTTACATTTTTTTACCTGTGGGGAAGACCCAGCCGTTAAGCGAACAAGGGAGCGCTTCTCTGACCACGAACAAAGAGCTGTTCGTTCATTGTTCCGGTACTCTTGTTTAGGCAAAACTCTATGAGACGTTTGCTACATTTGCTACGAGCTAGGGAAGGGGCGTCGGTAAGGAAGACATAGCGGATCCGGTAATGAAAATTTGAAAAAAGACCTGCACAAAGCCGGTCCTGCGGTTCTTTGAGCGCGTCCCCCCAACCACCCACACCAACTCATACACACACACACATACACACAAACCACCACTGCGAGTGTCCTCGCTGCTCTTGAAAGGCGGGAGGCGCGGCCGTGAGCCTTGGGGGATGGAGCACGAGATCCGGCTGGGCGGCGCGTGGGCCGCGTTCGCGTCGCGCACGTCCGCGCTGGAGGCCGAGTGCGCGGATCTGCGGAACGCATTGGCCCGCCTGCGCGAGGAACGCGCCGCCGAGCAAGAGGCGCTGCGCGCGGCGTTCTCGGAACTTTCCGCGGAACGTTCCCGGGCCGAGCGCGCCGTGTTTCAGCGCGGCGCTTTCGCCGCGGCACTGTACGCCAGCGCGACGGCGCGGGAGCGCGCGGAACGTTCCGCGGAACTCGCCCGGAGTGTGCGCGCGGCGGCGGAGGAGCGGGCGCAGCGCGCGGCCTTGCGCGCCAGCCAGGCGGAACGTTCCGCGGAACTGGCCGAGGACCGCGCCCGCAGAGCGGAACGTTCCGCGGAACTTTCCGCTGCTGAGGCGCGCCGCGCGCTCGCCCAGCACGACGACGCCGAGAAACGCGCCGAACAGATGGCCGCCGCCGCCGCCGCCTGCCGCGCAGCCGTCCGATCCGGAACCCAAAGCGGAACCCAATCCCGCGCGCGACCACCCGCCCGGGTTCCTCAGATTCCGCACAGGCACGCGGGTTCTAAAGGCAGCGGATCTGAGGCAACGCGCGCGAAGAGAGGCAGGCTTCCGGGACTTCCTGGCGCGGCGGATGCAGAGGCGGGTTCCGAAGGCGGCGACTCTGAGGCGGAGAACCAGGAGAACCAGGAGAATGGGGAGAATTGCGGGAACCGGGGCGGCGACGGCGCAGTCCAATGCGCGAAAGAGAGGATCAGAAAGTCGCGGAAAGACGTGGCGATGGAGAGGCTGGCGCGCGAAGAGAGGGGCAAGCTGGCGGCGTTTACTGCGCCAGGGAGACTGAAGGAGAAGCTGAGCAAAGAGGCGGCAAGAAGGGCGCTTGCGGAGGCTGAGGTGGTGAGATTGCAGGCGGAAAATGACGCGCTGAAAGTGAGGTATAGGAATCTGCGAGAGATGGGCAGGGGGTGATGTCGATGATGATGATGATGATGGATGAATGAATGAATGAATGCTCTTCAAATGCAATTGCAATTGCAATGGCTCTCTCTCTTCGGCGTTCTTGACTGTGTTGGCTTTAATGACGAGTTGGATGAGAACGCGGCAGTGGGAGCGTCGGGGTCTCATTAATTGTTGTTGTTGTTGTTGTTGTTGTTGACCATGCTGGTGGAAGGGATTTAAATCTCTTAGTGGGGTTTCGCTCGGCTCTTCTTCCTTTTTCCTGGCAGATTGTTGGTCCATCTGTCAATCGTGTTGAATTCTGTTCTGAATTCTGAATTAATTCTGAAATGAAGATGCACGTAGGCTACCTTGTGCTACTACTTTCTGTATAGGATGCAGCAGCTGTCAGTGATACGCACTGTGAAAGCACCACAGCTGACTACTGTTTGCTATTTGGGCGGTACAGTGCTTGCTAGCACTGGCAGCGAGTGCTATTAGAAAAGTTGCGAGCCAGAAGAGACGAAAGAGAGAGGATTTGTGTTAGTGGGGTGTCAGAAGTGTCAGACGAGGCAAAACTTTTGGCAGCTGTGAAAGCACAGCAGTTCCCAAACAGAGCACGAGGCAAGAGCAACAAATTCAACTTTATACGTCGGTCGCTGACTACAAAGCAAGTGGACGGTATGAGAGAAACGGAAGATTACGCGCTCAGAGTGGCAGAGTCGCACGGGCCTTCTTTCGAGTTTGGTACGAGCTCGAAATCCTGTCATGTTTGGACGCAACGCGGCCTGCAACATCTTTTTGCGTACAATCATGAGGAGGCGATATGGTGCTGCCAGCGCGCATTGGAATCTGATCCTGAGGCATCGCTCCCGATGCTGCTGATATCGTATTCGAATGGGGTCAACTACAACAACGGCGCGTGCGAAGAAAAGTCAGGAGCGTTTCCGTCGAACGCGGACGCAGTAAAGTACGCCGCGCTTGGACATGCCGCTGCGAATAAAGATGGTAGCCGCGCAACAACTGTGGAAAAGGGGCTGGCGGCGGCGATCTCTTTGCGATCCAGCTCGCCGGGACCGGAGTCGCTCGAGGACACAGAGGAGCAGGAGGCCGCACGTGCACGTCTCAACAGCGCTTTCGCTCGGCATATGCAGGTCGTATTTGAGGAGCATGCGGACAACGCAGATGTTGCTTTTTTCTACGTGGAGGCGATGCTAAACTTGCATCCGTGGAAGCTTTTCGACAAGGATGGCTCCCCCCGCACCGAGTCTGAAGCTTTTGTTGGAACGCTGCAGCTCATTTCGCAGTTGCAAAACTGCTTGAAGAGGCATCCTAATCACATTGGTCTCCTTCATCTGTACATTCACGCGATGGAGATGTCCCCTGACTGTGCAATCGCCAAGCGTGAGGCGCTCCATTTAGGCGAACTTGTCAAAAATAGCTCCCTGGGCCACCTTAAGCACATGCCTTCGCACATTCTGGTTCAAATTGGGGCTTATGATGAATCCGTCGTATGCAATATAGACGCCGTCAGCGTGGACAGAGAGTTTCTGGCCATCCGCGGTCTAGCGAATTTTTATACCATGTACAGATGCCATGACGCACACATGCTCGCTTTCTCTGCGATGATGGCCGGACAGCGCGATCTCGCCTTGCAATACGCCATCGAGTTAAGAGAAAACCTCATGTCCGACGATGGCCTAGCGTTTATGAGCGAAGGTGGGATGAGTGACTTTTTGGAAAGCTTTACGCCTATTGAGCTCCACGTTTTGGTGCGTTTTGGAGAGTGGGATTCGATCCTGGATATTAAACCAGTTTCGCCAGGTTCGCTGTATTTGGCATATAACGGGACCCTCCACTTTGCACGAGGGTTGGCGCATGCCGCCTTAGGCCGACCTGATCTCGCAAGGCTTGAGTTGTCCGAGTTTTCAAACATTTTTGAGCAGGTCCCTGAGTCGCGGACTTTGTTCAACAATAAAGTGAGGGACATTCTTCAAGTCGCGGACCAAGTTCTAAGAGGCGAAATTTTGTACCGGGAACAGCGATTTGAGGAGGCGTTCCATCACCTGCGTAGAGCAGTTGAGCTGGATGACAACTTGCCTTACGACGAGCCTTGGGGTTGGCTCATGCCAGCACGCCATCCGCTCGGTGCACTTCTGTTGGAACACGGATCTCTCGGCGAAGCCATTGACGTCTTTCATGAGGACCTAAGGCGATACCCTCGAAATATCTGGTCGCTTCGAGGCCTGGCACTGTGTTCTGAACAGGGTAAAGAAGTGCTGGAAGACGATATCCAAGCCGACTTGGACACAGCGCAGCGTATAGCCACCGTCAAAGTGCACGCACCTTGCTTTTGCGCTCGCTCGTTCGTGAAATAGATGTGCCAGATTTTGGATAAATCACAATTTAACTATTTTTTCTCTGTTCTTATTTTACTATTAGAAGGAGATTGGATAACTCAAATGAATTTCATCGACTGAAGATCCAATCAAAAGGCGGTACTTGCACGACTGGTCTGGATACACCCACTTGTTCTTGGCCGCGCTCCACTCTGCAATAGCATCAAATTCAAAACTTAATCTTACTGTGGCCGCACCGCCTGCCTGAAGCCACTTCTTGCTGAAGTCAATCAGTTTCTTTGGTGGTCGCAGCGAAGATGTACGGCTTTGGCATTGGGATCTTTCGAGATACAACTGTGCAACCACCGAGTCATCGCGCTCGCCAGTGTTCTCCACTTCGATCTCAACGTACCAACGATTGGGCTCTTGCAAATGCAGAGGTGTCTCAGGTAACGATTTCCACTTGAAGGTGGTGTACGTGAGTCCGAAACCAAAGGAGAACATGGGCTTGACACCGTTGTGATTGTACCAGCGGTAGCCCGTCAAAAGTCCCTCAGAGTAGTTTACCTTCAGGTTTACTCCTGGATATTGATCTGGTGTAAAGTGCATCATTGTCTTCTCGAACGGAATGGTGAATGGTAAACGGCCCTGTGGTGGTATGATTCCAAGGAGGTTATCCGCTAGCGCGTTGCCGAGTTGCTCCCCTGGCATGAACATTAATTGCACCGCTTCAACGCTGTCGATCCAAGGTAACAGAACTGGGCCAGGACAAATGCCAATAACAATAATGGGTGCTGACGAGTCAGCTCGTTGCCGAGCATGAGTGACATTCGAGACAAGATCCTCCTGGTCAAAGTAAAGTGACTGACGGTCGTCCCCCTCTGCAGACGTCGTCGCCAGGACGATGACTATAGCAGACGCTCCTTGTACCGTGCTTTCGATGGAGGAGGCATCTTTACCATCATTATATACTACCGCTTGCGCACCGAATGCATCAGTGATACCTTCGAGCGCAGTGACGCCGCGGCCACTGTCATTCACAGTTCCCGAGCCGCCGCCGACAAAGTAGTTCTTCGAGTTGGCTGCGACCCCAAACACAGCAATGCCGCTCTTTCCGGTCTGGAGAGGCAAGACGGCACCATCATTCTTGAGCAACACGGAGCCCGTCGCAGCCACTCGGCGCGCCAGAGTCCTATGACTCTCGGTTGAGGCGTCTTTGGCTATTTGGCAGTCCGCGCTTTGAGAGAGGGTGACGTTGGCCTTCTTCATCGAGTTGAGGACGCGCTTGGCGGAGGCCGCCACCGCCAAGCGCACGGTTTTATCATTTCGAGCAAGTGTCTCCAACTTGGAGCCAAAGTAGTTATCATTCGGCATCTCCTGATCCAAACCGGCTAGCACTGCATCCCTGGTGGAGTGCGTCGCAAACCAGTCGCTCATAACGAAGCCTTCAAAGCCCCACTCCTCCTTCAGCTTAGTCTTGAGCAGCGCCTCGTTCTCGCACGCGTATTTACCCCCTACCTTGTTGTATGAGCACATGAACGAAAGCACTCCGGCGTCCACGGCAGCTTTGAACGGCGGGAGGTACAGCTCGTTGAGCGCCACCGCGTCCACGGTCACGTCCACCGCGTTTCTGTCCTTCTCCTGGTTGTTGAGCGCAAAGTGCTTGGCGCACGCCATCATCCCCGGCTTCACTTGCAAGCCTCGCACCACCGCCCGTGTCAGCTTTGCGCCGAGTACCGGGTCTTCTCCGCTCAGATACTCAAACGTTCTGCCATTGGAAGGCACTCTGAGCACGTTCAGACCCGGGCCTAGCACCACATTCGCCCCCTTGTCCGCGAACTCTTCCGCAATTGCCATCGCCCAAGCGCCGCCAAGTCCCGCGTCGAATGTCGCCGCAACGCTTAGCGCGCAGGGGAAGGCAGTGGAAGCATCTTTTGGGCCCCGAAAACCCTGCGGCCCATCGTTCATGCGGATCTCGCCCGATTGCAGAGAGGCCACCGCGGGAACGAAGCCAGTGTACCCACATGAGGATTTGCTGCCGTGCATGAGCTGCAAGTTGTCTGATGGAAGGTCATCGTCGCCACCGTGCTTGCTTCGGTCCGGGAACAGCCATCGCTTGCCAGCCCACAAAACGCCAAAAACCAGCGCCACTGCGGCCAAGCGAAGGGCCCACGCGCGAGCATGCAGAGAGGGGCCGCGAGTGCCGGCTTGCCGACGATGTTCCTGCTCTTGCTCTTGCTCTTGCTGCCGATGATCATTGCTCAAGAGAGCCTCCTCATTTGAGTCGCTCCGGTCGCCCATCTTCTCAACTCCTTAGTGCCAGCCCCAGCTTCCTCGTCGTCACAGCCTTTTCTCCACTCTCACGTACAGCACAGTACACCTTGGACGCTGAGACGATTTGAAGATACAAGATACAAGATAGATAGGCCACCTCGTCCGCCCTCGGTCTGCTACGGTCGTGCTTCTCTTGCCTTCTCGCGCCGCTGGCCAACGAAGCGATGCAGTAGCTCCTGTTGTCCGATCCAATCGGTATACGCTCCTTCTCGCGTTGGCAGCAACGATCTGTTGGTGTTGGTGCTCACTGTCAGTACTCGACAGATGGTCTTCAAAGTTTGGTGATTGATGGCAGTGCATTTCTGACTTGCGAGTCTTCTGAGACTGCCGAGTCAGTGAATCATCACAATCATCACAATCATCACGCAGTGTCCTTTGCTTTTCTTCTCTTCTTTTATCTTTTCTTGTATAAATTCTTCGTTCTTCAAATTGAAAGTTCGAACGAGTTCACGAGTTCGCTCATGATGATGAACACAGTCAACTTTCGAAACACTGATTCACAGAATTCACAGAGAGAAACTTTCAGAACAGAATTTTACAAAGACTTCCCACTCGTGCACTGTTCATGAAAAGATACTTACAAGATACGGATAGGGACAGGCTATCTCTCTCTACTAGAGGACACTTACTAGCAACCATGCTATATCCATATATATATATTCAGAGAGCTAATCTAGTTAGAATACACTGTGCCGCCTGTTCTTGTGTCAGTTGCACGACTTCCCTTGGGCGGCATTCGCGTACCGGACACTCGAATCGCAGACAGAAAGGTACTGAGCACTGTACTCAGTACCACTCGAGTACTCGAGTACTTCACCGAGGACGCGCGCGCTGGGTCTGTTATTATTTGTGTATTGCTAATTTGCTAGTTAGTTTGAGGCCGACCTGTTTGGCGGCGGAGAATGCAGTGAGATATACAGGACATACGGGACATACAGAACATACAGAACATACGGGACATACAGGACACGGGCGATATGGAAGAGGTCGACAAGATGGAGGATCTCAATCTCAATGATGAGGTCGATGGCGAGCAAGCAGCGGAGAATGCAGAGAATGCAGAGAATGCAGAGAATGTGAAATGGACGAGAGAGCAGGCGGTGGAATTCGACCGAGAGAGTATCAAACAAGTGGTCTATGCGCATCATGTGAAGGCGTGGAACAGCGAATTCTGCATATTGGTGTCGCACAAGACGGCGTACCGCAGGGTCGTGCTCAAGCTGCTGTTTCCGCCGGGATACCCGCAGCAAATCGCGAATGTGGAACTCTCCAGCGAGCTTTTGCCGAACAAGTTGGTGCAAAAGCTGCAGAGCAAGTTGGAAGAGGAGCTCGCGAAACCGGAGAATGCAGCAAAACCGCAGGTCGCTCGCGCGTATACTTACTTGGATGAGATCGTGCATGAGAATAGGCTGTTGTACGCCACGCCGGAGATACGCAAGAGCATTGCTCTGAGCAACGCGGCGCCCGCGTTTACGCTGGGGGTGAACGAAAAGCTAGGGTTAGTCAAGATAAAGGCAAGTTGCGGCAAGTATAGCCTCGCAGCCAGCATCACAGTCCCAGATGAATATCCCGCGGAGCCAGTGCAGGTAGGCATCTCCAAGTGCAGTTTCCCGGAGAGTGTTTGGAGCGTTTATCTCCTCCAAGCACGCGAAGTTGCTCGCAAATGTCAGCTCGGAGTGTCAGTAGAAGAGGCCGTGCGGCAGGCCACGACTGCAACTGGTGCTCGGGGAATGCACAGTGTCTCGGTCAAGCAACCTGAGCACCATATTACTGCATCAAGTCTACACGACATGAAAGGCGACGTCAAGTTCCTCAAGCAAGCTACCGATTTACGAAGCGTCAACAGCAGTTATAACAAGATGCTACACAAATTCGAGTATAGCACGCAAATCCGCCGAGCAGCTCGCAGGGAACTCAAGAAGCGCTCCAAGGCTGAAGAGGAGAGGGAACTTGAGCAACAGCGACAAGAGGCGGAGTCGCTGGAGAAAGAGCAGATGAAGGAGTGGAAGCGGGTGATGGGCATGTCTGAGGACGGTCCCCAGCGATCTATTTTTGCAATCGTGGAGTTCCTCACGCATGGGTTTCTATTTCGGCTTCCGGCCGAAACCTCCCCGATCTCTGGCAAAAAGGTGTTTCCCGCCGATCCCAATGTACTTGCCGAGCTGATTGCGAAGCAAAAGAAGAATCGCCCAGTGCGAATTCCCACGTGCGGGTGCTTCTTCATTTACAGCGAACTCGGCGACTTTCTCACTCAACCACCGTTTGGGAAGCCATGCCCGCGAGAAGCTTGTGGGGGTATCGTCGTTCAGCATCCGGATTGGCCCGATGATATTAAAAAACTTGAAAAGGCTTGGGCAATGAAGATGGCTCATGAGAGGGAGGTTTCCGAGGTATCCGACATGTTTGGACTCAGCGATGAATTTCAAAAGTGAATTTGGGGCAAGTGGAGCCACGAGGCCACGAGTGTAGCGAGAAAAAACAAACCCTATTGGAAGGTAGAGTGAATTTGGGGCTGTGCGCTTTCCCTTTTCATCTTCCAGATACTTTCAAAAAAGAGACAGCAGTTTCCGGAGCAGGCTGGATTCCACAAAATATTTAATTCGATGCAACGTTCTATTTATGAGAGAAGAAGAAAGACATTTTCCCATCTGTTCGGAAGATTCTCAGCGGTTCGAACAGATGGAAGATTCTGAGCGAACACGCACTGATTGTCAGCTGACCGGGTCCGTGATCACAGGAACGCAAGCAGCAAGCCAGTCTAAGGATAAGGACTGAGGGAGGGAGGGAGGACGAGAGGACGAGAGGAAACAGCCAACAACTGATTGACTCTGAAGACAAGATTTGCAAACTACTCAATTACCTCGGAAAACGAGTTTTTAAACAAAGTGCACATTGTCCTTTAATACAGAACCAAATTCATCAACCACTTGTAGAAGAAACTCTGCTGGACGCGCCCCTTGCATTCGCTGAAGAGTCTGCCTTTGCCCTCAAGCTCGTGTCTGCCACAGGATCGTCGGTAGAACGGAGCCAACTGTGCTGTAAGCAGTCCATCGCGGTAGCACGATTGTTCGGGTCACACTGCAGCATTCCGGACAGGAAGGAGGCAAATTCTTTTGCAGAGGGTTCCGGAAAACTGTACTTCTCCGTGAGAACTTCCACAAGCGGCCAATACTTGAGATTGGCAATATGCTTCAGCTTGCCCTTCTTGTTGAAGTACGTTTTGGAGTTTTTACCAGAGAGCGCAAAATTCTTTGGCATTTCACCGAGGACTTCAATGATCAAGGCAAGGTGGTCTTCATCGCGATCGTAGTTTTGTCCTTCTTTCGGATCAAAGAGAAGATCTCCCGTGGCAAGCTCAAAGATTACGCAACCCAAGGACCAGATGTCTGCGGGAGTGTCGTAACCGGCGCCAATGATGACCTCAGGACAGCGATACTGACGGGTTTGGATGTCCTCAGAAAAGTGTTTATGTGTCCAGCACGCATTTCCCAGATCAACAACCTTACATACTACCTCAGACGGCTTGCTTCCAGTGATGTCCACGGCCTGGAGGCCAACCTGGCGAATGCCTAGTGCACTTGGTGGCAAAGGCTTTTTCTTTGCTGCCAGCGCAGCAACAGACTTGGAGCCCTTCGGCCCAGTTCGCCTTTTCGTCGCAACGGCGCTTGCGGCGGGCGTCGATCCAGCATACTCGGTCGTAGCCGTTCCAGATTCGCTTCCAACACTGGGTGGCTCTTCCGCGGTCTTCATAGAGGCGGACGATTTGAGACTGTGGCTGCGATTGGCAGGCGTCGGTTTGTACGAGAAACTCCGTTTGGTCGAGGAGGTGTCTACCATGAGACCGTTAAATGACGAACGTGAATCACCGGCCTCCTTTGCATGGGATTTCGAAGAGGGATGCTTCGGAGATAAAGTACGCGACATGGCTCGTGCAGACCCATTCGATGCGGCCTTAGAATCTTGTAGATGGTGCTGAGATCTGGACCAATCTTGGTCCTGCAAACCTAACTCGCGGAACTTGACCCTTTGTTCCTCGATATCATTCGGAAAGGTGGGCAATATTGAGAACGCAAAAAGACGTTCTTTCAGTGAGCGAAGATGTTCGCTTGCGACCCTTAGACCCCGCAAATGGCCAGAGTACTCGTTCTTCCGAAGCTGCGTCCCGGTGCGAAACGTTTTGCAAAGTGCGCGCATTAAGGTGGCGTTCGGGACCTCTCTGGGTTTTTGCTTATTGGCGCTCACTGCGGAGCGATAGAGGGCAGCAAGGCGGTTTGCAGTCATATCCTCTGTGGCATATTCAAGCGGCAAAGGGGTGCAGCCAACAAACGCCACACCAAGCTCACTGGACGCCTCCAATGCCTCCAAGAGATGGGTTAGACACCTTTCGTCGCACTTTACGATCCACTCGCACACAATCTGATTATCTGCATTTTGGCCTTTCACTGGCACCGGCGGGAGACCGACAAGATCAAAGCCGTGTTGGCAAGCTCCGAGGAACACATTGGCAACACCATTGGCTTCAGACTTGCCTCTGCCTCGGATAAGGCACGAGCCGTGCTCTAGAACACGCTTGTGCTTGTTGCTATACAAGCACAAATCCCACTGCGCAAAATGCGAATGCGGTTCACTCTTATCAGCACGACTGGACGCGTCCCCGGAAACACCGCTTGGCTTCCCGAAAGCCTTCTCCATCAAGCTGTATGGCACCTCCATTGCAACTTTGCACGCAAATTTCTCGTTGATCATTTCTGCCTCCTCTCCGTCTGCCACATCTCGAGCAGGCTTGAGCGCGTATTGTTTAAGCGATTTGACGTGCTGCCGCCCGTTCGGAAAGCTGGTAAAGTTGCCTTGAAGCAGGTATTCGTACCACTGGTGAGCCGGGTCATCCGAGCACGGAGGGAATGACACGGCAGGCCACAGTTCCACAGCGTCGTCCGAAAGCTTGAGCCCGGAAAATTTTGCGGCAAGCCCATCCGGAGAGGCCTTCTTCTTCCCTATCAGCGCAGCCACAGACACATTCATGGATTTGCGCTGTTGTTGGGGCTTTCCTGACGACTTGTTTGCGAGAACGGACGTGTCAGACTCGCTAACAGGCGTGGTCGCGGAAGCAGAAGCAAGTGATGAAGCAGACGACATATTTACGCCGTTGTCAGTTGCAGTTTCTCCAAGCGTGCTTTGGTCTGCAATCGTTGAGTCATCGTCGTCCACAAGCTCCCCTGCGGCGACTTTTTGCGCTCTTTGCTTCTGCTTTTGCTTGAGCCTCTTCAAAATTTTCTTAAGACGCTTGCGCTCCTCGCCGTCAATTACTCGCCCTTTCTTCCAGAGAGGGTCTGAAGGGTCAGAGGCGAGATCGGCTTCTATCTGCTGGATGCGAGCGTCGATCCCAACCATTTTGGGCGGCAATGGAGCGGGAGCGGGGGCTTTGGATCCAGACGATCCGTGGGCCACACTTTGTTTTGACTGGCCGACCACCTTCTGCTCACATGCTCGCGCAAAAGCTTTAAGAGACGGGAGCGAGGGAAGAAGTTCGTCTACTACTTTTCCGTTCAGCCCCGCAATAAGGATGTTTTCAGGCTTGAGGTCGGTGTGGATAATGTGGCACTCTTCATGCAAAAAATGAAGCGCAGTGCAAATTTGGAACGTGATTTGTCGTACGAGGCGGAGAGGGATGCCGCGATACTTGAAATGTTTGATAAGTGTGAGCAAATTGTCTCCCAAAACTTCAAAGACCATGCAGATATGTTTGCCATGCGGCCCTTTGTGAGCAAAGTGGTCAATGAGCTGCACCACAAACACGTCTTCGCTCTGCTTGCCGGTATCAGGATCTCTTGCTTTATCTGCTATAGTTCGAAGCAGCTTGATCTCGTCCTCGGCCGCTTCAGTATAGGACCTCGCACTCTTCTGTACCTTGAGCGCACCGTATTTGCCGCTTTGAGTGTCAAACGCGAGCCAGACCGTGGAAAAGTGACCCCACCCCAGCTTTTGCTCGACCACGAATCGGCCACTGTTGAACCTGTCCCCGACACGCACTGGATGGTACCCGCCTTTGCGGTAGCCGTCCGTTCCTTCGTCCTCGTCGTCGGAATAATCTTCGTTGCTATCACCCCCCTGATCATCGTCATCGCCTTCACTCCCGTCCTCGGAGCCACTCCCATCATCATCTGCGCCGCTTTCACCTTCCTCGTCGTGGCTTTCTTTCGCATCGTCTTGGTCGCCTTCTACATCGTCATCAGTGCCGCTCGTACCGCCCATACGAGTTGAAATTCGCGGACGAGCCGCGGCAGAGCCCAACGTGTTGGAAAAAGACTTTTTCTTCGTCAGTGCCGGCGCAGCACTATCATCGTCCGTTTCCGTCACCTCAAATAGACTCCTCCGCGGAGCTTGAGCGCCCGCGCCCTCGTCATCATCTGTATCCGAGTGAAGCTGCATTTTCAGCGACCGGGATGAGACGCTTTTGAGTGACTTGTTTCCTACGCTTTTGGAGGATCTTTTCCCCAAGCTCTTGAGGGAAGCTTCGGACGACGCATCATTTTCTGTCTGTCCCTTCTTCTTTCTCGCTGCCAAGTTGGAGGCGCTCGCTACAGAGTCGCCTCCTACGCTACCTTTCTTCTTGGCCGAGGTGCTGCCCATCTTCTTCTTCAGCGATGCGCTTCTGTCCACTGTCTTCCCGGCACCACCGGGGACAGGAGCAAGCTGCGGCGATGCCGGACTTGATACACCTACAACGTCAACCTCTGTCTCCTTCTTCTTTTTCCTCTTCTCTAGTGACGAGGCTTTCCTGTTCTCCATTCGCCCGAGGTTGTGCGCCCAGCGGTCTCACTCGCTGGGCCAAAGGGTCCGAGTTCGAAAAAAGAAAATCGCAACGATTGTCGTTCACGCTTGCCGAATCACACTGAGCACCACCAACCTTGTCAAATGGCAGACCCAGCCGCCAAATCCCGACTTGAACGCCTCCAAATCAGCCACCAATCCTTTTCTAGCGCGTTCTTCGAGCCTTCACTTTTTACTACAACAGGAAAGAAAGAAAGAAAGAATTTTCGATAAACACAATGGCGATCCGACGCTCCTATTCGCCGTCCTTCACGTTTGCAGTGTCCCTTGTATCAACCGATGCGCATCGAAATGAAACTTCTGTTGCGCCAACGCTGATATAGTATTATTCTTTCTCGAGGCACTCTCTCACAAGCCGAGCACAAACAAACAAACACACACACACACAGACAGACACACACAAAGAGGAAGAAGAAGCTTGTTCCCACGTAAATCGGTCAACGCCGGTGGGTCTCGCGCAGGCGGCAGATGGCAGATGGCAGATGGCGAACGTAGGGCGGGACGTGCAGATCTGAATCTCGAGGGGTGCGCACCGTCGTGGAAGCCACAAGCCAAATAGGTGGTGGGATAGCAGATCCCCTGCGCAACTTTTCGACTCGCCAACGGCGGATCGCGAGCGCCAACCGGTCGCGCCGCCACTCTCAAGATGGTACCGCTCTGTCGGGCCCTGGAAGGAAAATGTGCCCGGCGAGGACGGACACTTGGCCTCTTATGTGCTCGCGTACCAGGCCGTACGAGCGGTTGTGTAAGTTGCTGAGAGAGCGAGAAACGAAAGCAACGAAAGTCTGTTTTTCCATTCCCACATATTCCCACAACCACAGCCACTGCTATCCAATATGGTAGCCGCATAGCAAGGCCGACTGGTCGCCCGTAGAGAGGCGGGGCCCTGGTTCCCGGCTTGTTCTTTATTTAAAGGGCTCGGGCGGTTTTGTAAATGGGTTGGGTGGAAACTGGGCGACGTGACTTAAAATTGTTGCAGCTAGCCCCGGTTCTGCGCGAGTTTTTCTGGTCCCTCGGTTCTTGGGTTCTTGGGTTCTTTGCTTCTTTGGTTCTTGGTGGGTGCTTCGCGCTAAATTGAGGACCTTTTTTCTTTCTGCGTTTTTCTGAACTGACATTTGAGACACTTTTTCGCCAGCATTTTGTGAGGATTATTATTCTTATCAACACTACTATAGCTAGTAGCTAGCTTGAGTATAGCCACGCTAGGATAGAGTTAGCGTGCCTAACCTTGTGACCCTTCCGTCTTACACACTTTCATAGAACAAACACTAAAAGACTGATGGCCGAGAGCGTGGTGAAGCACTCTTACTCCAATCGCCAATGAAAAGCTTATCTTGGGTGTTCACTATAATACGCTTTACTGACCCGTAGTTCTCTGTGGAGAGTTCTATTGGCCGCTACGCTATACTCTAAAGCTTTGAAGATGTTGTTTTGCAGGGCTGAGATGGCTGAGAACCGGAGAAATTGATGTTTATAAAGTGTACGCGAGTGTACGCGGGGACAGAATAAGCAGTGTTATGCATAATTAACGAATATCAAGTTGGGCTTTGGCAATAGTAATAATTCAATTCTGTCAAATGAGGGCGCGTCACGCATGCTAGCTAATACCATTTGCAGTTCCTCACCATGGCCTGGCCTCTCTCTCTCCTCCGGTTGCCAAAACGGTCGTCGCAGAAACGCACCCGTGGGAAGATTGTACGTACGTGCACTGTCCTCAGAAGAAGGGTATTTAGAGAGAAAGGAGGAGTGAATAATTAGAGGCGCCTGAGCTGCCAAAATTGGTTGCAGTTGTGACTTATTTTAAAGGTACATACAACGAATTGGCGTCACGGGATGAATGTTCTTCGGAGGTGGGTGGTGCACGAAAGCACCTCGGCAGGGCTGATTGGGGCCAATGCAGTCGGTAAATCCAGGAGCGCGCTGCAGCTCGCTAGGGAATTAGATGGGCAAAAGGTGGTTGCGCAAGCTGCTTTCAGGGAGAGTGCTCGTAAAGATGCGGAAAAGAAGGCTGCTGAAATGGTGTCATTTGAAGCTACAGTCCGGTTCCTACAGCTATACGGGAATCAGTCGGTGCAGTGGGTCTGTGGGGGCCTCCAAGCGGCGAAAACCAGGGCATTGATAGTTCGATTCGGGCTGATTGGGTGTTGGTTCAAGAATGTGGAAGTGCTGTCGAGCGGTGAACTTCGCAAACTTATGCTTGCACGCGCAATGGCGGGGGAGCCTGAGGTGCTCATCCTGGATGGTGCCCACGATGGGTTGGATCCCAAGTCAAGAGAGCAGCTTGGTCGTTTCTTGCAGTCGCTTATTAAAGGTCTGCCTCCGCTCCTCGTCAATCTGGGCGGTCACGGGCCCGGAGGGAGCCAAAGCCGCGTGTCAGTTCGTCTTTTGCAGATATCTCAGCGGGCAGAAGAGCTTCCAAAAAACCTCGACAAGGTTTTTCATATGACTGATACAGATCAAATCGCCACTCTGTCCCGCAAAGACATCAAATCAGCCCTGCCCTCGGACCCGAGCAGGTTCCTCCAGCCCTTAAGAGTCAAGTCGCTCGAGGGGCTGTATCAGAGACCAGACCTCCCGCATCGCAATGTTGTCGCTTCGCTAGATCGCGTCAGCTTGAGGTTCAGCAAGCTGGAGGAATCGGCGAACAACCTGGCGAAGGAGATTGACTTGGGCGGCCTTCGAAATTTATCCATCTCTATCCGACAAGGTCAGGTGTGGGCCTTTTGCGGGGCCAATGGCGCAGGAAAGACCCTTCTTGGTCGTATCTTGTCGACGCCGGGGCCAATCGATCAAGACCAATCCATCGCAAACGATATTGCCAAGGATAGCGGTAGGGATGAATCACGGTCGCAGCTTCGCTTCAGTGCAAACAATGAACTTTCTGCCACGAACGTTTTGGGAAGATTCAAAAGCGAGCCTGAAAGCGTGGAGGCAATCTCCCGCGGAGTTGGCGTGCTGTCGATAAATTCTCACATGCGCACTCTTCACGCGGCGCAAGATGTGCAAGACAGAGATCTATCCTTTCGGGTTTTGACTCGACACATTATTGCGAGCGGGCACTTTGGTGCAGCCTGCTCTGGGAGCGCAAGCTCACGTTTATTTAAGGAGAACTTTGATCGCTCTGTGGCCGCTTCAAACGACGAGACTGTTTTGCGGAGCGCAGAGGCGATCGGTCTTCCACCATCATTGCTGGATACACCTTTCTTGGAGCTGAGTCTGGGAGAACAGCGCATTGCCCTTATGGCACGAGCTATCGTTCACTCCCCCCAGCTTTGTGTTTTCGACGAATCGTGCCAAGGTTTGGACCTTCCTTGTAGAACACGGTTCACGGACACAATACAAGCACTAGCAAAGGTCCCGCACGGTCCCGCTGTCATCCTGGTAACGCACCACGCCGACGAAGTTCCAGAGTGTATCAGTCACATGCTAATCCTCGACCAAGGCCAAGCCAAATTTGCCGGTGAGGCCAGCTCTGCGGATGTCCGGCACGCCATTCGCACCAACTACCAATCGTCCTGAAAACGGTCCTCGGAATCACGGCTCGACAATCCACCCCTAGCGCGATGGCTACTCCTTGCGCTAGGCATTCGTGATGCGTGCGGGTGGGCGAGTGTAATGAACCTGCTACACATTGCAATGTGCGCACCGATTAGTGTGACGAAGAGTTGCGACCATCGGATCGTGGGGAGTCGTTTTGCGCTCGGAGGCTTGAAATTTCGCGGGGAGGGAACAGGAGGCTGTCGCGGTCCGCGCACACGTTGAAGTGCAGCGCTCCTAGTTTGATTGAAGCAAGTTGCGTCCGTGGGAATGCGTTTAGACGCGATTTGTGTTCTCGCGGGGACGGTAGCGGGCTTGTGGGAAGGAGCCTCCGCGCACCCCAATTACCGCAACAACTTTCCTGGAGGACTGCAATTCTTCAGAGAGCTGGGTCACACGGGGCCGGATTTGAACATGTTTGCCTGGGCCTGGGTGCGCAACGGAAGGGTGTGGGATCAGGCCCTCTGTGAAGCAGATAGCGATGGCGATGGGCAGTCAAACGGTATGGAGCTGGGGGACCCAGAGTGTCTTACGGCGAGGGGTCCTCCTGCGGATAGCGACGACGGGGTTGAAAGTTGGCCAATTTTTGAAGGCGCAGAAAAGCACGGAAAGATCAAAGCGGAGTTGCTCGGACATCCTGGCGACCCGAGCATCCGTGTGGGGGAGAGGCGGCAACCTGGTGTCCCGAGACCGTCGATGATTCCCAGCCCAAAGTTTGTACAAGACGCTTGCGAAGACAGCAAAGAGTGATGCTGCTACAACATTTTGGGAGTCGGTATATTAGTGTTCTTGTGCT
The DNA here is from genome assembly GCA_012862575.1 of Parietichytrium sp. I65-24A. Taxonomy (NCBI): domain Eukaryota; class Bigyra; order Thraustochytrida; family Thraustochytriidae; genus Parietichytrium; species Parietichytrium sp. I65-24A. The sequence goes on from BLSF01000010.1 coordinate 34,816, forward strand.
GCAACGTGGACCGCCGCTTCGCTGGAAATGAACCGGTGCCACTTTATCATTTCACAGCCCAAAATAATTGATTTAATTGAGCTTTAGGTTCCTTCCTTCTCTTGTTCTGGCGGTTTTGATGAAAAATTGATGCTCGTGTGGTCTATAATCAGCACGTTTGCATGGGCGCGCAGTCAGTTGTGCATTTGTCAGTGTTCCTCGGAGTCCTAGTTCTTCTTACTCACATGTCAAAAAGTGTCCCTTACTTTTTCCTCTCCAACATTCACGCTTTCGTTCAGAGTACAATCGCCGTTCATATGCCGGTAATTTTGACTTCTATCAGAATATAATTAAATGGTAATACAGTAGTCAGCGTTGTAGAAGAACTAACTCAGAGCAAAGTTTGACCTTTGCACCCGTCCCAGTCGTACCTTTGTCGCGTTGATTGATGTTGATTGTATCGTTTGAGACCCTTGATCACTCACGCGCCGCATCTTGTGGCTCTGGCTCCTGTAGCAAAGTGAAAACTTGGTTGCCAACAGTGTCAATCAATTCGAAATCCTTTTAACCGTGTCAATCTTTGTACTCGCACAGATGAGCAAGGACGTGCTGGCAGTGCACGAATGTGCACGCTGAAGGCAAGCAATGTTTTGATAATGTTTTTGAAGTTTTCGAGCTTTTCGAGCCTCGAGAGACTCCAAGGTCGAATGAAAAATTGCAACTTGGAGTCTCAACTCGACAGCAAAAAATTCTTCGGCAAGGTACTGAGTACTTATACATCGCCCTACCATTGACTTTTGGCCCGTCCGCGCTAGGCCAGAAGTGTGCACTATGGATCTTCGGAGGAAACGTTACTCCGGTACGAGTGGCGTCATGATTGTGATACTCCTTCGTAAACATGTAATTGATGACAGCATCGAGTTGCGGTAGTGGCGATATGTGGCGATGTCCCAGGTGGTCCTATGAGTAAGCAGTGCGATTCGATGGAATATGGATGCAAGTAACAGGGATTAAAACTCTTCGGGGGGATTGCGTCATGCCCCGATGCGTAATACGGTGACGAAAATCATAAAGGTAAGCAGTCATGAATAATATTGCTGACGACAGCTGCTGTGGTCATCACCGAGGCTTGGGATAGGTTTGGCCCCGAAATGTGCACCTCTCCATTCCGTGGAATCTGGCACGGTTGATGTTGTTGACCCTCCTGTCAATGAACCTTCCTGGCGAAGATTTTAACACGAGCAGGACTAGGAAGGGAGCCAAGACGAGTGTTCACTGACTGTGAATGAATGAATGAGTTAGCAGCACCACGTGTGTGCTCGACTCGGAAGAGCTTTGGGCTTAGCAATCTTGCTTATCAATTGCCGAAGCGCCAGTAAGCTTGGCAGTCGTTGTTCTGGCTGTCAGTCCTGCCATTGCAAAGGCCATTGAGCTGCCACCGTTCCACCACAACCTCCGCAAGTGTGCAGCAAGCTTTTACAGTACTAGTACCGGTATCGTTAGACAAAGATCAAATTTTGGACTTTCAGTCGTGCACAGAGCGCAGGTCAGTCCAGTCAGTGTTGCGACTCCAGAGACTCCAGAGACTCCAGAGGGTGGAAGAAGAAAAAAACAAACGAAGCTGGGCTGCTGAGCTGCAACTTCTTGGTTGACAGACTGAACAGTTTAACAGTTTAGACTTTTGAAGAACACGTTGACACCGGACCAAATCCAGACAAAGCCACATCCAACTCAAAAATGGCGCAGCGTACTTTCACTTTTCCATACATTCCATCGCGTCCGTATACAATGTCTATTAGGTAAGTAACCCCTTCTACCAGATTCCGGTTTCCCCTCTGTCCCCTCTGTCCCCTCTGCAACCTGCAGTAGTACTTCGTTTAAAGAATCCTCTCTCGCAGAATCAGTTCTTTTGAGCTCTTCCTCCGCATAAACAGTAAACGTTATTTCCCAATTCTCAATTTTCAATCTCAGAAAAAGAAACAAACAATCAAAAAAATGGAAAAGAATCTTCCTTCTAAGTACTGAGTACTTAATTCTAAAAAAGAACCTACAAACCTTCAAAATTCCTCCCTCAAACACTTCGAGGCTCTACTACTACCTCCCTCTCCTAAGAGCCTTACTCCTCACCCCGCACACTCTACTCACCCTTACCCGCCAGCCAGCACGCGCTTAGGCTAGCACTCTCTATCACTCACTTAGACTTTCCATTCAGTTCGCGCTAGTCCCGAAAGGTTCCGACAGCGTGACAGTAACAACAGTAACTATCCAAACTAGCAAACTAGCACTCCACCGCCATACATACTCCCCCGCTATCCAGTCGCCTAATCTCCGCCCATACCGAGGGCCTACCACTAGCGAGGAGGGTGTGCGCTGGCGGAACTTCACTAATGCAAACGCCTAGCGAGCGCTAGTGAGTGGAGACTTTCGCAGACGCTGGTCAACAACTTGTGAGTACTGACTGTGAGGACTGACTGTGAGTACTCAGTACAGACAGCGAAAGAGAGAGAGAGAGAGAACAGAGAGACACAGAGATAGAGAGATAGACAGACAGAAACAGAGACAGAGAGAGAGAGATAGAGAGAGAGAGAGGAGGTACTCGCGGTCGGTACTTAGAGGGAAGAGGGTAGAGACGTAAAACCGCAGCGGTTCAACAGGTTGTTGTGTTGTTGGTGTCACAGTCAGCAGCGGAGCATACGGAGAGTGGGTCCTCAGTGGTTGGCCTTTGGTTGCGCAGCGCATTGGGAACGGGCCGTGGGCAGAGGCGCCCGGATTGGCATTTGGCATTTGGCGTTTGGCGTTTGGTTGATTGGGGCTGCCGGAGGGCTGGCTGTTGATCGCGAGGATGGCGCGACTAAAGATTGCAGCGCGCCTGCTGATGGTGTGCATGGCACTTGTGGCAATTGTGAGCGGGTGGAACGCAGAGGTTGACCTAGCATTGCAGAACAAGTTTGGGCCAGAGCTGCGCGAATTGGCCATGGAACTTGCACAGACGCCGGGGGAGAGCAGAAGCCTGGTGGAGTTTGGAGACTATACCCAGCTCAACACATTGCTTGGCAGCTTGGATCTGAACCTGGATACAGGGAGCCTAGCCGAGGGCGAAATAGAGGTTCTCAATGCCAAGCTAATCTACGGTTACTCGGTCAGCCTCTTTTTCCGATTTGGGAATCAAGCCAGCTGCAAAGGACTCAGCATCGGAGGCATCAGCGCGGTAGGCGGATTTTTGGGGACGAAGGAGTTCTTCCCTCCGGATTGGGACGAAGATGACATGGACAATTTGTACGGGACGTTCAAGCAGAGGTTCGCCCTGAACTTGACTGTCCACAAGCTGACTCTCCATTGCGACTTGCCAATGGATGCTCGCAACAGCGTAAACTCCGACAGGGATGATCCCAGGCCCGATTCGATTGAGGGGAACCTTGGTATCGTTGTAAACGACCTTGATGTACACGTCACGAGTATCGTGTACAGTGGAACGAACTTCACTTGGATGCCTCCAGAGATTGTGGAAAATGCAAACGAGGAGTTTGACATAAAGTGTAAAGAGCAAGTCGTCTTTAATGAATTGAACTTCACCGTCCTAGGCTTGCAAGGAGTCACGGTTATCGGTTACGAGGTCTACGACCTGGACCCAGATGTGGAGGAGTCCCTCAATCTGGAGAAAAAGCCAACTGCGCAAGATCCAATCGAGGAGATTTTATGTGACCTGTTGGTAAATGCTTCAACAAGCATTGGGGAGCTTTTGGTGGACAACGAGTATGCTAACCAAACAAGTACCAAGTACGCGCGTCTTCCGAAGGGAACCGACCGAATTTCTCAAGTCGACGCGATGGGCCGGGAAAACTCATTCGACCCGCCCGCTAACGTTGACCTTGCCAATGTCGGGGATAATTGGCTAGTTGACGCTCTCGGAGCCTTCCCCGGCGAGAGCAGATGGATCTCCGGTGATGACCCTAAAGAGAGCATCTTCACCGACTTGTACAGTTGGGTGGTCGACCGGCCGCTGGATAATCCCGATGCAGATCCGATCCTCGCTGTCATTGACGAGTACCTCAACACGTCTCTGTACGACAATAACGGATTTGCTTACAATCTAGACGTTTTCGAAATCGCCTCTAATCTTTTGGGCAGCGAGACCATCGACTCGGCAGTTGGTGTGATCTACGAACAAGACTTTTCCTTCGTGAAAGACTCCGCCGGAAATAATGTCACGGCAATTTCACTCAAAGTCACAGTCCCAAAGCTTTACATGGACATCACCCCACGTAGTGATGCTGCCCAATTTGAGCGGAACTGGCTGGATCGTATCTACCTTTGGGGCAACCAGACGCTGCAGGTGCCGACCGTTGAAGGTTTCGACCTGACTTGGCGAACGACTTTCACCTTTGACCTTACTTTTCATGGCGGCGAAACACTTTTGGAGCCAGACGCTGACGACAGCGATGCATTGACCTCTATTTTGAAGCAGATCGGCGTCTACGAGGTGCACGAGACGATCACGCTTGATGCGGTGTGGAATGACTTCTTTTTTGAGACTGCTGCAATCGTTGCCGTGGATGTGAACGCTGTGAAAGATCTTCGCATCGGCCCTTTGTTGGATGAGATATACGACTGCTTATTCTCCACCTTTTACATTACTCCGACCATCACAGCAGCTGTGTTCAATGCACAAGGCTTCTCCGCCAACATTGATGGTGCTGAGGATGGTCTTAGTGTGGTTCTCGAAGACTTGGTTAATCTCATTTTGCCGTTGTTCCCCGGCCTTGTTCCAGGCCTTGTGGAAGAGTTTGTCAATTCAGACTATGTCAACTCGGAAATTTTAGAACCCACCTTTTGCAAAATTCCGGAGGACGAAGGAAGGATCTTTAGTTTTGAAGGCAAAGTGATGGACATGATCCATGATTATTTGGACGCCGACCTGCTCATGACCTTGATCGACATGCTCTTTCCGAAGGGGACTGGGGACTCGGCAGACTGGAACCAAATCATTGAAGAGCCCTTGGAGATCCTTAATCTGGAGGACATGCCTTCCAAAGGAGGCCTCAACACTACGATCGAAATTCTCCTGTACAAGGCAGAGCTTAAAGGGTTCAGCCCCGGCAATTACACCCTCACAGACACCAGCCTCCTTTACGTAGATCCAGCCAGCTCTTATTACCCGCAATTTCTCCACAACGTGCTCGATGTGGGGATTCCTGCGCAGAAGGTGCGACTCGGTTTGGAGCTCCAGCTAAACTCCAACCCTGACACCAGCTTCGCAAATCGGCGCCGGCGGCTTGCCTCTGCTGTAGAACAAACCATTGACGGTCCAAGCAAATGGGATTTGGAAGTGGCGGACCTCATAGCGATGGATTCGGATTACCGGTATCTCCAAAACAATCCGATCCCTCAGCCCACCGCTTCTTCTAGGAGCCCCACGAACGCACCTACAGCATTTCCTACCAAAAGTCCCGTCACCGAGGCGCCAACTCCTTCCCCCACCACATCACGGCCAACAAAATCACCTAGCACCGCCCCAACCGCCTCACCGCCTCCGGGATATCAGAGGAATCACGTCCGTATTGAGATGGACTTTGAAAACCTCTACTTTCTTTTGGACCTGTTCCTCAAATTCTTTGAGTACGATGTGGTCAACACAAGACTGGAAGACTCTCTGGAGTTTTGGTGCTGGCTCGGAAAGCTACAGCCATATAGTGGCCCGACCGAAGTGATTCTGGCACTAAAGAACGGTAACCTCACCTTCACCTGCATCCACTGTGCGAATGATATCATAGCTGGCCTCGAAGAGGCCTTTGAAAATCCCATCGCAGACCAAGAGTTTTTCAAGCTGATGGACGAGGTCATTGGTTACGGGGAACAGATTCTGAAAAACTTTTTCAACGAAGATACCTGGAACACAACCATGACGGACATCCAGAGATACTGCATTGGCCTGGACAGCCTGGAAAGCGCGAAAGAATTCAGTATTTACGAGGAAGACCTTTCGAACACGTACGCTTTCTTGGGCTACAGTACCATGACGGTGTTAGCTTTTGGCATCATCAACTGCTTCTGTATCAAGGGCACCCACGACAAAGACCATGAGGCTGTCGTACTTGGGGAGGAGGACAAAAGAGCAGCTGACCTTGCTTTTCTCGAGGAGGTGGATAACAACGACTATATCGCTGAAGAGCTCGAAAACACGGCTCTGTTTAACCATCCCTCAGTCCCGATCTTCTGCCGGTTTATGATTCCGTTCCTGCTCATAAGCAACCTAGTGTTGTTCATCATCGGGCACATTGGCGTGGCGGTCACCACCTCTCTCATTGCAAGTGCTGCAGGCTTTCCGATCGAGCTTGAAGACTTCCAGTCGATCAGTGTGCTCCAGTCCGCAGAGGCTCTTTGGAATAGCGGTGGGTACGCACTCGCGATTCTCATCATTGTGCTCTCCATTACTTGGCCTTATGTGAAAATCCTCGGAATGACAATTTCGTGGTTTATACCCACGAGGTACCTCAGTTTCAGCCGCCGCGGACTTTTGATCAAGCGCTTAGACCAACTTGGCAAGTGGAGTTTGGTGGAGCTGTACCTTTTGCTTTTTGTCCTGGTGACTTTTCGCATCTCTCTCAAGAGCCCAAGCAACGTGTACCTTTCTGAAGGCTTTTACTCTCTCTCGCTGCTGATCAACCCGCAAGTGTCGATCTACACATTTTGCACCGCCCTGGTGGTTTCTCTTTTTACCTCCAACGTAATTGAGTGGTACCATGAAAAGGTAGAGAAGCAGGTCGCGACTGTAAATCGCGAGGTGCAAGCGTCTGACTCTCGCAAATTTTCCATGGTAGAGTTTATGTTCCCAACAGACGCTGGCTACTCCCTCGGTGTTGCCAAGCTAGGAACCGCAATACTGGTCATCCTCATCATTCTTTCCATAATGATGATCATTGTCGCCGCAGCCACGCCAGTCCTCGGAACCGAGGTCATTGGGCTTGCAAAGCTTCTTCTCGAGATTGAAGAGAAGGAGACCGTTCAAACCTACTCGCTCTTCCGTTTCTTGTTCATTATCTTTGGCGATGGTAGCGCTGGTGAACTGTATCTGGCTGTGTTTTTCATGCTGAGTGTGGTGATTGTGCCTGTGCTGCAGCTTTTAGTGTTGCTCATTCTCCTTTTGAATCGTTTCAATCTGGACAAAGCCATCTTATGGTATGACATCAATGTTATGTTGTCGTCGTGGTGCTGCAGCGAGGTATTCGCGCTCGGCGTTGCATTCACTGTCATGGAGTTGGGGCAAATCTCCGGATCTTTGGTGCGCGAGGAATGCTCGTTTCTGCAGCCATTTATGAACAATCAGCTCATGGCCGTTGGCCTTGTTGAAGAGCGTGATGTACAAGCCAGTTGCTTTACTCTGCTGGGCACGATCCAGCCAGGGTTGTACGTTCTGTTTACTGCCGTTTTGGTGTCCAATATTGCGCACTATTTCATCACCGTTGGGTTTATGATGTTCATTCAAGCTAGACTGGACTTGCGCCAAGACAAGCCAAGAAGCGGCCCAGCTGTGACTGCCCTCGAAAAGCTTCTTGTGTCCTGCCGATGCATGTTTCGATCAGAAACGACTGCCCAAGTCTCTGTTTAAACGTCTTTCTATGTTTCATTCTCTCTTGCCCCGCCAAGAAATAACGACCCAAAACTCAAAAAGTATTTAATGTGTGTTTGCAGTTCTGTTCAAAATCGGCAAAAGTTCCTCGAATAAACACTCTGTAGACGGAATAAACGACATTGCAGCACTCAAAAAAAAAAAAAAGCGATTTCAGGAGGAAAGACTACAAAATTTTGGTTCCATTCATGTCATTTTATTTCAATCAGCCAAGTCATCATTGTCATGAGCAAAGGCGCTTCTGCGACCCATCGTACTCTATGTCATGTGCGAGATCTTCCACTTCGTGCATTTCATGCGCAAACTCGGCCAAGCAAGTACTACACAGATAAACACAATTTGTCTCTCTCTGCCACTCCTGTCGCAATCAAAGACGAAGTCGTACTAGACAAAGGATATACATACAACCTCGGGTGCAAGTCTTCCAAGGAGGATTTTGTGTTAAACCAGGGAAAGCAAGCTCTGCACAACGGTCAAGTGCTCCTGGATTTTTGCCACGAGTTCCTCATCCCGCTCGGTTTCTGTTTTTGACATCTCCAGGTCGAGAGCCTTCTTTATCTGAGAATACACGCTGGAAGCTTGCTCGTGCCCACTAAAAGTTTCCACACTCAACCCCTCTCCCGATGGCTGTTCAGTGACATCTGAGTGCTCTCGCAGAATCTTTGCGCGAAGGTGCTTGGCTGCGCCGGCAGCCTGCAGCAGGACGTCAGGGTCCATATTGAGGCGCAGATGGCGATAAATATAGGTAAGTTGGCAATCGAGCTTGAACCGCTGCTGCTCGAACCAAGGGCGAAAATGAGGACCGTCGATGAATTTCCTGTATAATTGCCGCCAGTCCATTCTAAGAATCTCTTTTGGCGGCAAATCGCGCTCGAGCTCCTGCAGAAAAAGCTCTTTGTCAAAGGAATCTAGCGAGAAGGAAGACTGGTCATAGGCGCTTAAAGAGACACCTTTGCTGCGCGCTGCACGCGAGCCGACCGACCCTAACCGTAGATGTTTCTCGAGTGGTTCTAGAAATGCTCTGGTCAGCTGCTGGAAATGGTGTCGCAGCGCAGCGTTGTTCAAAGCAATAACTGGATGCTCAGAAACATCACCAGACCCAACCATTGCGCTAGCTTTGGCGGCGTCGTGCTCAGTCAACAGTTGCCGAAGAATATTTTTGTCGGGCGACACAAGGGGCCGGTCGCGCGTGAGAATGATACTCCTCTCATACTTTTGGTCCGTCAAAAGCGCTCGAAGAGATTCGCCGCGTTTTGCAATTGTGGGGTGGTACCGAGCGGTGTGGAGATCTCTTCCCTCCACAGAAAGGCTCTCCGTCCTGGCGATTGTCGCACTAGAACCGCCGTTTCCGCCAGATGAGCGGTTTCTCCTAAGCTGCATTATACGTTCATATGTAGCCACCCTTTGATCGCGGCTTGCATGGTCCGAGTCGTTACCCTCCAAAGACCCTTTGTCTGAGGAGGCTGCTTCAGAAGATAGCTTTGGGGGAGGCGTAATCGACCGGCTGAGGACAGTGGTGGACGGGCCAACACCTCCCATGGAAATTACGTTTGGCCAATACTCTAGGGATTTCAGAAAATAAGGGTTTGTCACGCCTAGTACGCGACAGGGCAAGCCTTGACCTTTCAGCTCGTCATGCTTCCTACTGATGTCCATAAAGTCACTGTCATAGATGGTAAAGTACGGCCTAAAGTCCCCGCAGAATTGTATTGGGGCAATAAGGCTCGCAATGGCCAACACAGCCTGCGAGCACCGGTCTGGGGTTGGTGCCAATACAAGGATTGGGTCGCCAACAAGCGCAAGCTCCCAAATGTGCCAAAGCGAAACAGTGAGTCCGCCAAAAGTCGAGAAGAGAGGTATGTCCTGGAAAAGCCCTGGGATCCGCTCCGGGCTAGCCTTCAATACCTGCGCTAAATTAATGATTCCTTCACCGTCTTGCACCAAGCTTCTCGCGAGTTCTGCGCTCAGATCTTCGTCAGAGGACTCTGCTGTCGTCTGTGAATTATTAATTTGTTTCTCGCTCACGTCCGATTGAGCGCCATTCTTTGAGCCGGAGACCGCTTCGCCCTCCAGCGACTGCTCGTTGCGGTCCGCGCCTTCGGACTTGCGGTACATGAGCAGTTCCTTCCGCTTCAAGATATGCCCGCCATTGCTAGACTCGTAAATAAACCTTCTGGACGGCCTCGGGGAATTCACCTTCGTTTCGTCCACGATGTCACCATCCTTCAGGTCCGCGGCGGCAGAGCGGAGTTGAGTCTCCAGATCTTCCTGAGTTCGGGGCACGAACACATTCAGCTGGCACCCGGCGATGGGCAGCTGAAACGTACAGCCCGGCACGGGCGACGGCCAGCCTTTGATGTCCTGCAAGATGGCCTCGAGGACACTGCGTCCAAACTCGAAGAACAGCGGGCCAATGATGTAGGTGCAATCTTGCAGGAACGCCGTGTATGGGTTTTTAGAGATGAGCACGACGGACTTTTGAAAGTACCCCCTCTTCAGCGATTTGTCCTTAATCTGCCGAAAGAACGCCGATCCAAACAGAAAATCCACCTCGTGCACCGTGCTCGCCTGCAGAGCGCTCGTCTCGTTTCTGAACCTGAACATAAATTGCACATCCCCATTTTGCCCGCTGTTCGAATCCGGCAGCGAAAGAGAACAAATTTTCCTCTTGGCGTTCTCCGACAGCGCCGAGTTCACGCTGTACACGTCCTCGATCACCTGCCCATGCTCCACGTGAAACGCCACCACAACGATTGCCTCCAGCCAGTCCGCCACGTCCCTGCTCTCGCTCGCAAACAGCATCTTTGTCTACTCCCACTCCCACTCCCACCAGCTGCCTAGAAATGCGCGTACCCACGCCTGCTGCGTCCTCGCCGTGTACGTGTAAATTCTGAGTGACTGATTCAATGAATGAATGACTGATTCAATGATTCAATGAATGAATGACTGATTCAATGATTCAATGAATGAATGAATGACTGATTCAATGAATGAATGAATGATTCAATGAATGAAAGAATCAATGAATGAATGAATGATTCAATGAATGAAAGAATCAATGAATGAATGAATGATTCAATGAATGAAAGAATCAATGAATGAATCAATGACTGATTCAAGGAATATGAATGAAAGAGAGAGTGGTTCACAGTTAAAGCATCAACCAATGCACAGCCGTTTACGCGCGCACACAGAGTAGCACTTCGCTGTGCTGCGCGCACCCCCACCACCACCCCGTGTCTCTGAAGCGAGGACACCCCACACCTCCTGTGCACTTGCGGGAACCGCCTTCCTTCCTTCCTTCCTTCCTTCCTTCTTTCCTTCTTTCCCTCCACACAGCACGCCGCTCTCTCTCTCTCTCTCTCTCTCTCTCTTTTCCCCTTCCCCTTTCCCTACCCCGCAGCTGCCCTGGCTGATGTACGGGCTCTCTCCCTCCTTCTTCTTTCCGTCCGCGTCCTTCCTTCTCCTCTCTCTCTTTCTCTCTCTCTCTCTCTCTTTCTCTCTCTTTGTCTCTGGCGTGTTTCTTCCTTCTCCCGAGGCCTGTGGTCGGTCACTTGAGTGACTTGCTCCTTCCGCTGCATTAGGCTTTAAGCTTAGGCGCCGCTATCCCAGCGAAGGGCTAGAGAGGTGTGTCTACCCATGGACGTAGGAGTCGCGAGTGCCTCCGGAAGTACTGAAATAGGGAGGTAGGTGGTAGCGCGACTAGCGTGTTGTGGTAGGAGTATGCGGGGTTAGTGTTTGAGCTGAGGTGTATGGGAAGAGGCCAGCAATGGGGTGCTAGACTATTGGGTAGTGAATGGTAGGAGGGAATCATGAAGGTCGTGGAGTAGGAGTGTTGGGAGGTGCTATGGTTGAGGGTAGCAGCAGAGGAGGCTTCTTAGCAATCACTGCGGGGAGGCGTGCTTAGGGTGATATAAGAGTTTAGACTAGGAAGAAGTGATAACACGAGGTGGCAGTAATTACTAGAAAGCACGTGCGCCGTTAGAGTATTGCAGTAGTATAGTTTCACCCAGGAGGAGGCTCAGGAGACAGCTACAGCTAGCCAGCTATAAAGTAGGCTAACATAGAGCACAATTACTGTAACCTAGACACATTTTCCGTCTTGTAACACTTGCAACTTATAACAATAGAGTATATGTCCTTATATGAATCCTAAAACAAATGTTACAAAACCCAGCGTCCTTGAGACCGTTTCGAGGAAACCACAAGTATAGGAAGCTCTTGCTACTAGTTAGCTGTAGTAGAGAGCTATTGGAAAAAAAATTACATTGAAAAAGCTTCAAACTCACAGACAGAACGAGCGAATTTGCAAAACGTTGAGACCAGTCAGCGCAACACTCTCCGGCCAAATGCACTCTTGCCAGAATCACTGAATGCCACCGGCAAGTAAAGCACGGACACCAGTAAGTCGAACTGAAAGAGCCGATCGACCGGAAGCAATCCTTAATTTGATTGAGCTTTGACGGTGTACCTCGCCGTCTGTAACGGCGTGAAGTGCAATAACGGACGAAGCCGGAGCTGCCGGTATTGCCATTCAAAGAGATCGATGCAAAGTCGTCACATGGCCGCTTTTTTGGGTGTGTGAAGTGGGGACCACGTATGATGCGATCTTGACCAACGGAGGTGATGTAAATGCCCATAAGCTATGCGGAGAAGACAGGACCGTAGAAATCATCACGGCGTTCAAGTGATCGACAGAGAAACATGCAGTGAAAGATGGACAGAACTTTAAACAAAAGATATTCGCCGACCTAACTGCAAAACGGACAAGCTCTGGAGTAGCTCTTGAATGCTTTCAAGCTCAGTGCCAAGGCCAATAAGTTTAAATCCTCCCCCCACCCGTGCACCCATTCAATTTACAGCCCTTCAATTTCGTTTCGTTGTATTTGATCTGAGGTACTGTAGTTCCCTGCAGCAGTTTGCGCTCAATTGCAGTAATCTCGAGACGAATTTTACTTTCCTTGCATTGCATCTCTTGACGCTCTTCAGACGCACCTTTTCTGTGCATCAAATGGCAATCCTCCTCCGTCTTCTATAGTTTGCTCCGTCACAAAGTAGCGGGCGTGACATTCTACTTTGGTCAAAACTATTTTGAATCAAACCAATTGTGTCAGAGGCTTTTACAAGACGATTGCAGGCTGGCATAGTGACCTGTCGCGACAGGCAAAAGACGACTGCAAGAAACAGAGAGGAACAGCTTGATTTTACTTTTACTGGTTCATTTTGCACAATACGCGCGCGGTTCGTGGGGAAAGTAATACGACACAAATATTGCAAGCTACACTGCTTGCAAAAGACACTTCGAGCACGCGTTTACACATCGGTGACAACAACATTGTTATCTCTTGCCAACAATTGCTGATGTTTGCCGCAATAGCTGTTGAAGACGCTTTTTCTCTTCAGGGGACTGCTCTTCTTCCTTGTCATCAGGATCGTCATCGGAATCATCATCCGAGTCGTCATCGGAATCATCATCGCTCTGCTGGATAGACTTGATGCTCGCTCGTTTGGACCCCGTTGGCTTTGGGGCGCGGGCCGGGTTTGCCTTCACGCTATCCTCGTCGCTGGACTCTTCCTCTTCGCTCTCATCGACTTCGTCCAGACCACTGTAACTAACTATCTTGGACGAGGCCTTCTTGTCGAGATTCTGCTTTGTGCCCTCTGCGGGCTCTTGATGCGAGTAAAATTTATTCGAATCTTTAGTTCCCCGAAACGAGGTACCAGAGGTCAAAACTTTTGAGACATCCGAAGATTTCTTTTCTTCCTTCTCCGAGGTCGCGTCCGATGGAGCAGAGTTGACTTCTGCCCCCTGAGCATCGAGCGCAGAGGAGACCTCGGCATTGGTCACGGCTGATGATCTGCGGGACGACCAAGGCCGCAAGTTTCGTGACGAGCGGTCCATGTCCTGTGCTTGCGGAGTGGCTTGTATAATTCGCTGTTTGGCATCTTCAAATTCGTCCTCGTTGAGCACACCTTCCTTTAGAAACTCTTCCAACCTTTGAATCTGCTCCTCGCTCGAGAGCTGTTTGATACCAGTGTTATGCGAGAAAACCCACTCCGGTAGCTGCAAATCCGCTTCTTCGGAAGGCTGGCCGCCGCTATACAGCCGCCCAGAGATGCGCACGCCAGGCTCTTTTGACTTGTAAAACTTCATTCTCTCCATGTCCGCCGGCGTCAGCCGGCTCTGTGCCGGCTCATCACAGCACCATGACATTCTACTCGCCCCGGCCCACGAGCCACACAGGCCTTCCAATCAAAGTCTGCCAACGCGGCTGAGCCCGAAGCCCAGCTCAGTTGCGCACCAACAGCACGACGCCACCAGCACCCTTTCAAACGCTCTCAAAGCGATGCCGCAAACCGTCCTGTGCAAGTCCCTTCCACGCTGCTGCTGATATTCCTGCTGCTGATAATGCTTATTATGCTTATGCTGATGCCCTCTTGCTGCACACGACCGCTCCTTTGACTGAGTACTCAGTGCCCTACTGCCACACGCCGTCACTCCAGCTCGCACAAGCTCACAAGTTCACCAAATGACCTGCTCTCCGAACGTCGAACGTGTATTTCTTTCCAACTTGGCTCTGCTCCCTCTCTCTCTGTCTCTGACTCTGTCTGTCTCTCTCTCGTTTGCTCAGCTCTTCCTCTCTCTCTCTGTGTCTCTCGCGTAGCTGGTATACTACAGGTGGCTTCCGCTCGCGGAGTCTATTGAATTGGGTATATGCGCTGCTAATGCTCATGTTCCAACCACTAATGCTGGTTAGAGGTGTTTATGTCGCATAAGCTTTTGAGGTACTTGGTGTTGGTGTTAGTAGCGTGTTTGCTTCTTGTTTGCCTCGGATTTCTTCCTGACTTTTGATGTTTGTTCTTTTCTGGACTCGAGAATGTGAATGAGGTTGTTTGTCATCACAGTCAATTTGAACTTTGAGAGGACCACAGTATAGTATCTTTGCCTTCTGCTCATGGGAGGCTGTTGTTGTTGTTGTTGTTGTTGTTGTTGTTGTTCCTTTCGAACTTTGCGAACGATTTCGATCTAGAGTCACCTACGCCCACACGATAGCGCTTCGGGTAGTAGCTGTGTACACTTTTGTGCTACCGTATCGAGTATACCGCTTGTACTAAACGAGCGATAGGAACAGAACGAAATTGCGGTCGGATACAGCTCACTAGGCTAATCCACTAACCACCCTCCAGGGACACACTATTCACTGCCAAACATTAGCCCCTTCTACCATCCACCACATCACCCAGCCGCTAAGACCCACCCACCTTTTGATACCTATTACTGTAGAAGCGACGCACGAGCGACGGTACTAAACTATACTGTAACAACACCCTTGTAGTGCACACCCCACCGAAGGCGCTCCTAAGGGGTTTGTAAGTGAGACTAGGATGCGCATGGAGTGGATGGCATTTCCCTAATCGCTCTCTTTCTGAGCTGTCCTTGCCTGCCAACTTGCGAGGAGAGCTTTGTTTTGACGCGTTTTGACATTGACATTTGACATTTGACATTGGACAAGAGCAGATTGTGACAGATGTTTTAAAACAAGTAGACATCTGAATTCTGAGATTAAATAGGCTCTTATTTATGGAAATGAAAATGTCGGTCGACGCAAAACAGTGGCCGAAGATGCAAGCAAGTTGATGCAGCCAATGCACGCACACACATCCAATGCACAGCCAATGCGAAGGCGTGACTGACTGCGAGTCCAAGCCGTCCAAGGTGACGTGGATCGATGCATCTCGAGCACAAAATTTAGGCCAGTACCGGTACTCACTGTCAGTACCGCTTGCTTCTCTTGCCTAGCCTTCATGCATTGCTTCTCTTTGCCGAGCTTTCATGCATTCATCGTCGCAGAGTGACGTTCAGCTTCCGAGGGAGGAAAGGCGCAACAACGCATGGCAGGTTGGAACAGGTCGTTGTAGTACTGTCCGTACGATTTGTGCCACTAGCTAGAAAGCTCGTGGAAGTGGAAGACTGCAGGCCGGAGAGGCCTTCATTCCTTGTGAGACCAACGCGGCGAAATTGTCCACAATGGACCATTTACACGTTTACAATGTACTGGCATGCACCGTCCGTCCTCTGTGCACTCTATGCCTCTGTGCACCCTGTCCGTCGAGAGTACTGGCGAGAAAAGAAGTGGACGTTGACTCTGCGCAACTCACGAAAACCTGCCAATTTGCAGCAGCTTGAAGCGGGTCTCGGAGTCCATGAACGCTAGACCACTCCCCTCAATGGGCACTGCTTTGCCGCTCGATAGAGATTGGAGATTGGAAGCGAGTCGAGTGGGTCAAAGCGGCAAAGTTAGTGGCTTGTTGCTTTGCATTTGAGATTCTTGCTTTTAAAGCAGGGGCAGAATCTAAGGCAACGGCTGTTTCGGAATCGTCGCCACACCGGAACTCGCTCATTGCCAGATTGTGATCGCTCAAGTTTGCTCTACCTTGCTTGTGCTTTGACGGGCCTGGCTCTCAGTGTTGAGGAATGGATCGGAACGAAAACTCAGCTACCAAGGTAGCAGGTGCACACATTCTCTATTAAGTAGCAAACCGGGCGAAACTTGTCTGCTAATGCTTTGGAACAAGTCAAGCTTATGGCAAGGTTACACGGAGACTGTTTTTGGCGAACTTTTCTGCCTGTGGAAGCAATTCGAACGTTGGGACTACAGATATGGATTGTATTTTGAAGCAATATTTTTGCTCATATCGTTGGTTCTCGCGTTCTTCAACTTGAACAACCAACGACCAGACAACAAGCAAAACAAGAACAAATTAAAACCATAGGCGGTCGAAACGATGCTGACAGTCAGTACTCGAGTGCTGTGTATCGGTACCAGCGACATTCACATTGCAAGCGCACTCGTGCGGCTAATTGTTTTCGGAGAAACGCCAATTTCGCCACGTGAGACACGATGTATTACATCGGTTGTTTCGCGAAACTTTCCTGCAAAATGGAAGACGGAGGAGCCGCAGTGACGCAGTGCGGGCTTGGCTTCTTCAAAAAGAGAGTTTGGAAGAATATCTCCAATCTAGGAGCTGTTTCTCAGACTACGATGGGGCCCTCCGCTCTCGCGAGGTGGATGGACTACACAATTTTCAACGGTTGAAGTGCCTGCCAGGAGGCAACTTGGCTTCGAGTCAGCTTTGGAGAGAAATTGCACAGCATGTCCCGCGCGTGGAAGCTGTGTTTGTTTGAGCATTGGTTTGGTGCGAGCTTCGGCATAACCACATTTGCAGTAGTCTCAGCACGAATGTTGTCTCGACTCGCCACGAGCACAGCACTCACATTCAGTTTGAGCCGAAATAATTATTGGTGCGGTGACTTGGTATCGAGACCATGAGTGCGCACCACTTGCACATGTGCCAGCCAATCCATTTGCGAAAGCGACCGTGGACGTGAAGATTCCCTTCACTTACAGTTCGCAGGAGCTTTCCCGTCGAGAGAGTGCAACCACCCGCACCAAGTGGTCGACCCGTTCCTTAACAGTAGGCTGAAATCAACAGAGCCTGAAAGGGAAGACAAGCTGGAAGACATCAACTTTCTTACAGCAAGTTGATTCTTTAGTCTAACATTTAAACTTCTTCTAAATCCGCGCCTTCAAGCTGATGCTGCCAGTCGGCCACCGCGACGTCCGACTAACATATGTGGAGCACTACTACTCCCCGATTCCAACTCTTCGCATCTGCGACCACGACCGTCGTCAGCGTCTTCAGCGTCACCAGGCCCTAGACTGGGAAAGTAAAGAGGTGGAAGATGCTGCAACCATTTTTGCAACGCGCCAAGCGAATTGTCACGGGGAGTCTCCAGCATCCAGAAACTCAGAATTTCAGAATTCAGAAAATAGCAGAGCGTCACTGTTTCCTCGTCGAGACAGCGCAAGTGTCGGACCAGACGGACAATTGATGCGCTGCATCACATCACTGCGTTGGTCCGAGTGTTCTGTGATGCTTGTCTGTTCCATCTGTTTCAGCTGTTACAACTCGAGATGGGACCTTTGATGGTATGTCGGCCAAGCAAGGATGGGCCTCGGAGCGTAGCACTCTTGACGAACGAAATGACAGCAAACCAGAGTCGTCCAAGCACCAACAGGGCCAACTCAACTCTCCCTCCACGAAGGACAGCACGGGGTTATTCACAGTCAATCGAAATAAATCCAAATTTGGCCTGCTAGTAGAGCACGTCTTCAGGGACGAACTAAGAAAACAAAACAAAACGAGAGAAGAGAGATGAAGAGAGAGAAGAGATGGTTGTTGCGGAGCACCTCCTTCTCCGAGACTTTTCTCCGAGTCACCATCACCTATCTTTCGGATGCAAAGAAATGCAAAGAAGGCAAATCGTCTAGCTAAGAGGATAGGAAGATGCGTTCCCAACGTTCCGGGAAACACCTCGTCGCCACGTAGAGGAAAGGCTAGAGGTACCCTGCTCTTCGTAGTGTGAAGTGTCGGGGGAGTGCAATGCGTGTGGACGTCGCACCCCGTCACAGCTTGAAACTTGCTCAAAAATCTTTTGAAAGATTGACTGACAGGCTGACTGTGAATCTCTACCGGTATTGTCTGTTGTCTCCTGAAATAGATCGGGCCATGTACTTCTTGCAAGTCCCGATCCAAAAGGAGTGTGTGCAAGCAGACGCGTCAAGCTGCGGGATGGCACTTCTTTCCACGCCGTCTCAATGTTCTTGATGTTCTTGATGTTCTCGATGTTCTCGAGATGGCGTGTGTGGCGTGGCAAGAAATAGATGACTGTCAAAATTGAGAAACCGAATCGCCAGGAATCATTCTTCCTGCATCGCAATTTGCAACCTTCTTCAGCTCAACCCACCAGCTTTTCGAAAGCGGGGCAACGGTGTGCTACACGAATACCTGTTGTGAGCACCCGTCCTCAATCTCTCCAGGGCCAAGCACTGCGTCTTGGTGTGCGACGGCCTTGGATATCCTTGGATCAATAAGCACATGCCCTCTTCAATTCAGGCCACGAACGCTACAACGCACGAGACGTTCGGAAAACGCGTTCAGAGGTCCCACGGATCTTGTTGCGCTGAAAGTCAGACACTGGTTCGCGTGGCTTGCAAGCTTTGCTGATGCGCCGCTCTCCAGCAAATCAAGTAGAGATAGATAGAACAAAGGATAAAAAGAAAGAAAGATACACAGATAGAAAGATCGATGACTCTAGCGTGACGTAAGTGACACGGGACAGTTCTGCGTTACACCTGTTACACCACGTTGACAAAGGTGAATCACAGAGAAAAAGGACCTGTTTCATTTGGTTCTTTAATAAACATGCTGCAAACCCGAAACTGCGAACGACGAATCGCTGGAAGCAAAGTCATTTCAAACGTCAATAATGGTAGAGATGAGCGCAGTTCTCTATTCCATCCTCGTTTTGGCAGCAGGGGCGCAAGCTCTGCAACAAGGACTCGCACCTGTGCCGGTTCACGCGCGCTTCCGGATTCGCGTCAACAGTTCCACATTTGAGGGTCAAGGATTGATTTACCCAGATCAGAACAATTCACACGTCGATGGGGGAGACTTTGTGCAGATCGTGTTTGACGAGGACGACAACGAGCACACGGTCAAAAAACACATGGAGACGACAATTGCTGTGGAGAATTGGACCCTGCTGTATACGCCCCCAAAGGCTCTGCGGGAGCCCTCGCCGTCAGCTCTTCATCGCGTCTTTGCCTCGTTGGCGATAGGTATCATGTTCCCTCTGAGTGTGACCTTTGAGGCCGTGGGCCATCCTTCTTGGATGATCGTGCATCGAATTTTGACGGCGCTCGCGATGTTGCTATTGCTGGCTGCATTCGCAGTCAGTGTCGGGCTGAACGAGTTTGGCTCCAGGAGCTTGACCACACTAGACCATTACCTCCTGAGTATAGCTCTGATACTCGTTGCTTTCAACAAGCCATTTTCCCATGCGGGAACAAAAGTATGCAGGAGTGCCCGCAAATCACAGCTGTTGCGTTTCTGTGACAGTGACGGAGCGCCAGTAGCGGCCACTGTCTTTGGCTCGCTTGTTACCCACATTGGAGCACAGCTGATTGGACAAGATGAATCTTTAAACGAGCCCCATTACAGTGCGACCGGGTGGTTGCTAGTTGGGGCCGGAGCCGGTCTTTGCTTGCTTGGCTTGGCGCTTAAAATCATACTGGACGGTTCCGATTTGGACGAACGGACACGGTGAGCAGAACTTTCCGTGTAGTGCAAACTGCCGCGCAGCTCTTTCATTGCGCAAAGTCAGCTAGCTCTAGCGCTGTAGAGATTCTGGGCTTGTAAATGTGTTGACAAGAAGTGTATTTGCTTCAAGGAGTGAGCATTAGACGTTCAAAGTAAAATTGCTTCATGATGGCTGGCAATATAATATAGCATGTATATATACAAGAGGATTTGTTCTACGTTTTGTCCTGCGAATGCAAACACATTTATTTTTGCGCTGACCGTTCAGGAAGGGCTCAAAACAAAGCTAAAACTGCGGCAAGACCCACGCCAAGCAATGGCGCCAATATCGTACTGGCGCCGGATGTGGTGTTCTCCTCTGCTGTGGTCGACTTCAAGGTTGGAGCTGTCGTAGGTGCCGCGGTCGGAGCGCTTGTCAGCTCGCGTGCGCAGTCTAAAGAGCCGTCATCTGTATGATAGCCCCAAGTCACCACTGTGCCATCCGTCTTGATGGCAGCAAAGTCAAACGCAGCAGGAATGATACGCTCCACGCCGCTTGCCAGAAGAGACGACACGGATTCGATGGACCCGCCAGCTTCTGCGCTGCCCCATGCTACCACTGATCCGTCTTCCTTGAGCGCTGCAAAGGCATATTGGTTGGCAACAATTTCAGAAACTCCGGAAGCTAGAAGAGTTGCGACTGCCGAGGTGTCTGCGCCTTTCGAGGAGTCCCCCCATGCAACTACGGAACCGTCCTCTTTTAGTGCTGCATAGGCAAGCATCGCCGGCACCACCTTGCTAACGTCCGAAGTGACAGAGGTACTCGACGAACCTAAACTGCCGCCTGAGGAAGACTCCCCCCACGACACCACTGAGCCATCGTCCTTGAGTGCAGCAAAGGACTTGGTGTTGACGTACAAGGTCTTTACGCCGCTGCTCAATAGAGTACTGACGGAGGAGTAGTCGCCGCCGTGATTTTCATCGCCCCAAGCGACGACAGAGCCGTCGCTCTTCAGCGCTGCGAATGCTCTCGAATTGGAAAAAATCTCCGAAACCCCAGTGGCTAGCAAAGTGCTGACAGAGCTGGAATCTCCGCCGTAAGTTTCATGGCCCCACGTCACAACAGAGTTATCGTTTTTCAGTGCTGCGAATGCTTCTGGGGTAGCATAAACGGAGCTGACTCCACTTGTGAGCAACGTGCTCACAGAGCTAAGATCGCCACCCTTTTCCGAGTCTCCCCATGCCACCACTGAGCCATCATTCTTTACAGCAGCAAATGCGTACTTGTTGGGGAACACCTGTGTCACTCCGCTGGACAGCAGCGTGCTAGAGGAGCCAAGGCTTCCACCTTTGGAGGAATCCCCCCAGACGACGACCGAGCCGTCATCCTTGACTGCAGCGAAAGCGAACTCCGCTGGGACAATGTCAACGACGCCGCTTGTCAGCGACGCGGCAGAGCTTCCCACAGAGCCTCCATCGCCACCCCATGACACCACAGAGCCATCATCTTTGAGCGCAGCGAAAGCCCACTTGTTAGTGAAGAGTTTCTTCACCCCGCTCGAGACCAGCGTTGCTTGATCTCCAATGTCGCCGCCATTGAACGGATTTCCCCATGCCACAACGGACCCGTCATCTTTCAAAGCGGCAAAGGCCAGGTACCCCGGCAGCAGAGACTGTACACCGCTGCGCAGATCTGCTGCTGCATCGTCGAGGTCACCTCCGCTTTTCTCGTCGCCCCAAGCGACCACTGACCCATCGGGCTTGAGTGCCGCGAACGCCAGGTCGGCAGCCAGCACCTGGGAGTCCGTGCACATCCCGTAGTCCAGTGCGGCATTCGCCGCGTCCAGCAAGACCAGCTGGCCCATGCACGCTGCAGCCGCAGCCCCTGCCACCGACCTCTTCATGCTGCTCCACGTCGCCATGCTCCACAAGATTAACTTAACTTGCGCAAGCACGTACTTTTTAGTTTCCACTCTTGCTTGCTCTATCGCTCGCCACGCGTGTTCAAGCCCTTCGAAAGTCTCAGTCTATTCCTTACTCGAACTGCCGACAATCACTGTGCTATGTTACGTTTGGTGTTTGTTTGTCGTCCTCCTTGCTTTCCACTTTCCACTTTCCAATTTTCACTCTCTCTCTTTCTCCATGTCCACGGTCACTAATTAGGTTTAGGATAGTAGCTAGTAGAATGTGTCAAGGTCTGAATGAATGAAACAAACAAACAAAAAAGCCAACTATTTCGATGTTAGTTTTTTTTCATTGAACGAATTGATTGAAACAGTGAAAGAGCGTCAAAAAAGGATTTATGATTTATCAAATCCGGAATCTGGAAGGAAGTCGGAAGTTTGGAAGGAAGGAAGGAAGTTAGGAAGAAAGGAGGCAAAGGACGAAGCCACAGTGTGAGCAAAATTCACTATTTTTGTACTAGTGAAATAAATAGTACAAATTTTAATAGTCTACTCTCAACGAGGCAGTTTTGGGCCACTGGGAGGTGATAGTACAGTACCAAGTACTAGAAATTGTACCTTAGAGAGTGCTAGCTTGCATTATAATAGTGCTCCGTACAGACATTACTGAGTTAGTGCAACGAGAGAGAAACAAGATGGCGTTCTTCTCTCTGTGTGAGTTGAGAGAATTGAGCTTTTTCCTGAGATTCTTTCTCTCCGTGCCTGTTGTGTGCAGTGTGCAGCCACATCGGCCATCAGCTTGCACCGCCGCGAAGGAGAAGGAAAGGATGAAGAGACTGTTTGTTTGTTGATTGTCGTTCGTATTGTTGCATTGCAGTCTCGATGTCTTTTGTTTTGCTTGTTTTGCTATTTTCTGCTGGAAGCACTGGAGAGCGGCTCCTCTCTGCAAGAGTTTCGTGCCTGCAAGTGCAGCCTCGTAGCGGCCATTTGTTAGTTTAGTTTTGATTGATTTAGAAATCATTATGTCAATGAGTGCAAGAGACTCCACTCCCGGTCATTCGTTGTGCAGTTGTGTGCAATTTCTATTGCCACTCCAGTGACTAGTTTCTTCGTGCTCAATTTAATTCTTTTGTTCAATGAAAAGATGTGGCGAGACAAGAGAAGCGTTTTCTTTTTTTTCTTTTCTTTTCTTTGCACAGGCTTGTCATCACAGTCAAGTCAATCGGCTGTGAATGTGAATGTGAAAAATATTCTGGGCAGAAATGGATTCCCACCTCTTATCCTTCTTTTCCACTTATCTATAAAGCCTTAAGCCGGACGTACACACACTAACATAACGTGAAGTCCTATCGACATTATGGCAATACTTAACCGAGCTAGTTATTCGGATGCGTAAGATGTGATAGGCCTTGACGACCGGCTCTCACAGATGGTGCCAATTTGGTGGTGAGAAATTGTGTGTATAAGACTGGATATTTCGTATTACTGTTTATTTTAAACGATCTTAGGGGCCAGGAATCCATGTTGCGTCCGATAACCATGCACTATCGGATACTGTAGAGATTGCATTTGGAAGAAAATTTCAGTGCAGTGGATGCAGACGAGAAGAGCTCCGAGTCTTCGAAAACTTCGAAAGCCGAAACGAACACGAGGGCTGGAAGATGATTGCTCCGTACAAATGAGACGATTTTGCAAGAATGAGAGAGCAGGTCTGATCGATGAAGATCACTTAATCAACTTACCGATGAAATGAGTGCTGGTTCAGCAAGTGGAAGAATTCGTTCACCGCCGAGTTGTGACATTCGCAGCTGCACACTTGGAAAGGGCTGTGTCCCACAAACATTTTCTTTTTTATTTATTTCTGATTGGTACTCAGTACTTGTACTGTGCTCACTTTGACCCAGACTTTTTAACGCGCCCTGCGTGCTTTTGTTTGGAAGTCCACAGCCTTGAACGGTTGTACCCAGGACCAAGACGTGCACGAGTAACCGTGATTGGATGAAAAGCAGCTCAGTCACGCTCAGTCGGACTCTTTGCGAAGCACAGCCACGGTTTCAAATTGAAGAAGAAACAGACAAGTCAGGCCAAGTGGAGTGATTTTTCCTATTTGTTGCCGATTCATGAGGCGCAGACCGGTTAATCAAATAGCAATCACCGTCTTTTCAAGACTCACAACGTCAATCAAAGCAAATGGACGAGCCTCCCAGTCCTCGCGCCAGGTTGGTTGCACGTGCCGCGTTCTGAACTCTCCCAACTTGTCTGAACTCTGTGAGTAGACTAGCGGCATGTTTAGCGCCACTCAGTTAATGGCATTTTGCAAGCGCTTGACCTCAATTCGAGGTTATGGTAGTCGCGGACAGCACTGACTTTGGCCTTTTGATCTGTCCCAGCTCTGAGTGGAGTGCTTCTTATCTCCGAGAAAACAACTCGTGTTCTCCGGCTCTGATTGTCAGGGAGTTCAGGGAGCTGCAAAAGCTCGAGCTTTTTGGTTGATCTGATACTAAAGTGCTCGAGATGATGCAGAAGTTTCTTTCTTTCCAACCATAACTTAGTTGAGCGGAACGAGATTTTTCTTCAAAAGTTCAGCGAACCACAGAGCCACACTCCGTAGCAGTGTATAGCGATTACTATGATGCAAATGCACGATTCCACACGAGCATGTCTTGCTGGTCGTATTTCTTAGAAATGCACAAGTCGTCTCACTAACTCATTGCAAAGAAACCAGCCGCGTGATGGACCCATCCACACGATGCATCCATCACGCTGAGTAAAGTTCGTGTTTGATCATGGTTGATTGCGAGGAAGGGAGGCTTTGCTTTGCACCAATTTGCGGTCGCAGGGAAGACTGGAGAAACTTGTCTGCAATTCTGTGAGCCATTCTCTCTTGGGCCTGCTTTGTTGCGGTTGAGTCGAGAGGAAGAAACCTACCTTGTGCTCCCTGCTCCCTCGGTCGATCAAGCTTGAAGAAGGCCTGGCGCCTTGCGTGAACTGCTTGGGCGCCACAGGCATGCAGGCTCGCACAGCGGCCAGAGTCTTTGGCCATAGCTCATCGACTTGCAACCAAATTGGGTTTGGCACGTCCGTGGCACAATCCAACTTGCGATGAATTGGTCGTCCAGAATGGTGGCGGAATTCAAGCTGTCAGTGTACCACCGCACGCGAGTCTGCACGGCGCTCGGGAACAGGTCGTACCCAGAGTTCCCTCTTGCCGCGACGAGTGTCTCAACCTCAACGCTTCGCCCTCGCATGATTGCAGCTCGCTTGGGACCAGTCTCACAATTTCGGAGCCTCTGGCGTCTTGTTGCTTCATGCCACAGGCGCACTTT
Organism: Parietichytrium sp. I65-24A; assembly: GCA_012862575.1. Taxonomy (NCBI): domain Eukaryota; class Bigyra; order Thraustochytrida; family Thraustochytriidae; genus Parietichytrium; species Parietichytrium sp. I65-24A. Next base: position 59,796 of record BLSF01000010.1, read on the forward strand.
TTCCCCGCTGACCTTGTTCACGTGCTGGGAGGGTATATTCGGACCTTTTCCGTGACGGGGAACTCGCTCGAGGTTGTGATTTGCAAAAGAATTACTCGAGAATTTCCCGTACCATTTGTCTCCACACGTCCAAGGACCATGGATGAATCGATTGTAAACACTGGTCCCGTTAACGTTTTTTCGATTCTCCTGTGTTTATGTAGATGAAGGAACCTATGTTGCTGGTATGCGAGGAGTGGAATCCTCGAGGATGGTGGTCCAAGCCTCTGTGGAGAAAGTGAATTCGCAGTCTGTCGACCACAAAGACGCGGAAACTCAGATTACAACAGCAACGCTCGACCAGAGCTAGAAATGGAAACCAATAGACAATACATACTCGCTGATGCTCAAGTGATCCCTCCACTTACTATATTGAGAGCGTGCCCATCAGCCATGATGCACGCATCTTGCTGTCTCCATCTTCTCGGCCATGCTGCATGCAACAAATCCACGATCGGAACTCGTTATCACCGTGTCCTCGATCCGCTCGCACACAAGCACTTTCATTGTGACGGTGTATTTACGGTACGAGCAACTTTCTTCGACCAACATTGTAAAATTTGTTCTAATCATCCGTAAGAATTTCGATTGAGACAAAGCCTTTCTTGGAGAGAAGACGCAGTGGACTTTCGATAGAGCGACCTCCAGAGACTTTGGCCGTTCAAATTTTTACTCCGCATAGCTGCCGGGCGCAAAAGAGGCACACCAAAATTGATTAATCACAGCATAGATTTTCTGTGAAAATTTTTACGCCACTCGTCTTCTGTAGTAACTAGGGATGAGGTGTGCGATGAACTTTTTCACTTGGCCAAAATAAGGCGGTGTAAAAGGGACAAAGTGAACTTTACTTTATATCATACACAGTCAGAATTCACTTGGAAGTTCGAATTCACAGTCAGATGTTTGATTTTTACTCTCGAGGACACCTGCGCCAACAACGGTGCGATTTCATATTACGTCAAGTCATCTTAGGTCGACGCCATCAATACCTTTAAGGCATCCCAAGAACCACTAGTACTTCATAATCCCAAGATATTTCTCCAGCTCTCATAAGGCAGAACCTTATCTGAGCTTATAACAAGCACCTCCCATTCTTACCATTCTTACCAAACGACTACTGAGCCTTCGTGCGTAAAAACTCTCACATACGCTAAACTGGTATGATGCTAGTACGCTCTGAGATACTCACAGTTTACTCCACATGTGGTATTAGTAAAAATTGTGAGAACCAGAGCTGAGTACTCCCCGTACCTTAATGAATAGACTAGCCACCACTATGAGGCGGCCCAAGAACCTGCCCTCTCGTTTGTCTCATTTGTCTCCCAATTCTCTCAGTGAATGTTCAACAATGAAATGACACAAGGAAGCAAAACAAGGAAGGATCGGGCGAGCCTCTCAGACTGAGAACGACGAGAGTTGCAAGCAAGCAGAACCCGAACTGGAGAAGAGTAGAGCAACTGTTGAAGCAGGCTGCGGCTGGACTTTGCGAAGAGACCGGAAGGAAGTCCTCGGACTGCACAGAGCGCGGTGCACGTGGGGACATCTGCAACGCTGTAACGCTGTAACGCTGCTGCGCGAGAAGATGGAGAGCCTGTTCAAGTTGCTGCAGGTCATGGAGCTGCCGCTGGAGCTGAGGAATGGCCTGATGCCGCTCGCCATAGCAGCGCTGCATACAGCGGCCAAGCAGCCGTGGACGGTGTTTGTGGCGAAAAATTTCTTGCCAGCGGCAGCAGTGATGATGGCGCTTGGAAAAGGGTGCATGGGCGTGCGGAGTCTGAAGCGTGCGCGAGAAGAAGAAACGATCTCCGTTTCAGGGAATGATGAGAAAGAAGCTGAATTTCGGCAAATGAAAGTTGCGCGTGTAGAGCCAGGATGGTTCCATGGCCCATATGATTCCAGTGACGAAAATGGTTTGCCCGAAGCACAACCAGTGCAGTCGGGCGATGACGACGACTCGAACTTGGAACTGTCGGACTCAGAGGCTGAAACGGAGCATGTGCTCTTTTCCGACGATCAAAACTCACCCTTCGATGACCTCACGTCCGAAGAAGATGCGCGAGAATTGGACTCTGGTGCTCAAATAGAGCTGTGGCAAAGGTCTGGTGAAGATCGTCGCACTTTCGAGGGGGAAGATTCGCAAAACGAGACGAGGGCAGTCGCAGATATCGATCGGAAAACCGGACTAGTCACAGACACTGACCTGGAGACAAACGCAGTCGCTGACGTCGATCGCGAGACCGAGACAGTCACAGATTTTGATCATGGGATCGAAGCAGTTGCAGAGACCGTGGTACTCGCAGGCACCGACCGGGAGACCGAGGCACTCGCAGATACCGACCGTGAGACAGAAGCACTTGCAGAAACCTGTCCGGAGACTCGGGAAAGGCTGGATGCCAATGACGTCTCTCGCATTCCACACCCCGTCCAAGAAGTAACAATTTCCAAACACCAGAAAGAGGAGACGCGTGAAGGCGTGCAGCTCTATCAAAAATCGCGGAAAGTATTCTCTACCATGTCTGACGCAAAAGAGAGGCCATCAGAGGAAAGCTTCGGGCAAGCAACAAAGCCTGATGGCGGCAATTCTATGGAAATTGAAGAACTTCGAGGGAACCCCTCACCGACAGTGCGCAACTCTGGTCCGGCATTGCATACATCGCATAGAAACGAGGAGGTCGCCAAAGTAAACGCAAAGGGGAGCAGCAGCAGCAGCAGCAGCAGCGGCAGCGGCAGCGGAGGCGGTAGCAACTCTGGAAGTGCCCAGTCGTATGGTAAACTCGGTCCCTTCGATCGAAAGACTGGAAGTGTTCAGCCATCTGGTGAACAAGGCCCAAGGCTTAGTAGTTTGGGTCTGGAGACTCCGCCCCGAGACACCATCCCCCGAAAGTCTGATTCAAGCGATACCGAGAGTGAAGGATATTCTTCCGACTCAGGCAAAGTCGACGGGAATCCAAGTCGCCGGAAGGGTGTCGTTCAGGCGAAAGACGCGCGCGAAATTGCAGAAATTGCTGAGAAGCTCACACTGCTCACTCGTAAAGGTGCGGACTTGCCAGTCTTGAAGCTGACACCAGAGGAAATCAAATCTCTCGAATTCGGAGAAGCAAAATCTGAGCAAGATCCTGGCAAAACCGAAAGGCTAATGAATTTAGCGAGACAATGGCTAAACAACATTTTGCCACCAGAAGCATGGGTCAATAGTTGCTGGAAGGATGTCACGAAAATCATAAAAATTGGGGGGTGTCAGACGGAGGAGGACGTGCTATCCTTGTTTGTGGAGTCCGTCTCACCGCAGAACAAGATCGCGATTGTACAGCGCACATCTCCACAAAATGGCGCCTACGTAAGGTTAAATATTCGAGGTAGGAAATTTGATCCAAATGTCTGCCTTGTTTGGCGGTGCTTTCAAGCACATGTGAAGAATTCCCCTCCTCGGAGTGTCGAGAAGGGAGCCAAGCATACACCCAAAAGTCGTATTACAAAGAGGCCATTGCGCGAGGAAAGCGGCATGTCAGTATCTAAGAAGAAGAAGAAGAAGCTGTCAATGACTCTCCCAGAGGAGCCGGAAAGAGAAAAGAAGAGAGCGGATACCACATTTTTTGATGCCAGAGGCAGCGCGAGTAATCCAATACTCCTCTAGGCACTCATGCCACTGGTATACTGCGTTTAAAGTGTCTCAAAGTCCCCTCCCCCCTTCCCCTTTGTTTTTATATCCTTTTTCAAATTTGAATGACAGGCACAAAAAATATTTTCTCTCTTTGCGAAAGCCCTAGCTAGCAACACGGTTTTCTTGTTGCATATCTATTGACACTTGGTTTAAAAAGCAAGAAATCTCAAGCAGCTCACTTTTCCGATACTGGTTTCTCTTCCATTCCATTACCGAAAAAACTCGGCATCGAACCCCAAGACACCGAGCTCAAAGATTGGTCGACCAGTTCTCTTTGAACTTCAAAGATGACAGTCAGATCAGGAAAAGCCTTTTCGTTCGCGCATAGTTGGCATCGAGGACCATCAAAGAATCGCTCTATTCAACCGACCTCCCCACATCGCAGCACGCCTGTCAGGCTCGTCCAGAGCGCACGAAACACAGAAGCGAGTTGTTCATTGTTGATGCAACGCCCCACGCACGCAAGTCTCCCTCTCTCTCTCTCTTTTCCTCTACGACCTGGCGTAGCACTCTTGGACTTGCTCGTCAATCACATCAATCAAAAGGGGGAAACGTGGGCGCACGCCAGCGAGCGCGCAAGGCTAAGCTCGGTAGAAGGAACTTGTAAGCAAGTGGCTTAGAAAGTACACACGCAGGTCAGGTTGAAGCAAGTGCAAAGCCGGTGCATACTAGCAACACTCAGTGACTGGGCACTGACTGTGAGTCATGATCATGTGAGTCAGTGCTTGATCGTGGAAGGGCGGATAGTGTATGGGGGTGATTGTAGAGGAGTAGAGAAGAAAGTGGCGAAGGCAATTCCCGAAAAGTGTCGCGGATTAGAGGCAGTGGAAGAGAGGCAAAGGCTCTGTTTGGGTGAAGGTGCGGGTGGTGGCGAGCGCAGAGTAGGAGGACGAGGATGAGGATGGCGAGGAAGCTCCTCGTGGGCAGCTTGGTGGCTGCCATGTGCGTGGCTGTGCGCGGCAAGGTGATCATGACAGAGGACTTTGAAGGGGGCTTCTCGAACGAGTACCTCTATCAGCTCGACTACGGCCCTGTGGCGTCGACCGGCGGAGACCTCCTCAAAATTGACACTAGCTCTGCTTACTCGGGGACGAGCTCGATGCGGATCGAGGTGGCAGCATACAAGCCCGTATTTTTGGTGTACAAGATTGCCAACCCGGAGCAATATCAGAAACTCTTCGTTCGGGCCTACGTCAAGTTTGACAAGCCGCTCGGCGGTACGGCAAAAGAGGGGCATCAGACGCTCATAGGCTTCAAGGCAGCGTCTTCGTTCGAGAGCGGCCAGGTGAATGTGAACACAGAGCTGCGCTTTGGTCAAGTTTTCGGCTCAGTCGGACTTAACATTGTGCCTTCGGATGACATCATGTCCACGTCCGGACCTGTTTTTGAAGCTGGAACGTGGCACTGTTTGGAGATTGCAGCCGATACAACTCCAGAGTTTGATACCTTGAAGGTTTACAAGGAAGGGGTGGAGATCATGTCTGTGACGAAGGCGAGTGACTGGGAACACGGCGCCGAAACTGGCACATATCTCACCGACAAGCTTGCTGGGGTCGCCTTTGGTATCCAGGAGTTTGGAGGCGCCGGCCTGCCTGGATCGCCTGGCTCCTATTCTATCGATAGCATTGTCATCGCAGATGAAGCTATCGGCTGCTCAGGAACCGGAGGCGGAGGTGGCGCAACTCCTTCAACAAGCCCCACAACGGTGGGCACTGCTCCTACGCCATCCACTCCAACAGCGCCATCGACGCCAACCACGTCAACCACGCCGACGAGTCCAACTGTGCCCACTCCCTCGGGCACCCCAACGACTCCGACGGCATCGAGCACAGCAGAGTCCGACTCTGGCATTTCCAGTTCAACGTTGGGCGCAATCGGCATCATAGGAGGCGCAGCTGTTGTGACTGGCGCAATGGTATACTATATGAGCCGGAAGAGAGCTATGCAAGCCAACCAGCTCAGCCCTGTCACAAATCCTCAGACCTTCCAAAATAATTATGATAGCAAACAACGGGTTGCTCCAAGATACAGCGACTTGCCCTTGTGATTAGAACTTTTAGAGTTTAGAAAAGACTTTTTATGTTGTACCGGAACAAAGTTTTCCGTTTTTTTTTTACTGGACGGCTTCAAAATACTCGGCTCAGATCTCTCCACCCAAACGTTTAATTTTCAGCGGACGATTTAGCTCTACGTTTTGTTCTGCAGGGACAACCCAGCACAACGCATTCGCATTAAATTGCCGACAAATGAATCCGTATGCTGGACTCGGCGTCTTCGCGTCCCTGCTCCAACGTTCAAAAGAGAGGGAACTGCGCTGCGCAAAGAACATCAGGCACTCATCCATTCATTCATATCCATTCATGGCGACCTGCGCTGGGTTTCAGCAGCCAATTCGAAAATGATCTCGAGGCGGCTACGTTCTCGGCAGTGAGTACCGAAGATATCATCCCTCCCAGCTAACACGTTTCCTCTGTTTGAAATACGCTGGACTTTCCAAACGCATTCGTGGCAAAGATCGTCGACAAATGAACCCGTGCGCTGGACTCGCTGGATGCGGCATACTCGCGCCCCTGCCCTGCTTTTAAAATCAAATCAACCAACCAACCAGGAAGGAATCAACTCAAGGCTACATCTCGGTCCGTGCTGGGTCTCAGGAACCAACATCCAGACATATCCAGACACGGCAACCCACTTTTTGTATCGCAACTGTATGATATTGTATGGCGTGGGCAACCCACCCATTCTCCTTCACGTGTCCACTTTCACTATGTACTGCAGTACTACCGACTCCCATCGAGCTCCTATATACCTCCCTAGCACACACTTTTGTTCTACCTCTCCAGAATAAGTTTCTCTTATCTATAATGTAAGAAAGCCCAGCCAAAGCGTGCACGTGCTGATGAATGGACAGAGAATGACGACAACAAGAACAACAAGAGAAGGATGAAAACATGAAAAGATGAAAACTCTCTCTCGTTTCTCATTTATGCACATTGAAGTTTGGGATGTATGCGAGTCAATTTGATACAAGGAGAGTCTAAGTACCATTACTGTATACGAAAACGTAGTCATGTTTTCTTTTTCAGCCTGTCACTCGGAGCCATTGTGTACTGACTGTGAATGCAAGATGTGAAGAAGAAGCATTGCAACGAATATGAAATATGACAATGAACCTCCGGCTCTTCAGCACAATACGTTTCGTCCCATTACTCACAAACCGTAGCGCCAAACTCGTGCACGTTCACAAAATAAGGATCAACTGATTTTGCTTGGCTCTTGTGAACCAACCCATCGACGTAAACGAGGTTCACCTTCACCTTCATCCCAGGTACTCAGTACTCGTGCCAGTAAAGGCTACCGTATCGGTCCGTACGTACACTCTCTCACGCCAGCATGATCAATTGATCAATAAGTTAGTGTACACAACAGCGCATCGCCACTGCTACCGAGTACTGTACAGCCGCAGTTGATGCTGACATTTCCGATAGTGAACATGGCATGTGCATTACCTATGTGCACAACGTGCGAGAGGAGATTTTTCTCACTAAAGATTCAGTAAAGGGAGCGTTTCGGCAAGTACAGAAGTACTAACACTCTTTAAAATCCTCCGCTAGAGCTGCGTGAAGTGCGGAGAGCCAAGTTAGCACCCAAAAAAGCAAACGCAGGCAGACTGTAAACTTGTCAAGGTGCGCACTTGGAGAAGAAGGTGTCTTTGGCCCAAGTGCAAGCGAAGGCGGCATAGTTTGTAAAAACCAATAGTCGGAGGCGCGCCGAGAGAGAGAGAGAGAGAGAGAGAGAGAGAGAGAGCTGCCGGTGACGTGGTGGCAAGGAGCAGGCAAAGATGCACGCTGCATACAAGTCCAACCTGCTGGGGAAGAAAGGAGGCAAGGCGCTGCTGATCATCGATCCGCAGACAGACTTTCACACAGGGTCGCTAGCTATTCCGACGTCGCTGAAGGATGCAGCTTTGACGGCCGAGTTTATAAATGAGACCGAGCTGGATGAGATATATGTTACGCTGGATTCTCACCAGAGGTACCATATTGCGCATGCAGCGTTCTGGCACAATAAGGTCGGAGAGCATCCGCCTCCGTTCACAGTGATCTCCGAGGAGGACCTCAAGTCGCGCAAGTGGTTCCCCACAGTGTCTGCACAAGAATCCTGGTGCAAATTTTACTTGGAGTCACTGAAGAAGAACGGTAAAGTGTTGTGCATCTGGCCCGACCACTGTCTCGTAGGCTCCGAAGGCGCCTGCGTTGTTCAACCAATCCAGAAAGCTCTTGGCGAGTGGGAGAAAAAAACCAATCGAGTCGTCACTTACATCAGAAAAGGTTGCAATAGTCTCACCGAACACTACTCTGCGTTTCGCGCCGAGGTGGAGCGGCCAGACGACCCTTCCACTGGGCTTAACCGAAACTTGATTGAGAAGCTGAAGACGCACGAGAAGGTGTATATTTGCGGCCAAGCGCTCAGTCACTGCGTAGGGCTAAGTGTTAAGGACCTCTCCGAAAACTGGGCCTCTGAAAAGCTGTCACAGCTCATAGTCCTCGAAAATTGCACGTCCAGCGTCAGTGGATTCGAAGCCCAGGGCGCAGGGTTTCTAAAGCTGTTTCGCGAGAAGGGTCTCAGCGTGCAAAAGCTGGATGCGCAAGTTACCCGCTCGAGCTGTTTTGGCGTCTTTTAATTGAATATCATATACTCTACATACCCATCTTTTTCTGTTATAATTTTGTGGGAAGAGACACGATTTGCCCACTGGCTTCAAGCATCTTCAAGCACAGAGCGTTGAATAGAATTAGCGGATGTCCGTGTTCATTGTGTGAAACAAGTGAGTTGAGCAAGAACAGCCACGGCTTCAAGTGCTGGGCTCGAGCTGGAGACGACTTTCAACATCACCCATCGCGCTCGGTGTTTTGGGCGCAGAAACTGAGAACGAGGCTTACACATTTCGTCTATTCGGTCGGGTTATACTTTCATTCCGGACGGGGTTGGACAAAGAACGAAAAGTAAACCAAAAAGAGGGAAAATTCGGCGCAAAACAGAAGGGGTGTTCTTTGACAATGCGTGCCACCCTTTCATAGACGTTGCTGGTTGATGAAGATGAGCGCATATTCACCTGGCGTTCATATTTCCACCGCATGTCATTTCGCAAGGTTGTCGTTGTACAAGACTGAACGCGATATCGTTCTTTGAATAGAAGCCAACACAGATTACATGTGGTGAACGCATGCCAAAAAATTTTCCTTAAGTAAAACTACATTTTGCGCAAGTGGTGACTACCAAGCCCCTCTCCTTCATGTCAGATATGAACTTTTCGCCAGACTCCTCAAATCCTGGAACCGAAGAAGCTCCATCTTCCAGCACAACCAAGCTGGAGAGGCGGGACTGATCCCAATTGTCCGCGAGGTCTCTCACGGTAAAGTTTACACAATGGCTCTTTGCTTCGCCACACAAAATGATCCTTTTGTGTTTTCGCAGTTTGTCTAGCAATTTTGTGTTGAGCTTTGTTTTTGGATCGTCTTCACGCTCTACCTCTGCCCTGATTCCCGAATAATGTTCGGTCAAAGAGTTGTTACCTTTGAGAACGTAATTGACCGCCGAGCCTTTACGAGTTTCCCAATTCGCCAGCGCTTTCGCGATGGACGGCACAACGTTATGCCCCTCACTTGCGATGAGGCAGTGTTCCGGCCAGATAGTCAATGTGAATCTGCCCATTCTCTCCAGCTCCGTGAGGTAATGGACGCTCCAGTCCATCAGCTCCTTCTTAATTGGCGCCCACTTCCCGGTTTCCGTCACGTCCTTCAACGTTATGATCGTAAATGGAGTTGGGTGCTCGCCGTTTTCATCCACCCAATAAAGCGGATGTGCGATATGAAACTTTGCGTGGGTGTCCAGTGTTACATAAATCTCATCAATTTCACTCCAATGCTTCTCAATCATCTTGGCTACTCGCTCGGCGTCCTCGTTTGCCGTCGGGATCGCCAAGCTCCCACCAGGATGAAAATCCACTTGCGGGTCCACGATCAACACCGCGTTTCCGCCGCCCACCACATCCGTGTTCCTCGTGTAGGCCTCCATCTCCGTCTCCCAGTGACCCGCGCTCGAGCCGCAGCCTGCGTCTCGCCGCCAAAGCCCCGCACAAAACTCACCGCCCCGGACTGGAACGCACAAGACCACGAGCTGAACGCCGCCCGAAGAGCTGTCAGCTGCTCGCGCTTGGTGCCTTCCTTGCTCCCTTCTCGCCGCTCAAGCTTGCTTCCTATTCTTACGGTGAAGAGAAGAAACAATTCAGTCCTGCGGTCAAGGCCAGCAGAGGTTGGCCAACAACAACAACAACAACAAGGAAGGAAGCACGAAGCGAGAGAGCTAAGCGAGCAACGAAGAAGGGTGGGAGGATGGATATGGACACTATGTTACACGTGGCACGGCCGTAGTGTACGCGAAAGATATAAGCCATTACATGAAGAATCCTCCGCCGCGGCCGAAAAGCCTAGCTAGCCAAGCTAGCCTCTGTCAACGCGCTCACAGAGACAGTAGCGCAAAGGCAGACTCGGACGAGCAAACTTCCCTCACCGTGGCCAACATGGCCAACATGGTTACCATGGCCAACATATGACAACATCATCACCATTGTCACCTTTCAAGCTATAAAGCGAAAGTGAAAGCTGTGAAAGCAAAGCGAGACAAGTACAAGTGAGTCAAACGAGGCAGTTTCGAAGCACGCCACGGTCGCCCGGAGCGGCGGTTACGTCCGTGCCCAGCATTGAGTTCATCATTCATCATACATCATTCGTGATATGATGATTCATGCGCCCTTCATTTTCGGAAATGGGATAATTGAAATGGGCCTCGGCTTTCCGTCGCAGACTGTCTCGAAGCGCAAACGCAATCAACAGAGCAGCGAAGCAAGGACAGCCTTCGAAGACTTCGACTCGCTTTGCAAGCATGAAGAAAAGCATTGAAGAAAAGAATAAATTTATATCATTTTTAATCCTGCACTCTTCGCCCCTATTTCAGTGCGACCGTGGTGTCCGGAGATCGAATTTCGGAGGCGACAATTGATCCGTTGTGGCGGCGAGTCCTTTCCGCTATTTTTTCTTCCACTTTTTCCTGGCTGATTGGTAGTGTTTGATAGGTAAGTGCTATATTCTGAAAGCACACGCACACGCGCGAAACGAGAGGAAAGGAAACGACACGAAAGGTAAAAGCATATAGCAAAAGACGAGAGCAAATGATCCGATGAGATGGTTCGTCCTTCGCGAAACTTTCACAAAAAGAAATGAATTGCAAACTGTAAACATTACATTGTAAACTGTGGATGTGAATTGTATAGATTGCAATTGTTCACTAGGAAATCGGGAGTGACTGGTGAACCTCTTCGAGATTGATGAGTTACTAACATGTAAGTGTCTGCCATTTCCTTCTCTTTTACGCTGGTAGTAAGAGGTGGCGCGCAATGTCGATGGCAGATGCCAAAGCCCTTGGAGTTTGAAAGCAGGCAGTCTGCGCTGGTCCGAGATTCCAAGCAAAAGTAGTCGCGCAAGGCAGCAGCGAGCGGAGCAAAAAAAAGGTGCGAGCAAGATGCAGCGCAAGGTGCACGAGAGTAAGATCGTTCTTCGCGGTGGGAAGGCAAACTACACGGAGCGAACGCTGGTCGGAAACTGGGAGGAAGACAGGGAGCAGCGCCCTGCCCCAAAATTCTTTCTCCGCGCGGGTTACGAGACGACCAAAGGCGTCGGAGAGCTTGAAGCAACTGCGGCCCAGCAAACGCACTTCGGGAACGGAATCGTGACGGATGGCGCAGTCGGCCGCAATACGATCCAGTACCAGTCGCCGGAAGTCACCGGCAAACCTGTGTCAATTTCCAGGATGGCATTTCAGCCAACTGGGAGCGGGCCTGACTTTAAAAAGCAGTTCGGTGCCGAGCCACGGCTAAAGCCGCCAAGAAAGCTCGGCCAAAATGAGATTGCGGAGTACAGGCGCACATGGTCCACAGATAAAACAAGAGAAGAGCGATTCTACACTGAGAAGACCATGTACCAGAACAAAGCCAATCTCGAAGGCTTCAAGATGGTGCATATGCGTCGTTTGCCAAACGTGCCAGTATTTGTACAAGATCTACAGCAGGCGCTCCTATATTCGCATGGTATCCATGCCCTCCATCTTGCCACAAGAGTCTTCAGGTGCTACGACGCAGATCGCAATGGTCGCCTAAGCAAGCAGGAGCTGGGAGAACTGCTCAAGGACCTTGACTCGGTGCTCTCCCACGATCAGTTCGATGCTATCTTTCGGTACTTTGACAAAGACGGCTCTGGTTTCATCGATCACGTCGAGTTTACGGAAACGTTGATCGGATCCATGTCTCCTGAGCGGCAAGCTGCCGTGGCTCGTGCCTGGAAGGCTCTCGATGTTCGTTCAGACGGATTCATTAGCCCGGAGGCTTTACTCAGCTCGTTCTCTCTTTCGATGGACAGTGCAAAGGTTCGCAGCAACGCAATCCTTTCTCAGCTTGCCAAGCAGTTTCCGCGCCAGTGGAATTTCACGCTTGACCAAAGCGGCGAAAGCAAAGGCGGCGACGAAATCATCGATGAAGCCGAGTTCTTTGCATATTATAGAAAGCTCTCGCCTGCTATTGTCGACGACGACCAGTTTTTCTTCGTCCTCGACGCGTCATGGGGCCTGTAGGACCCCGCACTGCATTGATCTCCACCATGTTTCCATACTCCCAGAGCTCACGAATGTTTGTCCAACTCTTTTTTTAAAAGAAAAGAACAACAATTGCCTTTTTAGAATCGAAAGTCCACCGAATCTGCTTACCACAGCAACACAAGCATACGAGTACATGACTCTGGGCCCCGCCACACAATCTCGCGTGAGACTGGACGTCCTGAGAATCGTCTTCTCTTCCGACCCCAGCACCACTCCGAACGGAGTCATCCTCTCTCCCATCGACGCGGCACCCTCTTTCGCAATTGCCCAGTTCTGCCCCGCGCCCATGCCGCCATGGACCGTCATCCGAACTGTAAACGAAGACGAGATAGATCTTTCTTTCTTTTGCCATCTTTCGTGCACCTTTCTACCTTTCCATCGTCCACCTTTCTATCTTGACTGTCCTCACATGTCCTCACAGTCAATCAATTCAATGAACATTGAGTCGAACAATGATGAACAGAGCATTGAGTTGATTGACAGTGAAGCTGTGTTCAATTGAAATGATGTTCAATTGAACATTGACCTGAAGAATGTGTAGTTTCATTCACGTGGTTCCAATAGTTTATCTCAATCAATCGAGAGATAAGAGATAAGATAGATTAGATACATAGTTTTTCTTGTGCTTGTGTCCGTCTGTTCGTCTTTGCGAGCGGCACAGAGCGGCACAGAGCGGCAGCGGCGAAGAAGACAAAAGTGGCAAGAAATCAAGAAATCAAGAAAGCAAGAAAGCAAGAAAGCAAGGAGAGAAAGGCGGAGCGTGGTGCGCACTTGGATGCATCCCGAGGAGTGTGGTTGAGCGGGATGAGCAAGTCGGACGGGGAGAGACTTCGACTCTGTGCTCGGAAGGCGACTATTATCTTGGCGCTTGGATTGGGACTCGTCTGGCTGCTCTCGCCACGAGCGCACAGTAGAGCCATGGCGTTCGAGGATCGCGAGTGGACGAGCGAGAGCAGGGATGCAGAGGATACGGAGAGCGTGAAGAACTTGCGAGGCGTCGTCGATCAAGTCGACCGGTCCGAAGAGAATGCCAGTTCCACTCCGAATGAGCAAGCTGAAGCGGTCTTCACGGTGACACATGGCATGGAAGAATTCGACGGAGATGGTGCTGAGAGAGAAAGGGTTTTTGTGCGCCGAGTTGCGAGTGAGTCGCCATCTGTCGAGAAGCCCCCAGTTTTGCTGCTTCATGGAAGGTCTTTTTCCTCGGCCACATGGGAGGCGCTCGGGACACTGGAGTTTCTCGGCAAGAGTGGCTACCAAGCTGTCGCGGTGGATCTTCCTGGGTTTGGCGAGACACCCGACTCAAAATTGACTCCCGAGCGCTGGCTCACGGGGCTTATTTTTGGCCTTTTTAAATCCTCGTCGCGGTTTCCTGTTCTCGTGAGCCCATCCATGAGCGGGACATTCAGTATTCCCATCGTCTTACAGCACGTCGAAGGAGCGGCTTCGATTCTCTCGGGTTTTGTCCCAATCGCTCCCATAAATTATGCTCATGACTTTGCCAAGGTCAACCTGCCCACTCTTTTGATGCGCGGCTCCGATGACGTAGGAATTGGAGCTCAGGGCGCCAAATTTCTTCTCCGCATCCCCGACGTCTCCGAGTACGTGCAAGAGGGCGGCTCGCACGCTTGGTATACGAAGGCGAGTAAGACGTTCCACTCCGAGCTTCTCTCTTTCCTGTCCTCTTTGTAAGTAACCATGCAATATCTCCATCAAATGTCCCTTTCCGGGGAATCATTTTACATCCATCCTCTAATCAGGGCTCGACACCCTCATGCTCTATAAGCACCATCGGCCTCCAACGCAAGCGTCCGTCCCGTTCGCGCTCCATCGTCCATGCACGCACAGCATATCATAGCGCGATACTCGCCCTCACTGGCCTACATTCTTTGCACACGCACAGCTGACAGACATGACACACAGACATGCACAAACGCTTTCACACTCCGACCCTCCGTAAATAAAAACATATAAAAACACACAAACTCCGCCTCGAGTCTCCCACGGGTTATCCTTCCATCTTTCCATCTAAACATCCCTCCATCTACACAATACATCTCTCTCCATCAATACAACAATACATCTCGACGCTCAACCTCGCGAACTCACTCAAAGCCCAATGCGAAATGCCTGCCGCAGCGAAGCCTAAGCGCAAGCAAGCAATGTCCCAAATGTCCCAAATGTCCCGCGGGAAGAGCAGAGAAGGCGGGGCCAAGGAGCGCAGAGAGGCGCCCGGCGGGGAAGTTGGTCAAGTTGGACAAGTTGGAGAAGGAGCGGGGCTGCAGGACGTGGAGGATATGTGCCTGCCGTCGCGCAATGGGATCCTCGCGCGAAAGGCGCAGCTGGCGGCGGACCTGCTGCTCTGGTACGACGCGAATCGGCGCTTGCTGCCGTGGCGAGGCGATGATGTGAGCGGCGGCGTGGAAGAGCCCCTGACGCATGATAGTACGAATGTCAAGGTGGAGTCGACTTTGAATGCGAATGCGAATGCGAATGCGAGTGCGAGTGCGAGTGCGAGTGCGAAGGGCAAGGTTGCGCCGTATCACACGTGGGTGTCGGAAATCATGCTTCAGCAGACCCGCGTGGAAACGGTTGTGGCGTACTTTCGAAAGTGGGTACACGCGTTCCCTGACGTGAAGGCACTGGCCAATGCAACAGAGGATGAGGTCAACGCCCGCTGGGCAGGGCTAGGATACTATCGGCGAGCGAGGAACTTGCACAAAGGCGCCAAGATGGTCGCCGAGGAGATGGGCGGTGAGCTTCCGGCTGAAGTGACCGATCTGCTGAAAATTCCTGGCATCGGGGAGTACACTGCCGGCGCTATCTCGTCCATCGCATTCGACAAACCTGTTCCGCTGGTGGACGGGAATGTGATCAGAGTATTTTCGAGGCTGTGCGCAGTTGACGCCGACGCGAAAGATAGAAAACTCGCCAAAGCTTGCTGGACGATGGCTCGCCAGCTGGTCCCGCTTGAACGACCTGGGGACTACAACCAAGCTCTCATGGAACTAGGCGCGACAGTATGCACCCCGCAAAACCCGAAATGCAGCTCCTGCCCCGTCAGAGACATGTGCGAGGCTTACAAAAAAGACCCGGATAGTGTCACACGTTATCCTGCAAAGGCTGCAAAGAAAGTCACACCAGAGGAAAAGTTCTTCGTGTCAATCTTATGTCGCCCGCGAGCCGAGGAAGCAGTCCGTGCGACGAATTCCAGGAAAAGGAGGCAGGTAGGCCCAGCAAAGACGCAAGAGCCGGAAAATCTTCAGTTCCTCATGGAAAAAAGAGCAAAGGATGGTCTGCTGGCGGGACAATGGCAATTTGTGATGTTACCCGCAAATGATTTCGACGACTCTGATTATGCATACGCGCGGCGCAGCGAGCTTTCCTCTGAAGCCATCTATAAATCGGAAGATCTAAACTTGTTACGCCCGTGTGAATCCTGCTTGAAAAGTGCCTTGCGAAAGGACCTCGGGGATTTCAAGCACGTTTTCTCGCATATTCGTCATCACCTTTATGTGGAAGGTGTTCTCCTCCCAAACCGATGCGACAATTGCGGGCCCCTATTTATGGAGGGCAATCAATCTTGGAAGACGGTGCAAGACCTCGAAGAGGTCGGATTGACAAAGTCTGCCAGCACTTGTCTGGAAATGGCCAAACAGTTTTTAAAAGACCCATCCGGCTCCGTGAAAAGTACTGCGAAGGGCGAGAAAAGCAGGAAAGCGACGACAGCCGGCAAGTCGGCCAAGTCAGCCAAAAAGGTCAGAAAGGTCAAAACGGAAGAGCCTCCAGGGAAGAAACAAAAACTATTGACAGCGTTTCTTGCGAAGAAGCAAATTTAGTACTGCTTCTCCTTCCTTTCAAGTCAACACGAGTCGAAGCACTCCATGAGCTGGTGGAAGCTGAGGACCAAATATTTTGGCCGTGGACTGACTGTGAATTCTTGCGGTGGCGCGCAAGAGCTAGTTCATAGGCATTCCCTTGAGACACAATGAGAAGAGGGCTGAAGTGCAGTGTAATGAAAAGAAAACTCTATTTTCCTTGATCGTCTCGTCCCTAATTCCAAACAAACTTTTTTTTTTTTTTTTTGGAAAACACACAAACAGGTGACACTGTTGATGGGCCTATTTGCAAAATTAAAATTTACTTGCTGCTGAGAGCAGCAACACCTGGAAGGTTTTTGCCCTCCTACATAGTTCAAACAAGTGGGGAACAGTGTTAGACTTTCGCGTCATCCAGAGGAAAATTGGTCGTGCACACAAAACTTACCAGTAACTCAAGGCTGGCACCACCTCCCGTTGAGACGTGGCTGACTTGGCCAGTTGCTCCAAACTTTTTGACGCAAGTCGCGGTGTCGCCTCCTCCGATTACGGAAGTTCCACCAGCTTTTGTAGATGTGACCACTGCGTCGAGAATGGCACGAGTCCCTGAAGAAAAGCCTTCCCACTCAAACACACCCATCGGGCCATTCCACACAACAAGTTTCGCGCGAGACACGGCCTCTGCGAAAGACTTGGCGCTCTTTGGGCCAATGTCGAGTCCAAGCCATCCTTCGGGGATCCCAGTCTTGTCGTCAACAACCTTTACTTCGGCGTCTTTATCGAATTTGCTCGCGGCAACGTGGTCGAAAGGCAGATGGATTTTCACACCCTTGCTCTTTGCTTTTGCCATAATTTCCGGCACAAGTTTGGCGCCCTCCTCGTCAAATAGAGATTTGCCAATTTCAACACCATCAAGTGCCTTTTTGAAGGTGAACGCCATCCCTCCGCCGATAATCATTTCATCCACTTTGTCAAGCAAGTTGTTGATGAGCTGGATCTTGTCTGCAACCTTGGCACCTCCCAGAATGGTGATAAATGGTCTGGCCGGCTTCTCGAGTGCCTGGCCGAAATACTCGAGCTCCTTTTGAAGTAGAAGGCCGGAGACGCGATCCGCGAGATCTACACCAACCATGCTAGAATGAGCGCGATGCGCGGTACCAAAGGCGTCGTTGACGTACACGTCGCCAAGCTTTGTCAGCGACTTGCGAAACTCCTTCACTTTGGCAGGGTCGGCTTTCACCTTTTCCCCGTCAATTTCGCCTTTGCCCTCCTCTTCGATGTGAAACCTCAGGTTCTCCAGAAGAACGACCTGCCCCCCGCTTAGGGAGCTGCACACCTTTTCCACGCTCTCCCCAACGCAGGCGTCCAGAAATGTGCCCTGCTTGCCAAGGAGCTCCCAGAGTCTGTCTCCAACAGGCTTGAGCGAAAGGGACTTTTTCACCTTGCCCTTTGGCCTACCCAAGTGCGACATGAGCACCACGCCGCTAGCCCCGTGGTCCAGAACGTACTTGATCGTCGGAAGCGCCTCCTTGATGCGCTGGTCATTGGTAATGCGGCCGTTCTCATCGAACGGCACATTGAAGTCCACTCTCACGAGCGCCCTCTTGCCGCCAAAGTCCACATCACGCACGCTCTTCTTGTCTGTCACGCTCACCACCGAGGAGAGGGACCTGCTGCCGGTCCCTGCCCTTCTGAAGGCCGATCTCCCGGCTATCATGGACCTTGCTCGCAAACGCAGAGCCATCACCGCTCTCCTGACAGGCTTTCTTCTTCAACCCGAAGCAAACTCAACGTTGCTCTCGGTGCAACGATCCGTGCGACTGTACAGGGTTGTGCGATTGCGAGACTGTGAGACTGCACGGACGAACCCGACTTGACCGATTGGACTGCGCTGGCAATGCTTGCAATGCTTTGGCTGTGTATTCTGTGTATCTGCAACTGCAACGTCGTGAAGAAGATTGCCTGCGTCACAAGCTGCTATGGGCGTTCGTATTTTCTCCTCTAGGCTTGGGCTGTGATCTCGGTACTCTCGGTGTTACTATGCACCGGTGCACCAATGCACAGTCAAGCCCAACAGAGAACAAGAAAAAAGAGTCTACAGACTCACAGAGCTTTCCTTTTTTCTCTCTTCTTTTCTTTCCACTTTGGGTGCATTGGAGCATTGGAGCATTGGAGCATTGGAGCATTGGAGCATTGGAGCATTGGAGCATTGGAGCATTGGAGCATTGGAGCATTGGAGCATTGGAGCATTGGAGCATTGGAGAGACCACTTAAGAAAGTGCAATTCGTTCTTGTTGAACCTGTTGAAGAAAAGTTGAACCTTGAAGGATGCACAATGTGCTTTGCAAATCGATCGTGGGAGTACCGAAATTGCAAGTCAGAGGTGGAGGGAGGGGGTGTGAAACTAAAAAAATTAGTGGTGCCAAGTACGCCGAGCTTTGCCAAGCTGATTCTCACAGCCAGTACGTCGCGATACAGGTTGGCGAAACGGATTGTTTGTTCGAATGACTTGTTGTGCAGTGCACTGCAGTACTCGTACCTATTGGAAAGAAGAGGTGCAAATTAAAAATAGCGCAAGTGTAACGTGACTGACAGTGAATGCTGAATTCTGATAAATCTATTTACATTTTTTATTTCAATGTGTAAGCCTCAAGTCTTCAAAAGAATAACCCGGTTCGAAAATTATTGCTCATGGTATTATAGTCAAGAAAAACTCTCTCTCTCTCTCTCTCTGTGGCTAGGGCTCGGGGTTATGGGAGCTCCAACTGTGAGATCACTGGAAATGACTTTGACAAGTCGCGGTGCGTTGAGCCCTTCCAGTGGAGAGCATCGTCTGAACAAACCTCGCTAAGCACGGAGAGAGTCTGTTTCCGCGGTTGAAGGTGGTACTTGGAAGTCAGGACATACTCTGAAATCTGTGAGGGTTTGTCCTTGTATTTTGTGGGCACAAGGCGAGCGAGAGTGTTTTTGCCTGGATTGAAAGTAAACAGTTCTTCGGCCCCAGGTACGAAAGAAAGATCCGAGTCCCGATCCTTAGTTTGCTCCTCAGTCGGGTGCTCGTTCGGATATGCAATTTTAGAACCACTTGGTGAGGATTCCCCACGCCTGGCATCTCTCTCAAGAAAGCCGGGCATCTTCTCGAAAGGGTCCGTAGTTCCGAGTATATCCATAATCCGGGAATACTGTTGCTGGTGCTGCACTTTGCAGGAATTGATGGTACCTGTAATGACAACGAGCTCAGATTGCAGAATGCCCAACTCCTGGATGAATTCCCGGATAGCAAGACACTGTACCTGCCTGGTTTGAGCGGCTTTGTCGCTGTTCCCACTCTGCAGGCTCGTCGAGAAAACGTGAACGTTTCGCCCCTCGCGACGGATGCAAACATAGTAAACCCCCTTGTTGAAAAATCTGTCCTCTTTGCAGGATTCTTTAAAGATCTTGAACTTGGCCCTCGTGATGGGATACTTGGAAAGCACGACGACTCCGCCATTCAATAGGCATTTGCCCCTCACCAATTGCTTGATGCCGGACCCGAGCATGATGGTTTCGAAATACAGTCCGAAGCGTTTCTTCAGCCCCCCTACCAAGGTCGTGACACTTTTGGCACAGTAGGCCTCGGTTAGCACAATCAGGTCTAGCTCCCGATCCCAATGGCCGGGAGCTTCCTTAAATACCTTGTCCAATGCTTTCGGAATCAATTCGGCACGGCGCTGCTTCTCCAGCGACGTCCCATAAAAGTGCTCAGCCCAGCTTGTCACTTGGCCGGGAAGCATCCAAATGTCATAGGTCAATATTGTGAATGTCGCGGGGCTGGGTTGCTTCTCACTGCGGATTCTGGGCATAAGTTCAGGGCTGCAATAGTCGCTCAAAGTTCTCCGTCCATCGCGCGAACTATACACTTGAGAGTGTATCGTAAAGTAGAGGGGCGAGCGCGAGGAACTTTGCGTACTAATATTGTAAGAGAAAATGTTGGATTTGGCCAATGTCCAGGAGGCCTTGGGACCGTCTTCTGCCTTCTGGCGATCGTCAACCGCGATGACGCAAGCGTGGTCACCGGTTCGCACAGGTCCAAACTTTCCTGGACACACGAACTGCACTTGCCACGTGTGCCCGCGACGGCTCTGAATCCAAACGTAGTCTCCATAGTTAATTACGTCTTCCTCGCTCTGGAGATGATCTAAATCGTCTTGCGCCTCCCCGTTCTCAGCGTTCATCTTAGAGTGAAACGTCTCACTAGTTACAATGTGGAACGCCTCGGCGTACTGGCTTTTAGGATGCAAGAACAACCCTCCACGTGGGCCTTTTGTTGGCATCGAGAACAATCGGGTGGCCACCCAGAACCCGCATGCACTCAGAGCAATTGAGTCACCGTACTTTATTTCCACCCCTCCGTTCTCAACGATGCCCTTGGTCTCGTTCAGTCCCGGATAACGCGACTGAAGGCTGTATCTCACTTGGTCCAAGCTGCAATAGCGAGAGCTCTTGCGCGAGCTTTTGGTGATACTAAACCCCGAACTTCCTTCGGATCCTCGTCTGCTAGCGTCGTCTTCATCGACAAGCTGTCTTGACGCTCTTGTGCTCGCGCTCGCAGCGGTAGCCCCGGAGGAGAGCTCATTTGTACCAGAAACCGTGGACTCGTACGACCTCTCCGAGGAGCATCCAAGGTCAACTAGTCCGCCGCCAATCCACCTCTTGCAAACCTGCCCGGCCTCCACTCCATCCACGACGAGCCCCTCCTTGAACAAGAAATCGGCCACAGTTCTGTGCGACACCTTCTCCACACCTTCAATGTCGCCCTTGAACACTTGCGCCACAAAGTCGTCCCTCATTTGCGCAAACCCAGCTCCTTCAGCTTGCTTGCCATCAACTCCCCGCTTCGAAAATCGACACTCGAAACTCGAAAATCAAACTCGAACCTACCACACAATTAACCAATCAACCTCCACCAAAAACCGCACTTGGCAAGGTTCTCCTCAGCGTCCTCACACTGCCTCAGAGCGGCTGCCAGGTCAATATGTCCGCGACGTACGCCGAGTAATCCTCACTGATCTGCGCTCCTCCTCACGACGGCTCACAGTTACAAACGCGCGTACATCCAGTACGTCCTCTTTGGTATTTTTGGTACTCAGTATCGTCTCACTGTTCATGAAACAACTTCTTGGGACCGCTCCAGAAAATGCCTTCTAATCCTTCTATCGTTTACCCCATAAAACCTTACCCAAGGCCCTCCGGTTCCTCCCCGACTAGCGAGCTAGTATGCGAGGTCTTAGCGTCGCCTAGGGATGGTTGGAACCTCTGATGTTACAGATTGCGTGTAAGAGGACAGTAGTGCGAGGAGGAAAGGTAACTTCTGTAAAGTTTGTAGTAGATAGAGGATTAGGCGCGCGCACACCGCGCGTTGGAGCGGTCGCGTGCGACTGAGTGAGATATAATGGGGTCTTATTAATGTTAGTTAATGATGGAAAGCTTTCTTTCCTAACAGTGTAAGTACTGATATGTACTGATGCTGACGTTGAGAGTAAGTGTAAGTGTAAGTGTAAGCTTGCCAATAAATCAATGCTGCCGAGAACATGGCTTACGTGAAAAATGTGAAACATCAAAGAGAGCGCTCCTCGTGCGATACGCCATGATACGCCGATGCGAAGAAAACAGTGAAATCGAATGGGACAGCGAAAAGGCGTTGCAGATGTGGAGGCTGATTGACTTTTGAGAGCTTGGTCCCACAGTGCTAACAAACTGTCCGGGAGGAGAGGGTCTTCAAGAGATCGAGAAAAAGGTGTCTGCGGCGATTGGTGGCGCTGGAGTTGTTGCATAGTGCAGCTAGCTGGAGCTTACTGATTGAGAGTAAAAAAGACCACTTAAAACAGAAAGGAAGAATCTCGAAACTAGAAATCTTGCTTGAGGGATCTGATCTAGCCCGGAGACGACAACGGTGACAAAAGCAGGGACAGTGCGATGAACGTGAGTCACAAAGAGGGGGAAACGAACAAAACAGCTGAAGGGTGACAAACGAAAGGTTAATAATCCTGATAGTTATTAATAAATGTTGTTGTTGATAGAAAAACACAAGGTGTTGCGTGCCTTCGCGAGGAGTGCGAGACAGCACACAAAGATTACACATCCACCCCTTCGGAGGACTGGGTCGGTCCAGGAGTGACGCCATACGAATTATGACGATGGCCTCCAGTGCGGGAGCTGTATTTTGGCTCCTGAATATTGAGGTAGGCTGCGTAAATGCGCGAACCTGCAATGAGCATGGCGGTCATTATTGTTGCCAAAAAGATGCACACAGACACGAAAACACTGAGGGTTGGCGTCGACATTCCGTCGAGGAAGCTCAGTGCAATCGCAAATGTGAAAAACATGGCAGCGTTATAGTTGCTAAAAAACATAAACTTTGCCTCGCCAAAAATAACTCCGGCAAAGTCTTTGGTCTGCTGGGCGAGAATGCACGACACAACAAGGACGATCACCGCCACAAACAGGTAGATGAAGAGAAGCACAGAGTTTGATGCGCACTTCTCCTCATAGATTTCATACGCGGAGTCGACTAGTTCTGTTGTCACGGGGCCGTCAAGCATGAAATAAAGGGCCAATATCCACAAACCAACGAGGAAAATGGAGGCACCTGAAAGTACAGTGAGCTGGTATCTCAAGAGAATTGTATGCCTTCGTGCATCTCGGCGATCGAGCTTATATTTGACACGCATCAGCGAATTTATGATGATTTGCTTGACCAACAAAGAACCCGCGAAAAACACAAACCCGGTAATGACCAATGCGGCGCGCATGATGCAGCGCACCTCAGAAACCTCCCCAATCACCATGACCGCAGAGCAGTTCAGCATTGCTCCGCCGAGTAAAAAGTTTAGCATCGTCCAGACTCGCGCGGCTTTGATCGCCGGCGTAGCTCTCATGAGAACTGTCAGCACCGCGAGGCAAACGAGAATGAGCACTGCAAGTCCAGCAATGCCGATTATGACATTGCTTTTGGCGTTGTTGTAAGGCACGTAAACGCACGTATATTCAACGGATTCCTTTTCGATAGGAATTTCTCGATAGGTCCACCGCGTTTTGTACACAGTGGATAGAGTGCTTGGATCCGCATAGCTACAGATGTCATCTGGGACATCCCAAGTGACAAGCCCCTCGTCTGTGTATGCGCTGGTCTTGTACATTTTATAAATTTGCTGGATACCCTCTGTGGTGCACCCACACGTAAAGTACGAAGCCACCAGATCCTCGTCGCGCCAAGTGCTACCGGAGAACTGGTTTTCAGTTGCGTTCGTCCAGAGCTCGACTGTGTCCGTGTTTTCTTTGGCCCACTCGCACGCGATTTGACGATACGAATTGCTTGGATTGCGGTATTTTTTCACCAGCATTTCCTCTTGTTGATCAGTTGATGTGTACTTTAGCGCAGAAAGAAGCACCCCTCCGTCGGGAAACTCAGTTTGAAACGAATTGGACACCAGTTTATAGAACATCTCCGTGGGGTAATCGCAATCTACGGAATCGCTTTCCCAGCAGTCTGTCGAGTGCGTGGGCAACATCACACTTGAGAGGTTGAACACCTTAAATAGAGCGTGTGGTTTCCAAAAGTAGAAGATAACTGGCTCCCGGCTGTCGATGGCGTCTTCAATCGCATCGATAAGGTTTTCTTCAGTCGCCGCAAATTCAATAGTCATGTTCAAATTGAGGTTCTCAATTAGCTGCTGATCAACTTGGACCCAGTCTGGCGCACCAGCAAGAAATCTGGCACCGTAAGTTGGCAAAGTTATGGTTGGGTCAGCGTCACACTCTGTTGCTGTTGCATACCCGCCTACTTCAACGGGGGTTCCACCAAGCTCCTCGGCGGCCATGCACGGGAATTGAGTCGCGGATGTTACGTTGGTCATGTCCGTTGGACAGCACGAGAGCTTGTCTTCTGGGTCTGCAAAGATCTCGATGTTACTTTGAGTCCTCAAGAACCTCCAGTATTCAAGGGCAGGGTCGTGGTCGTCCAGCACAAACTCTGGCAAATACCAACCTATTTTACCCGTGGCGCCAAGAGTACCAGCATCAATCACGCTCCCGTCTCTCACTACATACGTGTTGTAACTGTCTTGATGCCCGCTCGGCCACACCTCAAGGATCCCATGAATTTTGTTGTCTCGGAGCTTCTCCCACATTCCATCCCCGGCACCTTCGCTGCTCTCCACTTCCAGCTCTTCAGAGATCTCAACCGGGTACCCAAGAAACTCCTCAATAAAGATCGCTGCAAGGTGGACATTCATATGCGATCCGCCCCAGCTATTCACCCCGAGCTTGACGAGGCATGGGTACTCGCCGGAAGAGTCAATGTCGCAACGAAAACGTTTTCCGTCGCTTGTGGTCCATCTTGACTCCGCGAAACAACAATTTGAACTATCCGCCACACATGAGTATTCGCTCAGGTCAGCACGCGCAAGACCGGCGCAGAGAGCCAGGGATAAGAGGGCAACCTTGAACATGACTGAGAGTCTCAGACCTGATCGCTCAAAGCAGCGTTTGGTTTTTGTCGACGACGTCAGATGTCCCGAGATCACACACAGATGCATTGCTAAGACCCGAGAAGTATCATTAGAATCCAATTGCCTTTCTTTCTTTCTTTCTTTCTTTCTTTCTTCTTTCATTTTATCTTTCTTCATACGCCTGATTTATGTGTGCTCCCAAAGCCGCTGACGATGAATGTCTAGCACCAAGAACGCGAGAAATCTGATTGAAGGGCTGAGAGAGGGAAAATTTGCAGAAACTCAACAGCTCTTACAGACAAGTTCTCTCGTTGCACGTGTACTCACAGTCAGTACCAATCCTCTCCACGGACACGGGACTGAGAGTGAGGTTTAAACACGCTGAGATCTTGACTGGCCTAATTCCGGGTAAGGCAGGAAAGCGCCGTGAGAGAAAAAGAGCAGAATGGAGATGTAGAACTCGGTCACAAGTTGCCGCAGAAAGTTCAAATGTCTTCGCCAGAGGGAGAGGCAGAGGGAACACTCACACTCCTCCTCTTCCTTCTCCCATCCAGACTGAACGTAGGGGCGAAAGGAGGAGGGCGTGGGTGACGGAGACGGGCTTCTCGCTGTACGAATTCTAGCGAATGAACCATTTGCCCACCATTGAGTGCTTGAGTAGCTCCTGAGCAAGTACCAGTACCAGTACGTCGTATGATACTGTTGCCCTCACGATCTCGTTTACGGTGTTATCTTACTTTATCACTGCTCATGTGCAGCCACGGTTCTCAAAACCTCGAAGTGCCCATCCACACGACTGGCGCAGTGCCGCTTACACACTTGGAGATTCGTTGGCACACAACGCCAAACTCTGTGTGTGGAGCTTCAGTTCTTCATCTCAAATCATTTCAAATTAAATTTTTAAAAAGAAAGATGTGAACAAGGGGACGAAATCCGACTCATTTCCACCCCTTCGACCTCAATTTATCAAACTGCCGATAAAGCCCTATAGAGCCCGCACCACTCTTATTATCTATCCGTGCAGGACATTGCTCCGTTTTGCTTCTTCACCCTCAGCTTGACCTCCGCACCGTCGCGCCTTTGCCTTTTCCCTCGCTGACAATCAATTCAATGTCAATTTCATCAATTTCATTGCCATGGCAAAGGCGTCGTGCAATGGACAGCGGCATTGCTCTTATAAATAGATGAGGAGGAAGATCGTTCGGCTGAAAAGGTCTTACGGATGTACATAGATTAATGTACTATTTCGTCTGCCTTACGCAAATGTACAAAGCCAGATAGCTGCAGCCTGACTTTTCACTGTACACTCTATCATCAGTAGTCCTGAAGAATAGTACAGCCACAAACAGTCCTCTTACTAAACAGTACTGGCATGGATAGTACACAAGCTGGCACATAGCTTTTCTCGTTGGTGTAAACTCAGAAACTCGCTCCGACCGAAAGAAAGTCTTGATCTTAGTATAAAGAGGTAGTTATACTAAAGACCAATTCGCGGACGTGACAGTTTTGCAACTCAGACGACTGCGCCCTTACAAGAAAGCGACAAAGAGAGACAAAGAAAGAAAAAGGGTGAAAGAGAAGAAGAAACGATGAAGTCTCTCAGGCTCTTTTCGATGTCACTGGAAAAATGCAAGAGTGCGACTAGAGTGTTGAACTTTCTTCCTCTGTTTGGAGTTGCCGATTGACACCATGCTCTGTTTGAGCACATCAATATAGAGCTCTTTGGTACCGGTACGAGTACGCAGGCGGTTCATCATGACCACCTGCATGCTTTAAAGGTATTCAGTAACGTACCAGCTACCGGTGTATTGAGAAAGGACAGTAGAGATCTGGCGCTATTTCACTTCCAGTGGCTCCCACCCAAGCTCCGAGCAACGCTCAAGACCGCGGGTCTCAAGATGTCTCAAGGCCCTTCTGGTCTCCTTTTAGCCTGTCCAAATAAATGTTGATTGATCAAGATCAAGAGAAAGAAGAGAGGAGAAGAGAACGTCAGGGCTACCAACCGCTAAGCCGGACTTCGGGGGGTGAAGCGGGTGAACATGAGTGAACGAGCAAATCCAATTGGCGATTGCTATTGCTTCACGTAGTCTGCATGCGCCTCCCTGGTCACTTGGACAGCTGGCCGGAGTGACGGGTCTCAAGTAACCCTTCCCCACAGTTCTAAGACCACGATACAAAAGGGAAACGCCACATCGGTGATGGGAGCCGTGCCCCGATCTCGAGGTGGCGATCCTACTATTTTCTGTACGAGCATGAAAACGGCACTGTTGTTGAAGATGATGATGATGATGGTCCTGTTTCCCCGATCCACCATGAGATCAGTCAAGCTCCACGTCGATAGCTGAGCCACGATATCGCTATTGTGAACCGTCCTTGGATTTCCCCAGGCAAACCTACCTACCAGCAAAGAAGGTCTCGGAGTTCAGGCTCGTCGCGGTGGGGAAAAAAGTGCGTTGTAATGTCTAACCTAACCCAAGTACCGGTACTTGTCCCAGGTGTCAAGGGCAGTAGTACTACGGTACCGGTACTCTGCTTCGGTGCCTGGGGAAATGTGCGCAACAAGGGAACCCGCAAGAAGCTACACACGGAAAGTGCACTCGTGCGATTTACTTGTTTCCGCAGCACGTCCAAGCAGACGGCGGACTTGTGTGCTCACTGCTGTACGGCCTGCCCAACTACTTTCTTTTAAGGTTTCTCCTGACCGATCACTCAATCAATCGACAGAAAGGCATCACCTTTCAAGAATTGTTCGTTGATGCTGCTAACCTTTGAATACGAGAGAAGATTTTCGGTCTGTTGGTCTGCTCGTCAGCGTTGTCGACAGAAAAGAGACGGGATATTGCGCTAGTGCCCTAGTGGCAGAAGGCGCATTGGGCACATTGGACTTGCTCTTCGAAGGGAGAAAGCTGTCCAAAATCAAAAATTTTTTAACCCTCTCGGTAGAGTGCAGGTGTAGATCGAAATAGCAGCCAGGTCATGACGAAGTTGGGACATGTAATCTCGTAAATTCCGTGCACAATAAGCTTAGCGCAGGAACTGGGTACCATCGATATTGTTTTGTACTCTTCACAAGCCAAAGTGCGCGCCTTGTCACCAGTGATGCATGCATGCCTGTTCTTCGACTGAACTCACGATCACTTCCCGTCTTAGGACTGGCTGACTCCACTCGGCGTTCGGTGACATGAGGCATCATGAGGCCTCCGGGACCCTTTAGAAATGAAACCTTTCAACCAACACAACGACTCATTCGTGTCGCGGATTTTGGATGTGTGCATTCGTGGACAAGTAGTCTTACAATGGTCCAAAAGACAAAGGTTTGACCATTGCTGATGATGAGTTGTTGAAAGCGAACCCGCCACCCTTTGTACGTTGCATCGCACTCCGTGAAGAGTTGCATACTAGTGGTAGTACAGATCACCACCATAGGTTGTTCAATGCGTTGTCAAAAGGTAGTGTCAGATAGATGCTCAGAGGCAGTCGCGAACTGGCAAGAGCCGAACCTCCAACACCGCCTCCTATTTTTCCTAGATCTGTTGTCCCATCTGCGCTGTCTGACTTGACCGTGTCCGTGGCAATTAAATTGCGATAAACCTAATTACGGCAGTTCCAGTAGACATACCGACGGCGCAGTCCTGTTCAAGACAGAACGCGATGATGAGTCAACGTGAAGCAGTTGCAAAAGCCGACCGAGGGAAAGCTTGGTTGTGAAGAAGGCTGTTTAACTATCTCTTCAGCTTCTCCAGTGTGTGTACTCACTTGTGAACTTTCATAACTGTCGGACACTCTTTGCTTCCTCTCCGCTTTTTACTTTTGTTTTGCAGTTGATCTAACTTTTTACCGAGGCACTCGCTAAGGTAATGAAGCACCATGTTCCAACATAGCCATACTGACATTGTGTCCAGCAGTAGTTTAGTTCTGCTGGTTTCACTCTTGTCATTGCTTCACACTACTATTCATGGTCTAATCTCTTTATTCTGACAAGTGTGCGCAGCAGCCATGTGTTCGTAGATCAAATTTTCTTTTTCTCTCGCACTTTGGTGCCGAGTTCATTTTCTGACAATTGTGGTGTTTACGCAGAAATAGCTTGTCAAGAATTGCCGACGTGATGTCACAGCTGCTTTCCACGTCCACCTGTAAACTTCTCAAAGCGAATACGCAGATAAAGGAGCGAGATGTACGGCAAATCTCAAGTCTCACGAAGACTGAGGATCTCAGGCGCTAGCTGGATGTGCACATCAAGGAGGCTTGCCAATCAAATTGGCGTACCGCTCGAAAGACGGGCAACGACAAGCCATCTTCTGGCGCGAAGACTTCGTCCGCTGTGGCTTCAAATTCGCTCGAGGTTTCTATTATCTTGCGCAGGCTTGGTAGCTCTTTTTTCTTTTTTTTCTTTTTTAAAAGGTGGGAGCCAGTCTGGCTGATTTGGGAAAGGGTCATTCAGCGCAACGTATCAATCATATTGGACAGGCTGGGCAGCTCGATTTTTCTCAGGTGGGAACTACTTTCGCTGATTGGTGGAAGGGATTTCATTCAACGCAACGTATCTATTTTCTTGGGCAGGCTGGGCAGCTCAAGGTTTTTACAGCTGGGAACCAGTTAGACTGATTGAACTTGACAAAAAGAACCCTCGAAGCGTCAGCTACAGAGCACGAGAAAGTTCAGCTTTCAGAATACTGAGCCTTTCTTGAACGGGTATCAAAGCCGCACGTAAACCAGTGCAATGTTCTCTTCCAAAAGCAATACTACAAGTCGCTGATCGTCCAGCTCGCTCTCCATTGACAGAGTTCATGACGAACCCCGACTCTCTGAAGAACTTGTCGCTAGTACTGACTGTAACTTTGAAATCCTCGGCCTATCGGGGAAAGGTCAACTCCGTGCGCTGGAACCCCACCTGTCTAAACTATAAAACTCTAGCAGCACAGAGGAGCCCGGAGAAATTCGGGGAAACCATCCTCTGCCACGCAATGTCCTAAGCCCTCTTAACAGTACCAGGCCTGGCGCGGCATTAAGAGTTCTTTATCCACCGGTACGCTATTTTGATATGCATAGTACTTGGTAGGTCAGGATAGGGACCCAATTGCTACTTCGTCTGAGTGATTTGCTACCCAATACTACTACAAACGAAAGACTCTCCGCGCCGTAATCGTGCAATACTAAATACTACTCCTCGCTAGCAAAGAACCGCCCTAAGTTTATTCGCACACCAGCTGTAGTGATCTACTTTGGCTCGCTAGCACAAACCTTAGTGATCGAAGGTCCGCGCCGAGGACTGACAGTTTCAAACGCGGACACACTCTGAGGCTGACGGCCACGGTGGTCTCGCAACAGACTACAGACTACAGACTACAGACTACAGACTACAGACTACAGCGTCCGATACATCGCGCTAAGAGTTCTTCTGTCACACACGAAGGAAAGGAGACAGAGAGAGAGAGAGAGAAAGTGAATAGAAAAGTGCGCAAGTTGGAGCGGCGGTAAAGCTTCGTGCGTGTATTAAAAGGTTAATCAAAGAGTTGTTTGCGCGGCGATTGGCGAGCAAAGATGTCGGAGTTGGAGCAGCTGGAAGAGCAGTTTGCCGCGCTGGAAAGCCGTGTGAGGCAGGTTGGCAAAAGCGCGGAAGCGTCGAGGGCTGTGTGGGTCGCCCAGGGAAGGTACATTCACAGGCTCAACCGTGGCCTACTGGCGCTGTGCCTGTCGGTGATCGTGGCGGAAGTTGGGTTTGAGGAGATCGAGAACGGCCACATCAAGACTGGGTCTGGCATGGCCATCGCGCTGCTCTTGGTTTGGTTTGTCGTGCTAGACCCGTCGCAAAGCCCACATGACACGAAGAAAGCGCCAACTGTCAAGGAAGGTGATGTTGAGCCTGGCCAGGATGACCTCGATACAGAATTGAAAAGCTCGAAACTTGAGCGGCCGACCCGGAATCCGAGGCTTGGAGAGCTACGCAAATCTAGCCAACAACAGCAATCCACGCAATCAAGCCGGAGAAGTGCAAGCGGCAACCAACAAAAGGTGCCCAAATTTGAGTCAACTTTGGATGGATGGGTCATCAAGACTGAAGAGGAGCTGGTCGGGGTCCAGAGCCTCCGGGAACGTCTGCAAGATCTGAACTCTGTCTGCGTAGAGCGCCCTCTGAACCTCAGCGACCCTGTCCTCGTTCGATTTTACCGAGCGCGCAAGAGCTTGGACGAGTCCGAGGCGATGTTTCGCAAAGCGCACGAGTTCCGGCTGGAGAAGAAGCCTGAAGAGATATACGAACTCTTTGATCCGTCATCGATCCTAAAAACGTACATGACTGGAGGATGGGCTGGGTTCGACAAGGAGGGAAGCGTGGTCTTCATTGATAGGATTGGGCAGTTAGATGTTCCCGGGATGACGGCCAAGTGCGAAGAAGAGGAGGTCCTGAACTTGGCCATCAAAAGGCAAGAGACGCACACTCGCTTGATGTTGGAGAGCGAGCAGAAATATGGTAAAGTACAGTATCAGTGTGTGGTCATCCAAGATTTGAAAGGTCTCTCCATGCGACACTTCCAAAACAAGGCCTTGGCGATACTGAAAAAGATGGCCAAGATCGATGACGATTATTATCCGGAAAGACTTAAGGTCGCATTTGTCATCAATGCTCCGGTAAGTTTGACTTGTCCTGGAGGAATGAAAACAGGGAGCAAAACTGACATTTTCTTTTATATATTCGTTGAATGAAAATATCATGTCGGCAGCGTGTGTTTGGTAAGTACTTTACCTCGGCATCGGGATTCAACGTCTTTTGTAACAAATTTTCAGCTTTTACTAACCGAGAATCCCGGAATGCATCTCCTGTCGCATGCCTTCGTGTTTGCATGACTTGACAATACCTAATAAAACGTTTGCGCCGTTTAGCTATGATTTGGAACGTGGTCAAAGTAAGTTTCTAAAAAATACTTGTCTCGTAACAATGCAAGAAAATAGGGGAGTGCGGAGCTAACCGTGCCTACTAAATGGCGTCTTTGTAGTACTTCTTCCACGTAAACACCAGGGAGAAGATCAACATTTCTGCGGGGCCAAACACAGAGGAGCTTCTCAAGTGCATAGATGCGGACGTGTTGCCGAAATTTCTTGGCGGCAATAGAGTAATCGATGGCGATCCGGAATGCTCGTCCATCATCGGGAAGGGCGGCCGGATCCAAAACTTTGAGTAATATCCCACGGGGGTTCATCTTGTGTTCACTGTCAATCAAACTATGTTCATTTTTCAAAGATCGGGAAGCACCTCTTTGAGCCCTGATACTTGCTCTTTTGACAAGTGCGTTGGGAAGTTGACCTCAAACTGTACGTGGAGGTCGCCCTTTTGCGAGGGGACATGGTGCACGGGCATTCCTTCGCCAACAATGACGCGCACCTGCTGATGCGTAATCAGCTGAGAGGGGTCCTTGAGAGGGTCCGCCTCGACCAAGACGACGTGCCCATCCAGGTGCTCAATGGTGCGCGAAAATCCGGTAAGCGCTTCTTTGAGTGTGATGGGGAGCTTGACCTTGAGGTTGTTGCCGTCCCTCTCGAACGTCTTGTGCGGGTTCCCTTCGAGCGTGAGGATGATGTCTCCCGGAATCTCCCCTGGGGTCTGCTCCCCCATTCGCTCGAACACGATTCGCTCTCCCGAGGCCATCCCTTGTTCTATCTGCACCTCCAGCTCGGCGGCAGCTTGCTGGCACTTCTCCTTGGACGGCACCTGCTCCTGCTGCTGCACGATGAACCCGCCCATCTGCCTGTGCACCGTGCGATACTCGGGCGGGCACGGGCCGCACTTGGCGCAGCGCTCCCTATTCTTGTCGCTGACTTTCCTGCAGCCGCGGCACACGACTCGCCTCTGCACGCTGGTTCTCACCCCGACGCCGGTGTAAAAGCTCTCCAAGCCCACCTTCATCGTAAACTGCATGTCCTGTCCCTGTCCTTCGTCCCTGCCGCCTCCGAACATCATGGAAAAAGGGTCCCTCCCGCGCTCCTGGCGCCTCTTGTTGCGTCCCTCGCGACCGCCCTCCTCTTCGAAGGCCCTCACTGCCTCCATGCCGCCAGTGTCGTACAGCAACCTCTTGTCCGCGTCCGACAGCACCTCGTGCGCGCGCCGCACTTTGTCAAACATCCTGGCTGCCTGCTCACCGTCACCGTGACCGCTGCCCTTGCTCTGCGCTCTGTCCGGGTGGTACTCCCGCGACAGCTTCCGGAACGCCTTCTTCACAGCCGACTCCTCCGCGTCGAAATCCAACCCCAGCACCTCGTACAGGTCGTCGTCTGCATCATCGTCCGTGTCATCCGCAACCCTCTTCTCCCCATCCTCCTCCTCCTCGTCGTCGTCGTCGTCGACAAACTCCTCGTCGCCAGCGGAAGCCGTGGGAGGTTCGCGGGCGACCAGGGTCGCGACGCACTTCTCGCCATCGAAGCGCCTGCCGGTGAGACGCGTGCCGCCGGCGTCCAGCTTGGCGACATGCATTCCCGCGGCGCCCCATTGCACGAACAGCACGTGTCCTTCCGCGGCGGCCCAGCTGCATTCTCCTCGCGCGCACTCTTCCGTTGGCGCCCAGAACAGGCCGTCCTCGCGCAGCTCCACCTCGCGCCACGCGTTCCACAGCCACGTCGTTCCGCGCAGCTTGCCGTCATCGTTGCCGTCATCGTCGCCGCTGCCAGCGCGTTCCGCGAACGTTCGCCGGCATGCGGCCGCGCACGTCTCGCCGGCGCGGCGTACGCGGGCGTTCGTCTCCGGACCCACGCACGAGCAGGAAGTTCCAACCGCAGCCGCCTGCGTGCACGCAGCGGCGCCGCCGACGCAGCCGTGCCTGTCGAAGTCAACTTCCAGCGGGCTCGACAGACTGCCCCAGCCCAACAAGGACAGCAATGGAAACAGCAACAGCAACACAGACAGCGACAGAAACAACAACAACAACGCGCCCGTGAGGGGAGTTCGAGAGCCTTTCGCTGCTGCCATCTCACTCTGACTCTGACTCTGTGCTTTGGAGGGAATGAAAGGATGAAAGATGATGAAAGGATGAAAGGGTGGACTGTCCACCCTAGATGGATGCTCAGACGGGGCAAGGCCCGCGCAGAGAATGTGCACTGCGATGAAAGGGCGAGCGCGTCTCACTGGGATCACTGAGAGTGCGCGAGTACTCACTGTCAGTACTCACAAGTCAGTACTGAGTACTGAGTACCGCTTCGAAGCTCTTCGAAGATGGGTACGCCTGGGGTCCTGGGGTTTTGATGATTGATGGGATTGATAGTATTGAAAGTATTGATGGGATGGAAACGCCGGCTAGCTACTCTGGTGAACAGGAGGCGTCAGTGCAAAGATGTACAAAGAGCAACTTGAAGAGATTGAAGAGCCCTGAGTCTCAAGCTCAGGCTCATGCTCATGCTCATGCTCAGGCTTGAGGTTTCATTTCTTGAGGCCCGGGGTCCGCATGTTCGCGTGCACGCATGCTCTGATAGCGCTGAGTGATGTGTAGAAGCCGTGGTGTAGAGGAGATCGACGTTGTGGGGAATGTCGCCAGGGGCGGGTAGGTGGGTGGGTGAGTGCGGTGACTGCCAAAAGCGGTTCTTCCAGCGAGATTCCTGGTTCCCGAGTCGAGTGAGCTCCGACGTCCTGACAGCGAGGACTGAAGAGTTTGAAGTGTTTGGAGGACGCGGGCTGCCGCGATGGAGGCATGGGTTTAGATTCTCATGTACCACGATTCAATTCCAAGGCATCGCACAGGGCCCACGCTGTATTCGACTCTGCAATATCCATGTACTAGTAGAGTTCGACGCCAGCGACGCGAACAATGGAGCATGCAAATGGGCCTTTCCTTGGTTGTGCCTTGCAGTGCATTCATCGTCAAACGGCTAAGGAGATGTTTTGGAGGATTGTCAACAGTGATTGTCGACATTGAAAGAGTCTAGCTCTGCGCATGTCACCCTGGAGCTGCTGTCTCCTCGCTCATCGTATTAGCATTGACTTGAATCACTACAACTATTACTTTACCGGTACCCATGCTTTTGGGCTTCCACTCGCCAACCCCATCAACCACCTCGTCTTCGCTTTTTTCTCAAACATTCAGCCGATGTGCCAATTAGTTCTGTACGATTTGGTTCTGTACTCTGGCGAAAAGGTTGGATTGCTCTTTGTTGTCCGAACAGCGCAAACCAGCTCATGTTTGATTTGTTCCACTAATGCCATTTGACGAGCATCCATGTCACGCGAAATGAAACAAAATTTGAGGTTAAGAGATCACGATTTGAATGTGATACTGTGAAGGTTGTCCGAAGGCGTTTGCAGACCCCACTGCCAATCATCAAATAATGCATATTTATGATGCATCTTGGACTATTCCTTGAAGTCCAGTTTTCTAAATTCTATCTCTTGACAGGCACGAAGAAGATGTCCGAGCAAACTCGTTGCATTTGCAGCTTTCTCCATGCCTACGGCGGCGAATACGCTCTGATCATCTAGAACAGAATGAGCAAAGCAGTAAGATTTACATACGTGCCTTTCGCCGCTGAGTTGGAGTTGCCAATCTGGGCTGAGCATCTTTTTGATTCTCTCAATTTTCTCTAATCGTCAAAACGTTTTTGTTGTATTATTAGTATTATTCCCTTCGCCAACCTTCACCGTTCAAAATTTGGTCCCTACCCGCGCGACTCAGCCCATGAATGCGTGCCGCTTTACAAGCCCAAAGCCTCTGGGAAGAAGAACTTCAGGAGTACGGTACCGGTACCGGGACATACTGGGACTCACAGTCGATACCGGTACTGACTTTTGAGTACCATAACACCATAACTGCCAAGCGTTCAAGAGCTCAATCAGATCGCTCGAGCCCAGATCTACTGGACTCTTTTGGCCTCCTACAGCACACGCAGTCACAGTCAGAACACATCCTATGACTTTGAAAATAGCGTTGGATTAGTGCTTCAAGTTTTCAGTATGCGACTCATACTGAAAGCACGGAAACACCACACAGCATTCCATGTTGACAGTGAATTTACAGAATTCAGTTAATTTAAAAAATCCCTCCAAATCGCCGCGCTGGCCATTTTACTCCGTCTTTTGATTTTAAATGTTTAATGCCCATGCTCTTTCGACGAACACAAGCTCCACGAGACTGCGCAAAGAGGTGAATTCTCGCACTCACGTCAATCAGCCGGCAAATAGATAAAGATAGAACAGAGTAGAAAAATGAATCCAAGACAGATTTTTGGTATTGTTTTTCTTACCAAAGCCACTGACATCCTTCTCATCGAACGGAAACCGTTATTTCCTTCACAAGCTCAGCTGTACTGACAGTGAGTGCTTGAGCCGGCCAACACACTTCCCGGGTTACAATCTATCCAGCAGACGTTATCAATGGACATTCAAGTTCTCGCTTGCTGTGCTATTAAAATGCTCGCCAATGGAAATTGCAACTTATTTTGCCAAGCAAGGCTCGGGATTTTTTCTCCGGAGATCCTTAAACAAGTTAACAGATGAGAGCGGATTCTCCCGCCTGTGTTCATCATACTGTAATGTACTCGCATGTCAGCACCGGCATCAGTACACGACACAGTCATTTTGCCTTGCCCTTCGATGAGAATGAGCAGAATGAGCGCTAAAATAGTTGGAGATTCACCGCAATTTCTTTTGCAGCACAAGAGAGTTTGGATCAACGAGGGAGCAAGCTACGGTGCCGAGTATGACCACTCAGCGAGGACCTGCGGTTTCCGTTTACAAGTACAACTGGTGGCTTGGTAGTGATAGACACATAACACACTTGATGTCGAGTTGCCAGTGAATTCGATCTAATGCTCTCCACAATGGTGACCGGGTAATTTGGCAAACCCCAGAGCGCTCACGCACCTAGTAAACTGCAGTGCAAGAGGATCAGACTTTGCGTTGTGTGCCACGCGCAGGGTATTCGTCCGGCGCCAGGAGTTCGCCTCGCGCAAACCCTCCAGTTCCCAAGGAAGCTGCTTGCTGTTCTCTCCTCTTCATTCTTCACGCGCTGCTCGTGCACCTCCGTAGCCATGACGGCCTCTTTCCGCTCGCCGGGGTCGCAGCTGAGAGCTATTTGCGCTCTTCTTGTGCTGCTTGTTGTCATTTACCACCTACGCGTCGAACGCCTACGCGTAAAGCTCAAAATCGATCCTGATGCCATTGTGATGGGGTCTTTGCGGCATGGCCCCGAGGTCCAGAATCTGGCAGATGCGGCCATGAGCCACGCAGGAGACCCAGAGTGGCTTGAGAGCAACATAGCTTGGCAAGAGTGCTCAGAAGAGTCTTCCAGGCAGTCCAAAAAGTTGCTTATTACTGCCGCAGACCACTTTGATTTTGACGCACTGTCTGCATGGGTCAATCGAATGCAAACGAACGGGGACGGAGACACGGTTCTCATGGTGTTTGACCTGGGGCTCACCCGCAAACAAGCCGCTCACGTGAGATCGTGGTGCAAAGTGAGGTATGTCTTGTTTCAGCACCGTTGGCTAGGGCTCAAGATGCTCGAAAAAGGAATGCAACGAAACCTTGTTCTATCGCGCGACACTGCGGCATGGAAACCGCTCGCGATTCTTTACGGAATGCTGGTCATGAGCCTTGAAGGCAACCATTGTGCACAAGTGCTTTATACGGATCCCACGGTTCTGCTCAGCAAAACGTTTTTTCGCAAGCGAGCAATCGAGAGCTCTGTCGAAACTGGCGTTTCCTTGCTCCGAGCTAGAGCACATGGAAAATTGCAGGTGGAGCAAGAAACTCTTGACTCTCTACAGAACTTGACTGGATCCACCAAAGCTGATGCGGAAGCGTATGCTGATCTGCCTCAAGTCGAGGGGAGCTATATCAACTTGCACATTGCCAACCAATCCATGCGAAGTCAATTCCTTTATCCACTAATAAAATGCGCCATGGAACCTGGGTGTCTGGATCCAATCTTAGGGCGAGACTTCCAACCCCATCGACAGGCCATAATTTTCGACACAGATTGCAAAATGCACCTCGCAAATGATGCGTATTGCCGCAAAGACGATGCTGCAGTTCTGGCTGTGCTCCGAAGCGTCTATTTAGAGTCAGAGTCTTCGGACAAATCGGGTATTCTTCTTCTCTCTGCTCAAAGGGGAATTTTCGAAAGATACAAGAAGAAGATGCAAGCAAAGTCCTGCGGCATAGACCTTCATTAGATTTGGTGCGCAGAGCGCCCACTTTTGCCAACAAAAGATTTGTTGGTCTCTCTTTTAAGAAGCTGGCCAAAAAGCTCCAAATCAGTGTTGGTTTCCCGAGTTTGATATTCCGGTATTGAGCCGCCGGTTGCCTTTCCGGGCGATCATCTTGCGGCTTTGATTTTTAACCGGTGAGTAAAAACGGCGCGGATTTGAGCCGCGTTTGTGCTGTAAACATAACTCGTACCCCGCGTTGCCACATTGTTTGGTGGGGTAGTACTAGAGTCTCCGAACTCGTGGAAAAAATATTCGGAGGAAACCATATTTTCTTTTTCGTAATCGTCTGTAGACTGCCCAAATCGCATTTCTAGAGACAGCTCTGCGAAGACTTGAGCCATTTCTTTCCGCTGACACAGAAATTGTTCCGAACCGGTCCTATCAGTTTTTTGGGAAATTTGGGACCGATTCATTTGCAAACCCACACGATCATTTCTCAGCCATTTACTTGGTACTGCTTTAATTGAACATTTATGCATCAAAACTGTTCTTCACGCCACCTTTGGCAAAACGTGAGTTTGTTAGCTTTCAGGAGGTAAAGATTTCCCTTTCATGCGTTCGAGAAAAAAAAAGTTTACATATCAGCCAAGATCGATGCAATCGCTGATATATCAGTAAAATGATCGAGCCTCTCTGAAGCAAATTTCTGCGCATTTGTTCACTGTTGTCGCTGCTGTCTCGAACTTCTTGGCGGAAATGATCCAACGAAGTGAGCTGCTGCAAACCCTGCCCATGGTGTGGCGCCGATGTCGTGGTTCCTAAGGAATTTGGAGACTCACTTCTTGGCCCCAACTTACAACACTTTGAGAACTTCAACAGAACAAACAACACCTCAATTCACCGTCGATCCACGGGCTCCAAAAGCTTCGTCTTTGATCAAAATTCAGAACAAAGGTTGACCCTCGGGTCTCCGACTTCCGTGATGTCCGACGCCAACCTTCTCTGCCATTTCGTTGCACCAACTGCAAAACGCAAAATCTTGCAATCCAAAGCGATCTTCCTTATTATACCAGCAGGCCAGCAAGTCACCTACTGCACCTTACTGTCACTCTTTGAAGATATTTTCCTCGCTCACCTTGCGACAAAAGTGCTTTTCAGATGTAATTCTGTCAAATTAATTCCAAGTGCATGTAATTTTATTGTATGGAAACACTTTTGGTAGGTAGGCCGGAAGCATGACTTTCAAATTACACGCTGTACGCAATGTTTCCTTGCTAGTTTAATTTCATTTTGAAATATTACATGCGTTTGCGCATTCTCCTTTATTCGCCTTTTCTTAGCTTTGTCAGTCGTAAGTTATGATCATCATGTTGAGGGGACTGCCGGCCTAGGCTGCCTACGCTGTCTCGGAAGGAGAGGATCAGCTCAGCAGAATCACATCAGTCCGACAGTCCCCATCACCAGCTTAGCTAGTGCTTGTTTTCGCAGACAACTTACAGAATGATGCAGATAGCACCTTCAGAGTCCTTCAGAGTTCGATGCCAAGAATCAATACTCATTGTCAGTACAAAGAAAGTAGGAGAGCTTCGTCCTTCGCCTTTTTGTCCTTTTTAAAAGCTTGTACTACCATGGTACTGAGTACCTTTGATTTTGATCTTGCAAAAGCTCTTGATCTTTTGGCTCTTCTTCTTGTGGTGGAGAACTGAGTACCGGTGCCAGTGCCTTTCGTGAGCTCGCGAATGCACCTCAAGGTCGAAGAGAAAGAGAGAAAAAGACAGAGAGAGACAAGCAAGTAAAAGAAGTAAAAGAGCGGAATGCGTCCGGGATGTATGCTCTAACTCGAGAGGGAGTGAGTGACACAGCAAGCCGCTATGACTTTTCTAGTATTGACTTTGAGTGTACTTTTTACTTACGTTCTTGTCTGGAGCGCGAAAAGGATCTTATTTGTTAGCCAATTATTTCTCTTTCAAGTCCAAGGAAGGGTCTCCGGCCTTGACGGGTACTGAATATGCATTCACTGTCAAGTCATGACAGAAACCAAACGAGACTCTCACTCTCAAGCAGCTCACACGCTTGCGCGCATACAAGAGTTGGGTTACCTCTCGCAAGCGCAGCTGCCTGATCAAGAGCGCTCGAAAGATGGTTGCGCAGGCCTTTGCCAAGTGGAAGAAGCGAGCGCTGCTCGTTGCGGCGCTCCTCGCAGTGTATAAATTGTACAAAGCTTTGAAAGCGCGCCAGCTGAGAAATGCAGCAAAGAAAAGGCTTGTAAAGTGTCAGCAAAAGGACGTCAAGGTTGCTATCGCTGGCGCCGGGTACAGCGGCTTGTGCTTGGCGATCAAGCTGAAAGAAGCTGGAATTCCATTCGAGATCTTTGAGAGAGATGAGGACTTTGGAGGAACTTGGCTGAAGAACAAGTACCCCGGTGCTGCTTGCGACATCCCGAGCTCGTGGTACTCGTACTCGTTCGAATACCACTGGGACTGGAGCATGGTGTGGCCGCTTCGGGACGAGATCATGCAGTACATTCGCACGGTGGCACAAAAGTATGGTATCCCTGCTCACACCAAGTTTGAGTGTAAAATCGACAAGGCTTCCTATGACTCTTCGCGCGGTTGGCTTGTAGAGTACACCGACCTCAAAACTGGCGAACAACACTCCAAGTACTACGCGGTGTTCCTCGCTGCGGTCGGTCAGCTTGACGAACCCAAAATCCCAGAATATCCTGGTCTGGAGAAGTTCAAAGGCATTCAGATGCATACAGCACAGTGGGACCGAGCCCATAGCTTTGCAGGCGAGCGCATCATTGGTATTGGCACTGGGCCGTCTGCCGTGCAAGCCTTCCCTGAGCTTGCCAAAGAATGCGAGCATCTCACAGTCATTCAGCGATCGCCGACCTGGATTTCTCCAAAGGTGAATACCCCATTTTCAAGCACAATGCGCTGGCTGAACAGCTTGCTTCCAATCATGTGGCCTTTGAGACGTTTTGGTTCGTTCCTTTACGCTGAAGCTCTCTTTTACATGCTCATCAGGAAAGATTCTCCGGTCAACGTGAACGAAAGCGCCCAAAAATTGATTGGTGCCATGATGCGACAGCAAATGGGCCACAAAGTAAAAGAACTCGAGCACAAATTAATCCCTCCAAAAGAGCCGCTGGGTGCAAAACGTATTGCTTTGACATCAGACTGGGTTCCGATGTTTACACGTGACAATGTCTCTCTTGAGACTGATCCAGTGGAGTCTGTCACCGAGAACAGCGTCATCCTCAAAGACGGGAAAGAAATTCCATGCGACGGCATTGTGTATGCAACTGGGTTCAAGTCGACCGATTTCTTGGCGTCCATTAATGTGGAGTCTGAACAGAAGAAGAGGCTCTCGGAGGTGTGGAACGGCGTCCCACGATCATACCGCGGAGTTGCCGTACCTGGGTTCCCAAACTTTTGGATGATGTACGGACCGGGGTCAAACCTTGGACACGGTTCAATCGTAAGTGTCGCGCGGCAGCAGGATTTAGAAATTCCTGAATTTTGAAGATTTCTGCCCTTGCTAACTCTTGTGTTTTGATGATGATGTTACTCCATCGTTCCTTTTGTTGAATCTACAGATCTTTATGATTGAATGCCAAGTAAACTACATCGTCGGAGTCATCAAGCAGATGGTCGACAAGGATCTCAAGGCCGTGGAAATCAGCCGAGACAGCTTCCAGGCGGACGTCGACAGACTGCGCGAGGATCTCAATGCAACCACCTTCGTTGACGCTGACCACAGCTGGTACAAGACCAAGACCGGAGAAGTTGTGAACAACTGGAGCGGGTCGTGCACGAACTACTATTTCCATATGGCGCAACCAGATTTTGACGCCTATGAACACACCAAATGAGTCTTTGGAAGGACGTTCATCACATTATTGCAAACGAACAAACAGTGGAGTTCTCCGGGTGATTCTTTCTCGAAATTAAGGCAAATTGTTTTTTTCTCCATTTCTGTCCATTTCTTGCGAAAAACGACAAGAGCTTTCGTCCGTTTTGGTCAAAAGTTTGCTTGAGAGAGCGTTAATGGACCTATAGCTTATTAGCGCTTCTTCAGTTTTGATTAGCTTTTATAGATATACTATTACTCTTACTAAAATCCTTTATCCCTACCGCTAATCAACCTCTGGACTATCTCTGTCAAAACCCGTACCTTAAGAGTGGTTAGTGAGACACTATAATCACACGCCAGACCATATAGTATACAGTAGGGATACATGGACAACTCATGTAATCGGACCCTATTGCGAATGCGTAGATGATAGATGGATGGGATTGCTTGCGTTCCTTCTATTCACTCTACCCACCTTACCCTCTCCCCTAATCCAGCCTAGTCACCGTCACACTTTTCCAAGTCCGCCGCACTCCCTACTCACTCCCCTACCCCTGCTTACACTAACCCCCTCCCAGTGCAAACCATACAAACGGAGATGGAGTTTTGAAGGCGGTGGAGCTGAGATGGATCAACAATCTATCTATCTATCTATCTATCTATCTATCTCCCAACAGTAAGCGCCCCTAGCGCGCGACCTGTATCTTGTACGAGCCCGGTAACACATAGATACGCAGAGGCGTAGAGAGGGACATAGAGAGAGGGGTAGAGGGAGGGAACGAGAGGATGATGGTGGCGAGTGGGAGAGAGAGAGACTGAGATATAGACAGAGAGAGAGAGAGACAGAGAGAGAGAGAGAGAGAGAGAGGTAGATAGAGAGGGCGGCGAAGGAAAGGGCGAGAAGAGGAGGAGGAGAAGAGGAGAAGAGGAGAAGAGGGAAGGTGAAAGTGGAAGAAGAAGAAGGAGAAGAAGAAGAAGAAAAAGGAGAAGAAGAGAAGTGAGCGACAGGAGAGCACGTCGACTCGACTCGAATCGAAAGCGTAGAGGAAGGAAGAAGGAAGGTGATGGATAGCGGAAATGCAGGTGGCAGCAGCGGTAGTGAGTCTCTCGCTGCGAAAACAGTGCCGTTGAAATTTTCAAAGAAGAAGCCCAAGAAGACCAAGAACTACAATGCCATGCTCGGGGGTCCTGCCGCGGGGGGCGCTCCAGAAGGGGATGCGCGGCCGCCAATGTCAAACTCGCCGGCTCCTCAGGCGAGCAGCGAGTCGGCGCCCGTGACTGCGAGCCCACCCAGGGCCCCACAACATGGGTCCCCGCAGATCAATGCGAACGCAGCAGTGTATAGTCCGCAAATGACCCCTCAAGCTCCCGCGATGCAGCAAGGCGGCGCCGGCGCACCGCAGCAGCAGCAACAACAGCAACAGATGCAAGCTATGATGGCAGCGCAGCAGCAGTACCCGTCCATGATGTACCCGGGAATGGACCAGAGCGGGATGATGCCCCAGGGCGGAATGATGGCCGGATTCGACCCGATGGCCATGCAGCAGCAACTGATGCAGGTGCAACAGGCGATGCTCATGCAGCCCTCCGTGGAGCTCGCGCTCCGACAGCAGGAGCAAATC
The DNA here is from genome assembly GCA_012862575.1 of Parietichytrium sp. I65-24A. Classification (NCBI taxonomy): domain Eukaryota; class Bigyra; order Thraustochytrida; family Thraustochytriidae; genus Parietichytrium; species Parietichytrium sp. I65-24A. The sequence continues at coordinate 103,117 of BLSF01000010.1, forward strand.
GAAAAGTTGACCAAGGAGTTAGAGATGCTCAAGATGGGGATGGGAATGCAGGCTCCTCCTCAAGGACAAGCGCAACAGCAACAAAGCGTGCCGCAGCAGCAACAACAGTCCCATCAGCCGAGACAGCAGCACAACCAACGACCGCAGCATGACTCGCACCAGGGCCGCGGACCTCAGCCTATGCGCAACAACCAAACTGGGCCTGCTATTAACGTTGGTCCTGGTGACGTGCAGTCTGCCGGGAAAGCGAAGAAACCAGCTGGCGTTTGGGAGAAACCCAAGGTGTGGACGCGGGAGCGAGCTGCGAGCGCTGCAAGCGAGGAGGACGAGGCAAACTATGGTGATCCAGATGCTTCTGCGGACGGCTTCATGACAAAATCCGACAAACAGGGACAGTTATTGCGCGGAATGCATACGAAAGAAGGCCGCGAAGCTATCGAAAAGGAGCTCTTTGGTGCTGACAGACACATGACTGCTGGTCTTGATTTTGACAAGTACGATGACATCCCTGTGGAGGCCTCCGGACACGGCATTCCAGAGCCCATCAACTCGTTCGACGAGGCAGATTTCTGCCAGGCTTTGATGGAGAATATTAGGCGCGCAAATTACACTCGACCGACCCCGATCCAGAAACATGCAATCCCAATGGCAAGGCTCGGTCGCGACGTTATGGCGTGTGCGCAAACCGGTTCCGGTAAAACCGCGGCTTTCTTGTTTCCTATCATTAACAGTTTACTGTCTGGCGCCACGCCAAACCCTGGTGCTCGCGGTGGGCACGGGGGCAGGGGAGGATATCATGGCGGCGGTGGCAGGTACGGCGGCCGCAGACAGGCAACTCCCTCTGCACTTGTGCTTGCACCGACTCGCGAGCTTGCAAGTCAGATTCACGATGAGGCTATGCGCTTCACCTACCAGACCAACGTTCGATGCGTCGTTCTCTACGGTGGTGCAGACATTCGCGCTCAAATTGATGAGCTCAGCCAGGGATGCTCGATCGTTGTTGCAACACCTGGTCGTCTGCAGGATTTGATCGACCGTGGTCGTGTTTCCCTCCGTTTTGTTCGTCATTTGGTTTTGGACGAGGCTGATCGGATGCTCGACATGGGATTCGAGCCTGATATCAGGAGAATTGTGCAAGGGTATGACATGCCACAGGACACTGACGGCAGACAGACCGCTATGTTCTCTGCAACGTTTCCTCAAGAAATTCAGGTCCTTGCTCAAGACTTTATGGGTGACTATATCTTTGTTACTGTGGGGCGCGTCGGCTCAACTAACTCAAGTATCGAGCAGAACCTGCTCTGGGTAGAAGACGGGAACAAAATGTTCAAACTGTTAGAGATGCTAAACACCGTCCCAGGCCTTACTCTGGTGTTCGTCGAGACAAAGCGCATGGCGGACGTGTTGCACCAGGAGCTGTTCTACAAGCAAAACATTCGTTGTACGTCGATTCACGGTGACCGCTCCCAGCGCGAGCGAGAGAGGGCCCTTTGGGAGTTCTCAAATAAACACGTTACTGTGCTCATCGCAACCGAGGTGGCTGCTCGAGGTTTGGATATCCCAGAGGTCACTCATGTTATCAACTATGATCTTCCTAGTGAAATTGACAGCTACGTGCATCGAATTGGTCGTACTGGTCGTGCTGGTAACAAGGGTGTGGCCACATCCTTTGTCAACGAGGAGAACAAAAATCTCGCCAAAGATCTCGTTCGTGTACTCGAGGAGACGCATCAGGATATTCCTTCTTGGCTTGTCGGACTCGCCAACCACGCTGGATTAGGGAAAAGCAGTAGAGGCAGGGGCGGAGGCAAGAGCTTTGGTGGGCGCGACTTCCGCCGAGAGTCAGGCCAGGTTCAAGCCGCCTCCTACAGTGGTCGGGGCGGTGGTTCGGCTGGAGGTGGAAGGCCTGGCAATGGTGGCGGCGGCGGTGGTGGCGGTAACGGCGGCGGCAAAGTTAGTGATCGAGCAAGTGACAAGGGTGGCGGCGGCGGCGGTAGAGGGCGTGGACGCCGCGGGCGCCGTGGTGGCAAGTCTGGTGGAGGCGGAGGCGCCAAAGCTGCCCCGGAGCCAACAGACGCATGGTGATGACCTTACAGAATTAACAAACCGGATCTTTTCTTTTTGGCTTCTTCCGTCTTTTCTTCGTTATGCAGGCTGGCTTCCATGCCATCCTGACCAACACTTTAGAGCCCCTGCCCTCGCTCATCTTCATAGTCTCCAGCCGAAAGCTACTCGATTGGACTCGATTGGGCTATTGCAATTAGAGGCTCTCGCCCGTTGCTTCTTTGATTCTTTGATTGAATACTTTCTTGAAAAAATTCCATTCTCTCTTCTGCATGGCTCTTCCATGCACTGCCTTTTACTTTTACAACTCTCGCCCGGCCTGAGTCAAAATAAACGGACTCATCTGAAATCTATCCTTCTCCACAAAAACCCATGCACAGACAACACAGACATTATTTTAACTTAATCATTCACTAAGAGACACTAACCCTCAGAGATTGGATAAAGTGTACTCCTAAAGCGATACAACTCTGCTGTGATAATCCGTAAGGACAACATAGGAGACTAATACCCTCTTACCATTTGCCTGTACACAGTAGCAGTAGCTGGCATTAGAATTGGAGTCTCAGCGAAGGTTAAGAGCGGGTTAGAAGGAATACACATAGACACTACGGTTACATTATGTCGAAGCGTACCGGACACCAGTAGCATTCTCGAGGCCTATGCAGCACTACTGCAAGTGTTAGGACCACTGAGAGCCGGTCGCTGTCCGCGAGTACGCTTTTTTCCACACCTCCTCACCCTTCCCTCTCCCGACTGGCGATCGCTCTTTATCGCTCTTTATCGCTCTTTATCGCTCTCATCACCCAACCGGAAGAAGAACGTTCCCGCGGTTCCCGCGGTTCCTCGACCACTCTGTTGAAATCACACAAACCTCTCAACTGTGTAAGATCGAGCGAGCGCAGCGCGGACCCTGGGCCACTCGTATCTCGGCTAGATGAGCACGCATCGCCCCGGCCGCGAGGACACAGAGGACACAGAGGACACAGAGGACAGAGCGCTGGTGGACGCGGCCGAGCGGGGATCCCTTCTGCGGAGCGGCATTGAGAGCGAGGACATCGAGAAAGAGCGGCGCGGGAGACGCTGGGACAGTGCGGGCGCGAGGTGGGACGGTCGGAGGAACAGTGCGTTGTTCGCTGTCGCGGCGGTGGCAGTGCTTCTGGTGACGCTGCTGGTGGTGGGTCGCGGAAGAGGGGATGATGATGGGGCGAAAGTGGCGAAAGTTGGCCCTGAATCGGGAGCGAAAGGCGGTCAGAATGTCTGGCATGAAAATGGTCAAACGAATGCAGATGCAGATGCAGATACAGGTGCGGGCGGAAATGAGAATGGCTTGAATGCGGGCGGAGATGGGACAGTTCCTGGGATGATGGAGGAAGAATTGGAGGTGGTCTCGTTCACGACAACGGCGTTGGAAAATCCTGAGCTTGGCGAGAATCTGGTCTACTTTGGACCACTAAAATTTGACCGGCCAGGAGTGGTGCGGGAGATTCGCCCCCTCGCGAATCTGAGCTTTGTACATCACCTTCTCGTGCTCAAGTCTGCGGAGGAGACGCCCACGTCACCCGACTATGTCGATGTGAGCGATCTCCCAATGCTAAGGCGGATGTCAAGCGCGATCGTTTTCGCTTGGGCTCGAACTGGCCAGGCCACTCCGCAAGGCTTTACGTTTGGCATCGGGAATGGCATTTTTGTCGGTCCCGGGACAGACGCCGTCGAATTGTATCTGAATATTCACTACGAGGTACCCGAGTCCATTCTCAATGCCGTCAAAGCTGGCGAAGCGGAAATCAACATGGGCATCGAGTTCAAGCTCTCCGGCCTTGCCGAGGATCAGGTCGACGATTGGGTAGAGGAGTCAAAGCTACCCGAAATAAATGGGCAAGAAACTAAGGCTCTTGCTGTGGAGATTTTGGATGAGAGCAACTTTGTGTTGCGGCCGCACCGTCTGACTGACCTGAAGCATTCGTGCAGATTGACGAGGGATGTGACGCTATTTGCATATCGCAATCATGCGCATCAAGCTGGCAGAGATTTTGTCACTAATTTATTTCGCGACGATGTCGACACTGGGGAAATAATTCACAGGTCCGTTCAAGATCCCCAAGTCTTCTACAAATTTCCTTCGGGGGGTCTTCAACTCCGTAAAAACGATGTTCTCCAGCTTCACTGCAACTACGATACGTCAGACCGCAACTATAATACCGTGACAGGAGCAGATGTTTCAAGAGGAGAGGAGATGTGCAATCAGTATCTTATGTATTCGCCGATGAGACCATTCTCTAAGGAGATAATCTGCAACAAAATACCTTCGTCGATTGGCATCATTAAGAAACGTTATGCGGTCGCTAGCCTGGAGGCAGACTCTGTGCCTGCAACTGCACTTCTGCCTCCACCTGATTCGCTTGGCGAAGTCTCGGGAACGGCAGTGTCTCCTGATGGCTCTTTATCATACGTCCTCGCCAGGAGGTCCAATAATTACTTTTCGGACGCAACCATCCCAGATGCGACCATCTTTGTGCTCGAGTCAGCCACCGGCGCAGTTCGAAGCTCTTTCGGAGCAGATCTTCTCGTTACTCCGCATGGGCTCTATGCGGACGAAGCTGGATTTTTGTGGGCCACCGACACCGCATTGCACCAGGTTTTCAAATTGAATGCGACAGATGGCTCGCTAGTTTTGACTTTGGGAAGCGCAAAGGTTCCCGGAAGCACCGAATCGACATTTGCTGCGCCAACGGATGTTGTCGTCGACTCTGAGGAAAACGAAGTTTACATCTCTGATGGATATGGAAACAGCCGTGTAATCGTGTTCGACGCCACTTCAGGGGCATACCGGAGACAATGGGGCAAGGAGAGGGGCAAGGCGCCAGGCCAATTTGACATTGTGCATGACATCACGTTCGACACCACGAGAAGGCACGTCATCGTCGCTGACCGCGAAAACTGCCGCATTCAAGTATTTGACACGGTTGGGAATCTCTTGCAGATCTGGAATTCTAAGTTCTGCGACCTCGAAGGCGCTGAGTTGAATGCCTCCATGGAAAAGCCTTGGTTATCGCATGTCTCTGCTGTAAGTTACAGCGCCTATATGGATCTCCTCTACTCCGTGGAGGGTGAGAGTGTCGTTTTGCGCAGACCGGATACAGGTTTGGTGGTGGACCATATTGGCAAAGGGGGTGAATTCGTTTGGCCGCACGACATCGATGTTGCATTGCGTGCTCCTCGCCCTGATATTTTCGTGGCGCAGCTGTATGGCCACAAAGCAACGCGACTTGCCGTGCCTGACACGATGAAAAATGTTGGAGCTGCGAGGCTCCTTGATCTTCGTAAGGGGGTCAGACTCCACTTTCAACATCCCTAGACACTTTCAGCTTTCCGAAGCACACAATCTGGGGGCAAAAAACACATACTTGCACGGATCTCTCTGCTGCCAGAGAAGCTCACAACCGAACGACTCTGGGAAAGCTTGCTGCAGATGCTGCAGCCCACGCAGGGGGGATATGTTTTAAACAATATAGGCTAATGACTAATCGTTTTTGATGATGATGATGATGATGATGAAAAACTTGCTTTGAAATTGTTGAGTTTTGTCTTCGTGTTTTTCAGATCTACTTCTCTTCCCTTGGAGTCTTCACTTGATCTAAAAGATTGCTGACGGTTTGACCGCCTTTAGCACCAGGTGGCAAGGACGAAACCTCTCTCTGTTCTTGGGGAACGAGTGCGGCCTCAGACGAAAGTTCCTGGATTTCCACTTTATCCTTCGCCTCATCTGACGCCTTCTTTTTGCTCCTTACCTGCTCGAGGTTCGGAACAGCCATGGGCATCTCTGGAATGACCTTAGAGATGTCAAACATGTTCTTGCCCTCACCATATCTGTGGATGATATTTGCAGCGATAAGCCTCGCAAGCTGCTCAGTGTTGTTTTTGGATTCCAAAACCGGACTGCCGGGCTTTGTAGCCGCAGTGGTTTTCTTTTTGTTCTTGCTTTTGAAGCGAGCGTCCGCTTTCAGAAACCCTTCGAGTTCGTTTTGGAACTTGACATCGGTGGACTTGAGCTTATCTAATTCGACCGCAAGCACTTCGGCAAGTTGCTGCTGCGTTACTAGATAGCCCTCCGATTTAAAGACTCTGCGCCCGATCGTGTCTTCTTCGTCCAGAAGCTGATTTTTAATGACGAAATCATCAGTGAGCTCACTGATGGCATAGTCACTAATGTACTCTTCTGCAGACAATCTGAATCCTGGGAGCGTGCGGAGGAGACTTGAGAGCATCTCCAGCACTTCCGCTGGCAGCGTTTGACTGTGCTCCGCGGCAGTTTTAACTTCGACATACGCCTCAACTAAAATTGCAAGCAAAATGTTCATCAGCATGAACAAACATACGAACAGAAACGAGTAATAGAATGTCACCGCTGCAAAATTTGAAGGGTGCTTGAAGAGCTCGGTCGCGACGCTCAGATCTCCCAAAAGCATCGAGAAGCAGGTGTTGAAGGCGAGCGGTAGAGTCGAAAAGCTAGAGATACTGCTTCCAAAGATCACATACGCTAGCATCGAGTACACGAAAAATATCAATGCGAAGAGGACAGAAAAGTGAGCGAGATCGGCTGCAGCGTTTTGAATGGTCCGAGTCACCAAGCCCATTCGCTTCTGGAAGTCCAGGACCTTGAGAATCCTGAAGACAATCAATATGATTGAAATCCCATTCCAACTCATATATGATAAAGACTTATCACTCAGACTTTTCGACTCGACGAAGTAGTTGAGCATCTCGTCCATGCCAGATATATTTGCGTTTGTGAATCCCGCTGATGCTGTCTGATCAATATAAACACCATACCTTTCCGCAGGTGAGTAGCTTTCTGCATCTCGGTTGTACGCAATCCAGTCTACACCATTCACTACAAACAGGAGGATGCTGGCAAGATCCAATATGTTCCAAAATGAGGCAAAATAGGCGAATGGACTGCGCGTTCGGTACCATGCCATGATGAGCTCCTTTGCCTCTATCGCGAGGTTGAAAACGGTCAACACGAAAAACGCAATCTCTATGAAATGCTGCTGTCCTCCGCCCTCCGCTGAGTACTGCTCCACGCGAAAAGTCTGCACTATATAATTCATATTGACCCGTCCACCAGTTTCAAATGTAAATGTAATCAGCGTGTATGCAAAGAGATGATGCTCGGGATTGTACACTACAAAACTAACAAACAGGTCGCTGGTATCACTGTCCAAGTAAAATCCCTCCTTCCCATAAGCCAAAAAACGCAACGCGTCCGCATTCCTGAGATTCACGTCAAAATACAATGGGAAACCGCCCCAATTTGAAGAACTTGACGCTTCTGCGTAATGGAATCCATATGCAAGGCCCATGCTGCTGACGTTATTAGAGTCTTTGGGATCGTGGTACACGTCTTTATCGGCAAATATGGCTGAATCCACATTCAAGCTACTAGACTTGAGAAAAACAGGATCGGCCCCAAACGGCTCTGTAGAGTACTCACCCGCTCGGCAAGTGTCAGCGAGATACGAAAAGCGTGATGTGCAGTTTGTGTACTTGCTCCGCTTTTGCAAAAGCAATACACCACCGATCAATCGATTTGCCGACGAAACGTATCGTTTCAGTGGAATGGCGGGGTCCGGAGTAAGTCGCTCGAATTCTTCCTTCGTGCTGTACTCAAAAAGCTCGAAACCCTGCTGATACACAGTCTCAAATGTTCTTTCGCAGCAGTCTCCAAGATCAAGCCCGCACTGTACTGAGGAGCACTCCTTGTCACAGACACCGTCCGCCAACATTGTGCAATAGCAGCTTGGTGCGCACACATAGTTAAGAAGTTGGGCAGTGTCGTCGCACATCCCATTATCAAAGTTGCATTCCCCAATATTGCACTCATCATCGCATATGCTGTTCACGAGCATGCTATACGTACATTCTTCGCTTGCAGCTTCTTCACATGTGGACTACATTATAGATTCCCCCACTTAGTATCCACAAATAGCCTTAAAATCCTTGGGTCGCGAGAAACTCAAATTGCAAAACAACTTACTGGTATGTCCTCGTAACATTCTTCCATGTCCGCATCGTAAGAGCAATGGAATTTATCTGTACACCCTTTCATGTTGCCGTGGCACGCTTCACATGTAAGGCCGTGTTCGCATGCGCCTGCTTGAGCTGTCTGGAGCGCCCTTCGGTCGCCCAAGTCCCGTTCGGCCGGAACGCATTCCCCATTCCAGTCACAGAATGCATGCGACTTTTCGCAGCTTGTTTTGAACTCGCAGAACGAGCAATTTGATTGGCATTTCGAAGTACAAGATTCTCCGCTCCAGCTGCAAGCCGCATTGTCCGTGCAAGAATACTCGTCTACGCAAGCGCTGCACCGGGAGCTGCACAAATTCGACGAGGACAAAATACGGGCCGGACCCGGCGGAGGGACAGGCGGTTGTACAGTTGCTGTTGGAGCAGTCGTCGGACTTTGCGTTGGCGGAGGTCCTTGCATCACTCCCTCGGTCGGGGTTGAAGTTGGAGCGTTTGACGCCTGTTGCGCTGTCGGTGATTCCGTTGCCTCTTCTGTCGGTGCTTCAGTTGGCTCTTCTGCCGGTGATTCTACAGGAGGGTGCGTGGGCTGTCCTGTTGGTTGCTCCGTCGGTTGCGCTGTCGGAGCCCCGGTTGGAGCTTGGACCGGCGATTGCGTAGGCTGCTCCGTTGGCTCCTCTGTTGTTGGCGCATCCGTCAATTCTTCTGACGGTTGCTCAGTAGGTCCTGCTGCTGGTTGTTCTGTTGGTTCTTCTACAGGAGGATTGGTGGGCTGCTTTGTTGGCGCATTCGTCAATTCTTCTGACGGCTGCTCAGTAGGTCCTGCTGCTGGTTGCTCTGTTGGTTCTTCTGTCGGTGATTCTACAGGAGGATTGGTGGGCTGCTTTGTTGGCGCATTCGTCAATTCTTCTGACGGCTGCTCAATGGGGCCTTGCGCTGGCTGTTCTGTCGGTGTTTCTGTTGGCTCTGAAGCTGGAACAGGGGGTTCGGCAGTCGGGCTCTCGGCCGGGCTTTCTACGGGTTGATTTGTTGGTGATGAGGCTGGCGCCTGTGCACTCGGGCTCTCAGCCGGGCTTTCTACGGGTTGATTTGTTGGTGATGGGACTGGCGCCTGTGCACTCGGGCTCTCAGCCGGGCTTTCTACGGGTTGATTTGTTGGTGATGGGACTGGCGCCTGTGCACTCGGCGAAGCAACAGGGGTTTGCGCGCTCGGTGCTGCCACTGGTGCTTGTACAGGGGCAGAGTTAGTAGTGGGCTGAGTGGAGCCCTGACCAGAGCTCGACGGAGCAGTCACGCTTCCCAGTGAAACTTCACACTGCACACCATCGTAATCGGTGTCGCACACACACTCAGCTTGGGTGCTCGAGACCTCTGCACAGGTTCCGTGCCCAGAGCACGTCCTACCGCTACATAGGTCGAAAGAGAAGTCGTCAGCGTTAAACTTGTCCGCTGAGACCTTGTCAAGCGCCTCCTTCAGTTTATCCTTGTCAGTGGCTATGGATTGGATATAAGTCACGTTGAGAGCACTGGAGGACTGATATGTTTCAAGACTTTGCAGCGCGCTATCCTTCGGATAGAGGTCGAACCGAAAGGATTTGGACGTGACTGGGCTTGAAACCGACTCAAAAGTGAATTCGAAGTCAATGCCCTCGTAGAAAGCCAAAGACGATACGTCGGAGTTCATCAGACTGCCATCCAAAGCAATGGACGTATAAGTGTTATCCCCTGAAAACTCGCGATTGATTGTGAACTCTAATGTGTCAGTGCCCAAGCGGCGGCGTCCTGTCAGGGATTCGATGTTGACTGTGCAAGTTGATGACGTCCCACATATTTGGGAAGTGATAGATTCCTGAAACAGAGCCAAGACCTCTTCAGTTAATGCACCAGATGTCAAAGTGATTACTATTTCTCCAGTCGCATCTTCTTCGATTGTGGACGTCACATCGAGCTGGCTTTGGTAATCGGTCTCGAAGCTTGCAATGAACTCAGTATTGAAACTCTCGAGTTCCGCAAGTAGATCATTGATCTCTGAATCTGTCAAATTCGACAGAGAAACCGAGACAGTTGCGACTTTTTCTGCGGTAACCGAAGTAGTCGGGGCAGCGGTAGTACCGCTTCCTGAGCTCGTAGTCGGCGTAGTTGCAGAGGTCTCATCTTTCCTGCACGTCAAAAGCTGCAAGTCCCAGACACAACTGGCTGCTGAAAGTGTGCATACATTCACGTCGAGACACGCGGCACATTCTGTTGCGCAAGTCGGTATTGGGAGGCATGAGTCGGAGTCTGTATTGCAAAGTAAGCCGTCATCGCAAAAGTCTAGTGGAACACTCGAACACAGAGACTCCGCATCCACATCTGCGGCAAAAGTACATTCTGAGCTTTCCCAAGTACAGAACTCCTGGCTCGCGCATCTTGAGGCAGAATCACACGCGTAGCCCTCGCAGTCGTTAGCAAAGCAGGTTGGTTCGCAAAAGCTATCATCAGAATTCCATGAGCAACCATCAAAGGCATCACACTCTGTAGAATTGCAAAATTGACACTGGTCATAGGCTTCAGCACAAGTTTCCTCATAGCACTCTGAAGTGGTAGACGAGAAACTACAATCTTGCTGGAGGCAGGCTTCCTCATTGAGGCACGCGAAGCATTGCGCCGAGCTGCAGATAGCGTTTATGACCCCTGTCTCGATATAACAGAGCTCCTGGACTTCCGTCTGAGTGTCGCTGATATTTGCAGCAGTTTCTTTGCACTTGTCCCACTCGAGGAGAGTGTAGTCGTGGTATACTAGAGAAGTTGTTGTCACCGGAGATGCAGTAGGAGAGTTTGTTGTTGTGCCATTTGTTGTGCTGTTCGTCGCTGTTGGAGATATTGTTGGAGAACTCGTTGAAACGTTTGAAGCCGTTGGAGTAGAGCTCGGGGCGGCCGTTGGCGAGCTCGTTGTGTCATTAGAGCCAGTTGGACTCAGTGTCGGTGCCATAGATGGGGCGGGTGTCACAGCTGCATACTCCAGAACTTTGGTGTAAATTTTCCCGGAAATACCTCCCCGCGAAGCTTTGAGCTGAATGGACCAGTCCCCGTCCGGGAGACTTGCTGAGGCCTCTACAGTTTCGTTGAGGGACGTGAAGGTTTGATCGGTCGTGTATAGACAAATTTCATGCATTGAACTGCACAAGTTCCATGACGCAGCAGCGAGTTCCGAGGCGTCTGAGAAGTCCACCTCGATTTCGATGTACACATCGGTCAGCGCCGTTTTAGGGTAATAGCCACAGTCGTCTGCGCACCCATAGTCGCCCCACGCCCGGAACTCTAGTGGCTCGTCGCAGATTCCATCTCCACAGACGGGGTCAGTAAACATCTTCTTCACGACAGTTTCATTCAGCCATGTCCAGATATCTGACGCTGACCAGTCTATGTCGGAGTACCCAGATAAGACAGCATCTTTCACGGCTTCTTCCACTAGAAATGCGCTTGTGGGCGTCCGTTGCTCCGTGAGCATCACGAGGTAGAGAGATACGTAACCTAAGAACGCAAGCAAGCTGCAATAATTAAGGCGATTGTCTCGGCTTTGCTTTAAATGTTCGTTCACGTTTTCCACGAGCACCCTGCCAGGGAGCATTTCGAGATCTCCTGTCCTCGTTTTTCGGTATACGTTTCCAGGCTCCTTCCCATTTTCTTCATCTACTTTGACCGAGCGGGTAGCTGGGGTTGTGGCTTCCCTCCGCAACAACAATCGCCTGCTGCTCCCTTGAGATGAATGAGAACGGCGGACGTCTTCATCGTTCTCATCCTCGCCATCTTTCAGGGCATTTAAAACAGCAGCTACAGCAGCACCTTGCATACTTGGCAAAATAGTTTTCTCCCGCCCAGACCTGCTGTCCTGTAAAGTCACCGATTCTCCTTTCGAACGACCGCCCAAGCCCGTGCAAGCAAGCCAAGCAGCCACTGCTTCGCCGCCAGCCCGTCAACGCTTTGCAGGTCACAGATGCTTGCTCCTCTCGAGAGGTTTGCTTCGTCAGTCCCCAGTCTGCCCCTCAAGCGCGTTGGAAGTTGGGAGCTGGGAGCTGGGAGTTGGCAGGAGTAAATTGTGCTTACTCCTTTCCTTGCCCAGTTGATTCACTCACAGTCAATGAAGACTTCGGAAAGACGTTCAAGGTTTTGGACAGCAAGGTGACAGCTCTTTCCCTCTACGAGCGAATGAGTGAATGAAAATGAATGAACAAGTAGCTTGCTTACAGTTAGCCCGGTCGTCGCGTGGCTGTCACCTTCTTGGCCCTCTCATGCGCGTCTGAGATCGTCTGAGAGTGAATCCCAAATGCTTCCAAAACCTTTCCAGACGTTGCTAAACGCCTCGACTCGGAAGGAAGCCCCAAACGCGACAAACTCGCTCCTGAAATTCCTTTCCTTACCGGTAGTACCTTTGTCTTGGACTGAAAGATTGGGATCGATCACCTACGAGATGAACAGCAAGATGAGGTGGCCTCTAGGAGCTTTGGAACTGTGGGACTGGAAGACGACGTCTACGCGAAGCACTGAGACGTTGGCTTTCTAGGCTCCTCTGGGCGGACGCATCAAATCCAAGTCCCTCTAAACGAGAGACAGGTTGGCTCTTCTCACTCGAAGGCCATGGGGATAAGATATGACATGACATAGGTGCCGTGCGTTGGACGCTCAGCGCTCTCAACTGCCAACGACGACTGACGGTGTTACTTTATGTTCGAATAATTTACGTCTATCATAAACACAATTTATACATCTTGCAGCCCCATGCGCATAAACGCTCATGCAAAAGCAGACACTTGTCAAAGTGAGGACTAGGAATTCGAAATTGCAACCTTTACTTTGTGTTACATTTATTCTCAGTCAAAGCACGTGAGTCAAAGTGGAGATTTCTGGCTGGAAGTGTTCTCAGCTAGGTAAACTCCACGTCTTGGTTGATCAATGTTCTAAATGGACATGAAAGACAAACCGTAAAGTGTAAGTTGCAATTTGCAATTTTCAGCTCTACGAACGCATCTGTCAGCACTGTCATCATTGTCAGTATTGTCAGCCCAAAAATGCCCAAAACATCCCAAAACGTTTCAACCGTTGGAATCATAATAGTAGTTCCGCAAAAACGGATCAAAAAAAGTCCTGCAAAAGTCTCGACCTGCATTCTCTACGGTGCGACTATACCTAGCAGCCGAGCAGCCGTATCTCCGAGAGCCGCGTTTTGGGAACCTCAGAACTGGGAGAGAACGAGAGCAGCAGTCGCACAGAACCACGCTCCGCGCACTAGCCCTTGTGACCACTTGGCACTGCGACCAAAGCGGAGAACCAGCCGCGGACACGCCGTGCTGGCCGTCAGCATCCCGGTTCTTACGCGCTGAGGGTCGGGTTCCAACGGGGCCCCTGGTCGAGTCACGCGAAGATTTTGAAAATTTGAAATCTCCATTTCTGCATTTCTACTTTTCTACATCTCTACTTTTCTACTTTTCTCCATCGTGCAGACCAGTGGCAGTGGAAGTGGAAGTGGCAGAGCGAACAGCTGGGCATCGGTATTTGGGGAGTGGAGCAAATACCATATACTGTGGCGCACGCAGACACGTTGCAGTCGTCGTTTTGGTTGGTGCGGTCTGCGAGTGTGGTCTTGGTTTGAAAAAAGATCGTTAAGCGCGAGCTGGGATTGGGATCCAGGTTTGTATGCGGTGCATCGGGAGCTGCACTTTCGCGATCAGCGATCGGCGACCATCGAGCAGTGATTCAGAATCAAGTGGAGTTTGATTTGGCGAAAGGGGTGTTGCGGCGATATAGTGAGTGGGGTGAGGGGAAAGGCTCAGAAGATATTGGAGAGCCGCTCCGCAGGGCGGTGCAAAATTAGTTTAGCAGATGAGGCGCTGGGCAGCGATAAATGATGAAAACTCCTCATCAGAGCCGGACAGCTCTTCAGAGAGCGAGGTTGCAGATGGGGAGGATGATGCACAAGCCAGAGAAGATATGGAAATTGACAAGGGTGGCCTCTCTAGTCAGTCAGAGTCGGAGGCAAAGGACGAGTCGGATCTGAAGAGAAGTTCAGTTTCAAAGTCAAACAGGCAACTTAAACGTCGCAGGGTGGAGAGAGAAACGCGAGAAAATGTAGAAATGCGAGAGGCGGACGCACACAGACGGTACTCCACTGCTTTGGAATTATTGTCCAACGGATCAGCTCACTCCGAAGACTGGAAACAGGCTCGGGAGCTATTCACAGGGCTTGTGGCGGAGAAAGATGTTTTGTCTCATAGGCAGTTGAAGCTTGGGCCAAAAATTCTTTGTTCTGCTCTGAGGAATCTTGCTGTGATCGAACAAGAAGAAGGGCGCAATGTCGAAGCAATGGATCTCGTGAAAACATCAATGAAGTACGATCCCTCGGATATATTGGCATGGCGACGGTTGGGGTGCTTGGCCAGGAACTGTGAAGACTATCTTTTAAGCAAATTTGCTTTTGAACAAGCAGTCTTTCGAGGCAAGCTGACTGGGCGCACGAGCTATTTATATATCTTATCGGATCTTGTCCAAGCAGCCTTCATACTCGGAAATGACAAACAAGTCCAGAATTTGGGCCAAAACTTCGAGCATGAGGAGGACGTCATAGTTCGGGCGATGGTGCACTTGTCGAAATGCCCAAGTAAAGAAGCCGAGTCGGAGTTGCTCTCCAAATTCAGCACCGTGCTGCCTGAGAAGGTTTTATCGCCTCTCAAAAATATTTGCAAAGCTAGGTGTGCGTGGCGCACGTTGCCAACGCGTGCGAGCAATCAGACCTGCATTCATAATCTCGCGAAACCGCTTGCCGTTCCGGTCAAATCAACCCGATTAAATTTTGCTACACTCCTGGAATCTCTTCTGAACGTTGCCAAACTCCTCACTCCCAACAGAGTCTGTTCCTTTTCCATAGATGGAGTGACTTCGACTGCTAAAGTGGAACCTTCAATCGAGAGCAGTGAAAAAGCACCGCAAGTTAAAGAACCCAAGAGCGTTGAAGATGACAAGTCGTTATCATTGGCTTCTGAAGAGCAGCCGCCAAATAGCGCTCAAAGTGCAGTCGCGAACTCGAAAGCAAAGAAAAAGGAGATTGTAGAGCCGAAGCGGGTTTCTAAAAGAGTGCGTGCCAAAGAAGAGGATCTGCAGAAAGAAAAGCAAGCTGCTTTGAAGCGTGCCACGAGACAGGAGTCTCCCTTGGAAAGGCTGTTTGAAATTGTCTTCGGGGGAGGGGTTGACACTTGCTTGGAGACATTCGCCGGCTTTACAGCAACTGGTGAAGATCATGAGAATGCTGAAGAGCAGACGCACGCTGCGAAGGTAAAAGAGAATTTGGCAATAGAAAGTATCAAATCAGATCTGACAGCAGATCCAATTTTCACAGTGGCTGACACGGACTCATTGCTTGGAGATAGTAGTCGAGTGTTTCTCAGCCTGAACCAGAACACCGCATCTGGTGGTAATCGAGGCGCGCGAAGACCCCGCAAACGCAAGGTGCACGACCCTGAGAAAGAAGACTCGCTGTTTGCAGGCAACACAGCACAGGCTGAACTTTTTCTTAAGGAACGTCGCCCGGCTGCGAGCGGAGATCTCTTCTTGGAAGTATTCGCGGGGCTATGTCAGAGCATTATGGATTTTGAGGGAACCTGCCAGTCTTTAAAGCTTTGCGATCTTTTAATGCGTGGCTTAGACTATATCACCGATGACATTCGCGCGGAACTCTTTCATCGTGAAGAGTTTCCATTCGTAGTAGTAACCTGCGCGGAAGTGTTTTTGGAAACCTGCATAGGAATGGAGAGACATGATCTACTCGCCCCTGCAACGGAGTGTATTGCTCTATCGCACCAAGCGCTGGAAAGCTATGGGCGAGTTGTGACTACCGCAAGTCGAGAAATCAGTAGTCTTGAATGTTTAGCTCGGGCTTATTGGGCACACCTCAGATTGTTAACCTTGAGAGAAGATGCAAAGTCTAGCGAAGTGGGGGCCACAGTGCAGCAGGTGAAATACTTGCTCTCAAGACTCAAGACATTGAAAAGGGGAGATTTATCAATCCGGCTCCCTCACCTGTCATCTGACAATGTCATCTCTCTCTTGAGCATAGAGAACAAGGACAAAGACCTGGAGAGCAAGGACAATATCAAGGTTGCAAAGAGCTTGTTTCTGGAAGCTCAGAAGAAGAAATCACAAGGCACTTCTGGGGAGGGGCTCGACACTGAGTCCCCCCAAGCCCGCGTCTTTGAGCTATTGATGTCTCGCTACACTGCACGTTCAGAGAACGGGCACATGAAGTTGCAAAATTTTGACGAGTTGGAGTCTGAAAAGAAGCAAGCAGCCCTCGACATATCAAGAAATCGCGAAACGTCACCGCTTGTTTTAGACATACTCTCAGCTACAAAGGTGGCAGTCGCGGATGGGCCGGCACGCTTCCAAGTTATGTTACGGGCTATTTTGGAACATGTCTCTCACTTGATCATAAGTACTTCCCCCTTGTTTGAAGGTGAGGATTCAACGGAGCTTGACTCCAAAATTACGGCTCTCCCATTCCTGTTTTCGGATGCACTGCTGCTACTTTGCGAGGAATCACCTCCAGGAACTTCAGAGAGGTCTGTCCTTCCAGCGCTCGTTGTTTTGACTGGCTATCGCTTGCTTCCTATACTTGGTAACGTGCCGCGGTACATGGACGCTCTAAGAATTTTGGGGCAAGAATCGGGCACAAAATCATCTGCAGTAAAGGGCGTTCAGCGAAGGGTTCTTGCATGGTGTTATACAAGGATACATTCCATAGACCAGCAAAGTGCGCCCCAAGCCGTTGAGGCGGCAGCGCAAACTGCTGTTCACCTGCTTGCTAGTCTTGAGCTTGAGCGAGATGACCCATTTGCATCCTCTCTTTTTGGAGTCGTGTATGCTCTTGCGAAAGAGGCATGCACAATGCTATCAAATGGATCATCAAAGTCATTGGCAGATTGGTGCAAACTCCTGTTCCTGAGCTCTACAAGCGTTCTCACAGTTTTGCTCTCCCACAGCGAGAGCTGCAAAGCCGAGGATCTCATTCGTGCAGTTCCGCTGACTAAATTCTTTCTTGACATGCGCTCGGATCCATCTTTGAAGCTGGAAAATGACACGAGCGACTTGCACTACAAAGCTCTGAAAAGCATCACCTTAGGTTTGTCCGCCCAGCACTTTATCTTGGCTCTTGGGCAAATTGAGGACCAAGCCAGAAAGGATGCAGCCGAGACGATGCGCCAAGACTTGCTCTCTGACTTGATGAGTATTCTGTATGGTGTGTCCGAATTTGCTGAGTCTGGCAGTACACGTTCGCAAGACTCCGAGTTTGGTGGTGGGGTGTTCGTGTCCGAGTCCGCTGTAAGCTCTGTTCGGAGCAACATAATTGCCCGGCTAGAGAGTGATGGAGTAGAGGTGGAGTCCGATTCTCCGCTGCGCACAATCACATGCGGAATGCTCGGTTCCTCAGGCACAGAGGCTGACCAATCGAGTCTGCTTCGTTTCATGCTGAATTACATGGAGAGCAGATCTACATCCATGAGTTTTGCGTACCAAAAACCAGTGTACATGCGACAGCTAATGGGATTTCTGTTGGAGTGCCAGGAGAAATCTAGCAAGACTGGACCATTCGAACCCGAAGTAGCGAAATTACGTGACGTGGCAAGCTCATACTCGAATTTGCTCTTGAACTTTGACCCCAAAACGGGCACGCGTTGGTCGAGAATTGATATAGATGCCGAGATAAAGAGCTTGAGTGCAGCTCTGACGAGTCGTACTGAGTGCGATACGCGCTCCGTGCAACGGCCAAGCGACACGGTGAGCCCGTGGGAGGTTCAGGACCGCTTGAATTTCTATCTTGCCGAGGAGATGACAGACGAACTGGTATCCAACTTCTCCTACATCGTCACCGACAAGAGCAAGAGACAGAGCGAGGAATTGCAGCGCGACCTACTGCGTGCTCTCAAATTTCTCGAAAGGGATCTTGCTTACAATCCGTGGAGGTTTCTCAGCTGGTTCAAGATTGGGCAGGCCAAAGAGCACTTGTTTAACCTGAGCATGTCTTCCCCGGAAGCTTGCTTTGCAAATATGCAGATGGCAGAAAGTGGCTCCAGGTCGACCGAGAAGTTGAAATCGATGGTTGATTTTAAGCTCTTCTATGAAGCAGCTGTGGCCTGGGAAGCCGCAATTGCACTAGCCGAGAAAGAGATTGATGATTACAAAGACATGGTCTTGGAGAACCGTACATTTGTGCCGCGGCGGCTAAACTATGTTGAAACAAACGTTGGCGATGACCAAAGTTGGGCGATGGCAGTTGTTTCTCGTCTGAACGCTGACGGAACGTTTGATCTGTGTTTTGAGGACGAGGACGAGATGGGTTTTGCAATCGCGAGAGAGAATATCAGACCGAGGAGATCGGCTTTGGAAACTCTGTGTCAACATCCATATCTTCGCGACATGCTCGTGGATTGCTATGTTTTTCTTGGAAATCTTCTCTACACGAGCCTTTCCTGGTGCGCAACACTCTTTCCCTATGCGAGCCAGCAGCATGCTTTACGGGCAATGGAATGTTACACCAGGGCCAGGGAGCTTAACATTTGTTCAGCTCCAGATTCTGAAGCCGTTCGCTATGAGCGGGACGACAAGGCACACCTTTGCGAGTACATGATCGGGAAATGCATGGAAAAATTATTGGTTCAATGCACTGAAGAAAATTGTGTTCAGGTCTTGGATCAATTTAGTAGAGCTGCCAGGATCGTTCCGGAATCTGGAAAGAAACAGGACATTATCAAGCCTAAGGCAATATGCGCCCTTCACATGGCGAAGATTCGCTTTCTGCAGGGAGCTGATTCAAGCATTTTGCACATCTTGGGCAGACCGGAATATATGTTTAAAAATTCATCTCCATCAGGCCCAGGCACTCCCGTCGATATCGATCTGATTGTGAACGACTCCTTGGACGCCTTTGAGCACTGCGCGAAAGCATCCGACAAATGTGTGCATATTGCCCGGTATCGATTTGCGACTACCGTGCTCGCTTTTCAGAACAAATTACCAAGTAGGTTGGCTAGGCTGGAAGAAGCTGTCGCGCTTATGGGGGCTTTCATCGCGAGAAATCCGAAGGGCCCATTCTGTGTTGTGCAGTATCCGGAATGGGCAATGCCGTACGAGTCTTTGGAGGTGCCCTGGGCGAAGATGGAAGTCCGGCGACTCAGATATCTCTCTGCCACAGTCGACTTGTATGTGGCCACGAACGCAGGCGACAAATTGATTTCTCTTCTGGAGCTCTTGCTGGACAAAAGGCGATGGGATAAGGACTTGCATCGCTCCACGTTTCTTCTCGCTGCAGACGAAGCAATAATTGGTTTATTAGATGTTATCAGCGACGAAGTTGAGCAGGTTGTCTCGCAGCGTGTCGATTCAGAAGGCCCTGAACCTTTGGCCTTGACAGGAGAGCTGACATCATCGCTGAGACATGCTTATAGGGCGTACCTCTTCAGTGTTCAGCTGGAAGAGGCCAAAAAGCAGTTCGCCGTCCTGAGCGAAGTTGAGTTTCTTTCTCTTCAAAAAAGCGAGGCGATGCTAAAGGAGAACTACAAAAAGGCATCAGGAATGGCAGAAACCGAGGCTGCAAAGATGAGCTCCGTGGACGTTGTACTGGAATCCTGCAAGACCCTTTTCCCAGAAGTTCACTCACAAGGGCCTTCGTCTAGAAAGTCTGGTGGCAGAAGTAAGTCTGGCACACAGCAAGAGCTACTTGAAGTTGACAAGAGCATGGACGCCGCACCAGAATCGTAGCTTTCTGTTTCTACAATATGCTCGGCAACAAGGCGTTTCTTTCAAGTATTGTTCCGAAGGCGAGGGTGGCGCAAATAGTCCGGATAGTCGCTTGAGCAAAGTTGGAGCGGCGTTTGGCCGATGGAATTTTTGGCAATAAAGGAAGCGCCCCGGTCGAGAAGCAGATGGCAAGTTTTGTCGTGTTCTCCCATCATTGCATAGTGCAGGGGTGTCATGCCGTATGCATTGACGGTGTCGTGTTTATCATTGCCAAGATCAAGAAGCCACCGCACTCTTTCAGAGTCACCTTCTCTGGCGGCGACAAAGATGGAGGTGTCTGTCAAAATTGCGCGGCATCGTGTTACATCCTCTTTTAAAAGTCTCAAGGTTTTATCCCGAGCGACAATGTTCAGGATCTGCATCGCTGTCAGGCCGTCCGCAGACTTCACGTGCATGTCCGCTTTCAGACGCGCCAGGTACTCCATCGAGGCGACTGTGGCGCGGGAAGCCGCTGCGTGAACAGCAGTGATGCCCTCCGAGCCCGAGGCACTTACGAATATTCGACTATTTCTGAAATTGTAGAGCAATTTGACCATTTGCTCCACATTTCCTACCCTCGCAAAATGCACAAATTTGTCCTGTTCCCTGGTGTTCATGTAAGAGAGTTCGACAATCTCCTCTTTCACTTTGTGGGGTCCCACCAAACGGGGATCGAACAAGCCGCTCGTCCTTGCTTGCGTCGGGCTTGGAAGGGTTGTATTTCGCTTAGCAATGACGTTGTCCTTCGTTTCGCTTTCATCTAACAAAATAGAGCTTGTGCTGCTTGTCAAATGAAACGTTTTGCTGAGTTGTTCTTCAATCATGCTAAGCTTTTGCGACGAAATAGCCCCGTTTGCGATAGTCTTCGTGTCCAGAGCCTTGGACGGGTCGCAACGTCTCTCCTTCTTCGGTGACTTTCTTCGTTTTCCCGCTGCTCGCAAGGCGCGAGCTTTTTCTCGTTGAATTCGCTCAAGAGCAGGGTCGCTCATCTGCTTCTCCCATGTGCTCCTGTTCTGTTCTAAATTCGCCATCGCCTGAAAAGCTCGGAATGGGATAGCCTCGCATTCAGCAGATGGATCAAACCCCACGGCTAGCCTTTCTTCTCGCCTCTCGGCCCGCAGTGCGCGGAGCTCCTCAGCTCTTCGTTGCGCAATATTGAGCCTTGGCTTGACGCGCGCCCGCTGCGATCGCGCCCCCTCATTTTGAGTCTCCCGGCACACCGGTGCCTCTGCGGTCAGAGTCCGTGAGGTGTACTTGGACGCATATTCCAGCATCATCTTGCCAAGGCTGCGTTATAGAACATCTGCGACCGGCGCTTCAAAGTCAACGCAGATTTCCGACGGGCAACGCGTTCCCCACGTTCTCACCGCACGAGAACGACGGGTAAGGGCCACCTGTCTCTGTCTCTGTCTCCCTAGCTGTTTCTCCGTGCATGTGTTGTACTCGAAAACATGAAACGATGGCCGTGCCTCGATCTACACAACTTTTGTCGTCAGCACATGGGTCCATCATCTTAATTCGCTCAGATGAAAGCTTTCACAGAAGGCTGGGCATTTGAGACATTTGAGGCATTTGAGGCATTTGCATGCGCTGAGGAGTTCACCAGGGAGTCTCCGTCCGATCGAACTCCAATGTTTCCAATCCCCCTGCACTACAGCCGCAAGCGATGGGTTGTTTCTTCCATCAAAGAATCCATGAATAAATGAATGCCTGAATGCATGAATGGATGAATGGATGAATGAATGGATGGGTTATGTCAAGATCATCTTGACCGACGTGATGAAATAAAATGAGGGATAGACAGAGAGACAGAGAGATAAATGGATGATCAGATTCACTTTCGACCTGAGTGCTTTCGACTTGACAGTGAGTGTTGAACACGATATTTTTATAAATGCTACGCCCGGGACTACGTTCTGTGAACGGCTCCAAAGTTCTTCCCGAGCCTTCCCTTGCTCATGAACAGGCGAACAAATGTGTAACTGCTACATCATCGTAACGCCTTTTCTTTACTGCCGCACAATATTGCTAGCGCTTCCTTACCACCTGCTACGCCCCAGGTCCGCGAGGACACCTGCTGAACTGAAACCCGGTCCCCGCCCCGCGAATCGGCTCTCCCACAGCCTCACACTCACGCGCTCAGTGCAACGCACGCACACGGCCAGGCCCCTCGCGAGTGACCATTTTGCGCAAGTGGGGACGAGGACGAGGTGCACACAGAAGAGGGGTCCTCGAACGTTTCTCTTTCCGCGGACAGGAGTGACAGGAGTGGCAGGAGGGACAGGAGGGTCAGGAGGTCCAATAAACAATAAACAATTAACAATTAACAACCAGCACAGTCTGCAACGTTGCAACGGGATCCGCGAGGCTGGTCAGGCTGGTCCCTGCTTTGGGCCAAAAATCATTGGAGAACGGAGCAGTCGAGGCTGGAACCACGTACGTCCCTTCCCAATTGCGAGTCCTCGCAGGCGGTCCTCGCAGTCCGTCCCACTTCTTCGCAGTTTGTCCCGATCTGTCCCAGGTGGTGCTCGGTCCTTGGTCCTTGGTCCTTGGTGCTTGGTCATTTGGTCATTTGGTCATTGCTCGTTGGTGGTTGGTGGTTGGCATGTGGATGTGGGCGTAGCTTGTGGCGTGTTTCGGGATCGTTGTTTCGCGGAGGATGGCGCACAGCAGCCGCGAAGCGGAGGAGGCTCTCATCCGCGCTGCGGTGTCCTCTCTCGGGGCCAGCCCCCGTGCTGCTGCCCTCGTGGCTGCATGCAGCTCAGCGTCAAAAGCGTCAGCGTCCGCGGCGCGTCCTGCATCATCCAAGTCCTTGACCGCGGCGGACGTACGCGTGGATGCGGTGACGGACCGCCTGCTGCAGGAGCGCGACCCTGTGGTGGTGCGTTTGCGGTACGCGCAGGCAGTGGAGGACGTGCTTAGCGGCGCGTGCCCATGCACGGCGGAGACAGCGTATACTTTGGCGGCTTTGTTACTGCTCCGCGAGGGGCTCAAGCTCTCCGAAGACGAGGCGCGCGAAGTAGTGGAACGCAATTTGCTGGACCTGGTCCCCGCGAGAGTGTGCAGGAACATTGCGGGAACGGCACTGGCGCAGGCGGTGCTTGAGCGATGGATGGAGATGAGAGGGTCCGTGCGCGACGCCACGGAAGAGTATTTGCGCGTGGTGGAGGCGCTGCCGTTCTACGGGAGCACGTGGTTCGGCGCAGAGGTGCTAAGAAGCGAGAGGCTGCGCCACGGGACGGAGTGCCTGGTGGCGGTGGATAGGAGGGGCGTGGCGCTCTGCAGCGATGACGATCGCTGCGAGGTTATTCTGTCAGCGCCGTGGAACTGCATCAGCAGCTGGGGCAGAAAGAGCAAAGATGGCACGGTGTTTGTCAATATCGTGGAGAAACGCCGGCGCGGGAGCGTGAACACGCATGCGAATGCGAATGCGACTAGCATTGGGAATGGAAATGGAAACGGAAACGGGTCGGCCTTGCACGAAGAGCTTGTGCTCAAGATGCCCCGCACGAGTGTGCAGTTTCTGGCTCATCTCACGAGGATGTCCGTCCGGACGTGGGAGGATATGGTTCAAATGGCTCGGCCTTCCCGCAAACAGGGAAGCGGGCCTTCCAATGCGGAGCACATCGTGTCATCAGGTAGTACGGCCTCCAGGACGGAAGATGCGGAGGGGAGTTCTGCTCGGCACCAGCAGGTGTCGACGTTAGACGGTGCGACGCAGTCTATGAATGGGGGTACTCGGGAGGTCTCGACTAATCGCTTTACTGATAAGATTGGAGCGCCTTTGGGTGAGCGGCTCGAGGAGCCTAGGCTATCGAATACTGACCTAGCACCGAAGCGCGAAGGGCGAGTCGCGTCTTCGTCTTCTCAGACTAGTGAAAAGTCCAATAACAATAGAGAAGGGCTAGGTCTGGATATGGAGTTCTCGCCAAGTGATGTTGACAATGCCATCCAAACTGTTCTGGGAGGAGAGCGCCTGGGAAGGAAGCTCTCCTCGAATTCTTCAGCAGGCCTCTCAGGATACAGCGCACCAGGTTCGGAAGAAGGTGATGGCCGTCATGACGAACGGAGTCGAGAAGCGTCAGTGGCGTCTCAAGTCCAAAGACCTTCCTTGCAGTCAGTTTCTGAGAGCGCCGGCGACGTGTTGGCGCAAACCAGTGCTGATGCTCGCAAGGAGTCTCAGCCGAGTGAGCCACAGAGCGCCTCTGGCGACCATTTGGCGGCGAGCGATCGCAGAGCGTCGGAGCTATCCCGGATCAGCATGCGAAGCTCCAGTGCGAGGTCGAGGTTAGCTTCGAATATTTCCAGAACAGGGTCGCAAAAGTCGTCCGAGCCGACAAGTGGAATTGGCGAAGATGAGGACTTGGCTGCCGATGAGGAGGTCGCACTTGGTGACGACAATGTTACGGGCGAGCGAGCCAACACTGAGAGCTCTTTGGCATCTTTGTCAGAGTCTCGCCGCCAGGATCCCGTTCACTCAGAAAGGCCCTCTGTTTTCAGCGAAGTTTCAGGTGAAAGAGGGAGTGTTGCGTCTGGAGGCAAATCGGAGGCAGCGGAATCTTTGTCAGAGTCTCGCCGCCAGGATTCCGTTCATTCAGGAAGGCCCTCCGTTTCCAGCGAAGTTTCGGGCGCAAGAGGGAGTGTCGCACCTCAACGTAAATCAGAGTCGGCGGAATCTGTTTCAGGAAATGACACGGTTGCAGCGCAGAGAGCGAGTGAAGTTCTATCCGCACCCGATTCTCCGCATCTTGGTTCTCAGACAGAATCGGTGCACCGTGATACGGCTTCTTCGGATCATGACAACGGCACGTTTTCGCAGAAGCCGAGCGTGCATTCAGATCGTCGCTCTACTACTACGTCTTTGAAAGAGAACGTAGATCTGAACGAGTCTGCTGAAGAGAGGCGAGGGTCGATCTCAAGCAGGTCTGGACAACGGGTAATCTCAAATTCCTCCGTTAATCACGAGGGCGCGGTGGTGATGGATGACGAGAAGGCGGAGAAGGCTCAAGATGAAGAACAGACTAGGGCTGCTGAGAACGGAGGGAGCAATGGTTCCCTTGCTTCTGCTCACAGCGGCGAGCTTAGCACGGAAGCTGAAAATGAGCCGCAAAAGAGTATTTTGGAGGATGGTGACGGCAAACCAGGAGAAAACGACCTCTTGCAAAAGGAGCGCGCAGCGGTAATGCTTCAAGCCCACGCTCGAGGTATTCTGCAGCGCAAGAGAGTAGACGAGCTATTACTTGCTCTGAAAGTACAACCTCTGTGGAGAGGGTATGTGTGCCGTCGCAAAGTCAAAGCTGCCCCCCTCGCTCTTCCAGAAAGGGAGTCTTTGAGCAAGGAGCAAATGGAGTCTTTAATCAGGTTTCAAGCGATACTTCGCGGATGCCGGGCAAGAATGGAGTTTGAAAGCATGGAACGCGGGTACGCCGCAACATATATTCAAGCGATGTACCGCGGGTATAGCGTCCGGCAAACGCACACCCCACGCCCTTTCGCAAATTCTGATAGAAGCTCGTTTTCTGAGTTTGGTTTAGGTCCTCCCCCAGGCTTGGACCCACCCCGGCCACCCTCGCCTCCGCCAATGGGAGTAATGACAGATTTCTCGAACATGATCATCGCCCCTCCACCCACCCCCCCTTTGATTCCGCCACCTGGTCTGAGCGGCAGAGAGTCTGATGCAGAGAGCGAGATCATGACTGTGAAAGATCACATGTTCTTGCGGCCGCCAAGCGAGTCTCCGCCGTATTCCAGAGATGGGTCTGCACCCAACAAGTACGGACATCCGGCCCCTCCCCCACCTCCAGGATCCTTGCTTGTTCCGAATCCTCCAAAGTGCCCTCCGCCTGGCTTGGATTTGCCGCGCGGACGGGGCACATCGTCTTTTGACGAGGTAAGGTCAGTGTCGTTCGGAAATGGGTCACAGGATGGATACAGATATGGATCAATAGGATCCATACGAAGCGGGACTCTCGACGAGGAAGGCAGCGTTCCAAGTCCACCTTCGAGTCCTCCTCCTGAGGAAGCAAAACGATTCTTGCGACCGCACCCTCCGAGCTCGCCGCCTCCTGACGAAGACGTCAACGACGAAGACGACGATGCCGAGTACACAGTCTGAGCAATATTTGTGAGCGATGAAGAGTACGAACAACGAAACGATTTGTAAATATATATCGGAAAGAAATTGAGAATGGGAAAAGAAAATGTTCTACACTACAAGCCTTTAGTCGTCTGACGTGCCCAGTTGTTGTAGTCTGGGTCATATCTGAAGGAGCTGTCGTCCATGAACCTGTAAAAGAGAACATTCAATCGAGTCTGTCAACAAAAAACGAAACTCACTTTTCCACATCTCCAAACTTCGAGCAACCGCTCAACTTACATGTAGTCCACCAGCAAGGCCAGGAAAAAAATAACCGCAACCGTGGCCTTCGACATCGTCAATCAATCAAATCCAACAAAAGCGAGCACGTTAGTATCGGGCGAGACCGTCCGCCAACGCTCCGCTCAGTATCCATCCCCACTTACAAAAGCCAAGAAAACGATGGTGTTAGACGCGAAAGCCAGCAGCGTGAAGAGCAGGATTAGAATCAGCCAGCAGTATCTTCTCGAATTAAGCCCGTAGGCGTTCACCTGGAGTCCTCCCATTTCTCTCTCCGCTCTCCGCAACCTATCTCTCTTTGCAAAGAACTTGTTTGCTGCAACCGTTCCTCCAACAAACCTCCGAATTCTGATCTGCCGCACCAGCACCAGCACGAACGCGAATGCAGTTTCTTTCCCCGGGAGTCTCCTTCTCCACGCGATGTACACTGAACACCACAGTCCCCGCGTACGTTTCAATACCGGTACCCGCAAATTCGAGGGTGCCTATTGTGTCCGCAACTGCTCGGTAGAAGATTGCCTAGCAAGACCTTACAAGTAGCCGGCATAGCTGCTAGCGTACTGGCACTGAGCTTCATTAGGTATTTTGGAATATTGGTTCATATTATACGTTTTGAATCTTATCCAGACTCGTATCCTTGGTCCTCACGCCGTGACTGCCAGCTTATACTGCATGTTTGTTCATTCATGTTCAAAGAATGAACCAGGTATTTTTTCAAAATAGCAAGCTAGCTCTAGCTAGCTACTAGAACCAAATGTGGAGGACGGGTTCTCCGGTTCCACACACGCAACTGGGAGGTGAAAGACATGGAAAAGGCGGAAGAGGCAAAAGGCGCAGAACCTGAATGGGTTCTTTGAGCCGGTTCTTGGGGTCGGAGCAGGCAGGGTTGCGTGCCGGTGCAGGCGGCGAGACCCGCGGACGGGAGTTCTTCCTTTGCATTTGCAACATTCACACATTTCGCAAAGTTGGCAGGCCTTGAGCGGAGTTGAATTTGGTGTTATAGTTGGAGTTGGAGTTGGAGTTGCATGGCCACTGACATGGAGAACCAGCAGGTGACTATCAGAGGCGCGCAGGTAAGTGAATGGACAAAAAAAAATCGGATGTTTGTGCGCTCTTCAGAGCAGGTGACTAAGATGGAAGATTGGGAACTGAGGAGAGTAGGTGGCGATGGGAAAGCTGGAGGAAAGGCTCACGCATGTGGTTCGACGAGGGGAGAACGCGGAGTATAATTGCCGCGCGAGGAGGCAACAGTGAGTTTGTAGAGGAGGCGCGACTTTGAGTGTTTTTGGGTCCGCGGGGTTCACAGATTTTGCAACGGTGAGCACAGGCTGAACGATCTTGAGGTGCACATCGCGGAGCTGTGCGTTGAAGTGTCTGATTTGGAATCGGAGTTGATGCGGAAATCAGTCAGAAATCGAAGCAATTTGGAGGGACTCGAATCGGTGAGGAGCTCTGTGAAGGAAACGTCGCAGCGCGTCAGCAAACTTCATGTGCAAAGCGATGCAATTGCAAGGTACCTGTCGTTCCAAACCGATGAAGTGAGTTCTCGCGAGTCACGCCTCAATGGTTTAAAAGAGCGAAAGCATGCCTTGGCGAATAGGGTTGAAGCTATTCAAGCAGCAGAGGGACTGCGAGAAACGCAATTGGCTTCCATCTCGTCAGAAACTCAAAGATCGTCCTCTTTGCAGGACGAGTTGATTTCCACTCGCGAATTGGAACAAGCGCTGCTTTCGAAAGCAAGTATCTCACTTCAGGAGCTAAACCGGCAAAGACAAAACATGACCGAGGCAAAACAAACGACAGAAAAGGCCATCTCCGAGCTTTGTGCCAAAAGCGACGAGTTGAAGGCTGCAACGAAATCGTTTCTCGAGCTCGAAGCTCAAATACAAAGGCGCCAAGCCTTGTTCAACACGAAACGCAGGGACGTGTTGTTTCAGCAGTGGCGCGACTGGTTCGTGACACTGGGTGGCACTTTTCTGAGCAAAATTAAGGCGCATGAAGATTTACTTGCAGGCCGTCTTGCGGCGTCAAAGCAGCGGCAGCGGAACCGACACAAGGAGCTGCAGAGAGAGATTCACGATCTCCAAGGCAAGGTTCGCGCGCAAAAAGACGCAGAAGCTCAAGCAGAGATGGTTGCAAACAGAGACGAAGAGCCCCCCAACGCGTCTGAAACAATTACAGTTCATCCGGAGGTTGAGGTTTTACCAGTAACGAAGCACGACGTTCTTCTGGGAACCGGAACAACCCCTGCAAAGCGGTGCTCCAAGGTTTCGCGCATGGCAACCCGTTCATCGACGATAAGGCAACAGAGATACTCTCGCTCACAAGAAAACCACACCGAGTCCAAGCCACAGCGTGATTTCTTTTCTGCGTCCTCAGTTCTTCGCCGTCGACAGCAAGTGTCCGCACGATCTTTGGAACGCGAAAACACTGAGAAGGACAAGCCTGCTACAGGTCCAAGTTTGGGGAAGACCGCTTCACGACATTACGTGAGAAAATCGAAAAGCGCTGCAGTGCGTGACCGTAACCAATCTCGGAAAAGCAATTCTTCTGTGCAAAGCAGTAAACACTCTGGAACCGGGGACCAAGAGGAGCTCATGTCGCTGGACATGATTTTCTCAGAACAAGATTTTGTTCTCAGTTGACGTTGCATGAATTACACTTTCTGCTATGCACCTCAATACGCTTCAAATGGCCGTTTCATCTTTTTGCTAGTAATCCGAAGTACTTCTTAACTCTAACAAATTCGATTGGCAGTGAAACGTCTCTTCGCTGTCAATCAATCAAGATTATTATCAGCAGAAAATCAGCCATTTCACAAATCTTTGCAGGCCATTGGGCTATACATAGACGGATGAGAAGCGGCTGACGTCCAATTTGCACGTCAACTGACACCTTAAAGCCGTCGTTATTGCTTTCCAATATGTTTCCGCCACTTCACCCAAGCACATCTCATCAAAGTCATCGATGGGCATATGTAAAGCTGGTCTCTAATTTTTGAACCGTCCGCTCTCTTTCCGATTGTCTCTCGATTGATGCTCGTAAGCGTTCGTAAACAGCCAAAGCACAAACCAGTTGCAACTTGACATTCATTGGCCACCTTCCAAGTCAATGCGACTAATGACTTTCCGTCGAATACCTTTACGCCAAATCGCCAAATTTCCCCAATGCTTTGGACTCTCACATCATTTGCAAAAAATAGCTACAAACCACGGTTCTTGATTTCACAGTCACAACAAAGTTGTCACAAATCACATTTTTTGTTTGA
The DNA here is from genome assembly GCA_012862575.1 of Parietichytrium sp. I65-24A. Classification (NCBI taxonomy): domain Eukaryota; class Bigyra; order Thraustochytrida; family Thraustochytriidae; genus Parietichytrium; species Parietichytrium sp. I65-24A. Next base: position 132,654 of record BLSF01000010.1, read on the forward strand.
AAAAGTCCTACGTCTCCTCTATGATAATCACTTTAATGTATCGCATACCAAAATCGATACTAGCTTATTCAGCCCCACTGCTAGTCCGCGGCTACCGTCCCAAATAGGCATTCGACCCAATAGGGGCCAGAACCCAAACCGGCTCATTGCCTAGCAGACTCCTAAGCCGATCCAACGGCTCGCTAGGGACTCCTACGGGAGGGAATCACGGAAGATTCCAAGCAGCACGTTACGAGCCTACTGTACGGCTATAGTTTCCGCTATCCATCCGTGGTCGCCCTTTCTCCCTCTGTTTGCTCTCCGTTTTCGGCCGAGTGCTATGTGTCGCCTAGGCGCGAATAGGGCAGTCCTCAGTCGCAGCTCACGCGTACCGGAACGTGCGCGGACGCATTGCTGGCGTTATTGAAAGAGCTAGCGCCGCGATAGCGCAGCCGAAATCCGCAGGGAGATTTCGCACGCAGGCCTGTCTGTGGCGCAGTGTCGCAGTTCATTAGTGGCGTAGTGTCGCAGGAGAGAGACAGAGGAGAGCAAGGCGCGGTGGGTGTGGTCCGCGTCTCTTTTCCATTTTCGCATTTTCGCATTTTCGCATTTTCGCATTTCGCATTTTCGCATTTCAGATTTCGCTTCCTGCGCTGGCGTCGCGGAATTGTACATGCACTCTCTCCCGCCAACGTGGTGTTGTCACTTGTGATTTGTTTTGATTTGTTTTGTTGGCGAGAGTTCGGTCGATCATTTATTCTGTTCCTGTCAGTCGCTCGAGCTGGAACATTGAACGGTCCTCGTAAGGCGCTGCGGAATTGGCGGGCGACCGGCGTGAAGTGTACATAACAGTTGCACAGTTGGTGCAGGTTGCAGGCCGGGAGGCCATTAAAGGGGCGGAAAGATGAACCGGTACAAGGCGATGAGCCAGCTGGGGGACGGCACGTACGGGAGCGTGCAGAAAGCTGTGAATATTAGCACCGGGGAGGTGGTTGCGATCAAGAAGATGAAAAAGATGTTTACGAGCTGGAACGAGTGCATGCAGCTGAGGGAGGTGCAGTCGCTCAAAAAGCTGAATCACCCGAATATTGTCAAGCTCAAGGAGGTCATTCGAGAGAACGACGAGCTCTTTTTCGTCTTCGAGTACATGTCGGAGAACTTGTACGAGACCATGAAGAACAGAACCAAGCTTATTCCGGAGGCGACAATCCGCAATATGATCTATCAGATACTTCAGGGACTGGCCTTCATGCATAAATTTGGATTCTTTCACCGCGACATTAAACCTGAAAATTTGCTCTGCAAGGGAGAACAGGTCAAGATTGCAGATTTTGGTCTGGCTCGCGAAATTCGGTCTCGCCCGCCTTTCACTGAATATGTATCCACGCGCTGGTACCGAGCGCCGGAGGTCCTCTTGCGATCCACTTCGTACAACTCTCCGATTGACCTTTGGGCAGTTGGAACTATCATGGCGGAGCTGTTTACTTTGCGACCTCTATTCCCTGGTGTCTCCGAGCCTGACGAGCTGTACAAGATTTGTAGTGTCCTGGGCTCTCCGTCGAATTCATCGTGGCCGGAAGGTATGAAGCTTGCCGCTGCAATGAATTATAAATTTCCTCAATTTGTAGCCACCCAGCTGGAGCAGCTCATCCCTCAGGCGTCTGCAGAAGCTATTGATTTGATGAAAGAGCTTCTGCACTACGACCCAATGAAGCGGCCCACGGCCTCTCAGGCATTGCAACACCCGTTCTTCCAGAAGAATCTTCGCATCCCTTCACCGCTTCCAACGCCCGCAATGGAAGGTGCCCCTTCGAGCCTCAGCGAGGAGTCGTCCAAGGAAAATTCTCGCGCCAACTCGTCTGCTCAGGACAATAACGACCATATCAAATTTTCTAGCCCAAGCGCTCCACAGGCACTGGAAAGCAACCAGGGCGGAGAAAGCACCCCGTCTTTTGGCACGATGCCAATTTCAGCGTCGGGTGGCGATGCGGGCTCGAATGCTGGCAACAAGCCAGCATCGAGTAAGCCTTATTCTGGTTTTGGTTCCTCTAGTTCCTCTTCGTCAAAGACGTCTCCCTACGGAAAAGCAGGAATCGAGAACGAGAGCAACGCTCCCAATTTCGGATTTTCGGGGGTCTCTAAACTCGGGAGTAGCAATTACTCGAGCGCATCTCCTGCTACATTGACAGGGTCCGCGTTTAACAAGAGCAGCTACACAGGTTCTGGCTTCGGCAGGTCGCAGGTGGTTCCCTCGTCAACTGCAGGCAACGCCGCAACAAGCAACACAATGGGATACGCCGGCGGGATCGCCAACAATAATGGTAGTAGTAGTAACAGCAGTCTCGGGAGCACGAATAACTTTGGTGCCGGGCACTCGAGTTCAGCCACAGGAGGCTTTGGCTCCTCTGGATCTGGACACGGGGGTCTTTCAGCCTCAGAATTGTCGTCAGCCAACACCTCGAAGAGCACCTCGATACCAACTTCGTCCTACCCATCAAGCTTCAGTTCACCAAATAAGTATTCCACCAACCCGTCATCATTTGCTCGGACGGGGGGCTTTGGTGGCGCAAGTGGAGCTGGCGGTTTTGCAGGCACCAGTAAATTTTCTCGAAACGGAGGTGGAGCTTTCACGAAAGCAGCGAGCAACATGTTTGCTCCGACGAAAATGCAGCCAAACAGCGGCGGAGGAACCTATCAGGGAAGGACGTTTCAGAGCACGTCTCAAACGCTTGGGTCTATCACCAACGGTTCCACTGGACAGTCTGCATACACTGGCACTGGCTTCGGCAGACATAAATTTTGATTGACTCAATTGTGTGTATCATACAAAATAAACGAAAATTCAAACTGATAATAAGCGAGTGTCCATGGGCAAAACAGGCTTTCCAGGAGTTCTCCTGGTTGCTTTGTTTCCTTTTCTTCCATCTCTTCCATCGCACAGGTCCAATACAATCGCATGATTGCTCTGCCCTCGATAAAGAAATCGAAAAACATGCAGATGCAGCATTGCTCTGCTGGATCTTGTCTTGAGAGATCCGAGGAGGATGAGATAGATAGCAAACAAGCGCCGACTTTTTATGGCGAATATCAAAGTGCTTTGTTGATTGAAATAGTCCATATGCATAGATTTGTTGGAACAAGAAAAAAAGATTTTCATTACTACCCTGTAGAGCTCGAGAGCCCAAAGATAATTAACGGTTAGCCTTTGCGACACGCTCAATCTCGTCCTTCTTCTTGATAGCGTAGCTGTTGGAAGATCCCTTGGAAGCGTTGATGATCTCATCAGCGAGGCACTCAGCGACGGTCTTAATGTTGCGGAAAGCAGCCTGGCGAGCTCCAATGGTGATGAGGTACAGAGCCTGGTTGACGCGGCGGAAAGGGGACACATCAACAGCCTGGCGACGCACAATACCAGCGGATCCAACACGGGTGGAGTCCTCGCGTGGGCCAGCGTTCTGGACTGCGTTGATGAGAACCTGCATTGGGTTCTGGTCGGTGAGGATGTAGATCATCTCAAGTGCGTGCTTGACGATGCGAAGAGCAAGAGCCTTCTTACCGGTGTTACGTCCGTGGAACATCATGCATGCTGCGAGACGCTCGACCAATGGGCACCTTCCCTTTCTGAAACGCTTCATCTGGTAGCGTCCAGCAGTGTGTGGGAGGTACACGGCGCTGGAGTTATCAGCTGCCATGTAGTCGGACAGAGCGATGTCCGAGATGGACACCTCACTGAAGGACCTGTGAACCGTCATAAATCAGCAACAAACATCGCGCCATCGCGTCGTCAGCAACCCATCTCCCAACCACTCCTCGTCCACATCACATCCAAATCCGGGCCATCCACACCGCCACAGCACGCAACCAAACCCACACCGACGCCGCCTGAACACACACACACACGCTCCTTTCGTGCACTCACCATTTGTTGAAGAGCTTCACCTCGTTTGCGATCGACATCTTGCCTGTCTGTGCTGCGTTCTCTCTGCCTCGCGCGCTGCTCTGACAAACCAACCAACTCAACCAACTCAACCAACTCAACCAACTAGGACGATTTCCTCTCTCTCTCTCTCTCTCTCTCTCTATGTGTCTCTTTTTCTCTCTATCTCTCTCTCACTCTGTCTCTCTCTCTATCCGCCACTCTACCCATCACTCTAGTGATCGCTCACTCACTCACTCTATGGCCCGCTACATCGCTCTAGCAATTAGTAGCGGAGGCTTAGTCCTCCTCACTGCCGCTCCTTTCTCGCCAATAAGTTGTTTTGACCACACAAACCTACGCTCTAGCGGCGCTCAGCAGCCCGCTACCACCCCTCGTGGTGTAGGAGCGGCCATGGGAATGGGTAGAAGTAGGGATAGCGTGCCGGCTGGGAGCGGCGGTAGGGCTCCTTTCGCTCGAGCCAGTCAAATTTGGTGGAGTTTGCGCTGGTGGGGTGGGCTAGTGAAGGAATAGTGTTTGAGGTAGCAATGACGGTGAGGGTGCTGGGAGAGTAGCGCAGAGCGTGATTCGAGGAAGAGACTGGGAACTCTGTCGTCCGCAGGAGAGCGAGGAGAGCGAGGGCAAGCCCTACCCTAGTTTTGGGGAACGGAAGGAAGAGAACAGACCGTGTTCGCTGAGGTGACGTCAGACGTGACGCGAGCAGGAGATTTCCGAATTCTGATGTCTTTTTTCGGGGAATAAAGCGTTGAATTTTTGGAACATTTTCGAGGACTTAATTTGTCAGAACAGAATTGTGAACATTGGAAGTCAAAAGCAGAATTCAGAATTCAGCAAAGTGCGAATGCGAAATGCGCTTGTAGTGGGTTAGTGGGCGGAGGAACAGAAGAGACTTTGGAGGCAGAATGGAGGACGAGACGATGGCCACGGTGACCACTCTGCGGAACTACCGTTCCCAGAACATGAAGGATTATAAGATCATCGTCGAGTATAAGATGCTCAAAGACGTAAGTGCAGAGCGAGCGGGAGGCGGAACGTAGAGGCTAAGGGTGCCGGAAGGGACAGAAGATGCTCACGCGCATGTTTGGGTGAATTGCAGGACGCTCCGAAAGGCATTTACCTGATGCCGGCCTTTGACAATCTTCGAGAGTATCATGGAGTCATCTTTGTGGAGGCAGGGTTGTACAGGGGTGGAATCTTCAAGTTCAAACTGGAGCTGCCGAACGCTTACCCATCGGACGGAGCACGGCCGCGCGTAACGTTCTTCTCAAAGATGTTCCACCCCCTTGTCAATTCTGAAGGCGAGCTCGACCTGGTCACCAAATTTCAACAGTGGCGGACCGGAACGCATCACATTGCCACCGTGCTCAAGTACATCAAACAGATATTCTACCTTCGCAGCTACTCCTTAACAAACGCTGCGAACCAGCAAGCTGCTGATCTCTTTGACAAAAATGAGAACCTCTTCATGGCCCGCGTTGAGACCATTGTGGCCCTATCGAAAGACCGCCGTTTTCTTTCGGATCCGAACTCCACCATAAAATTCGCAGAGCATAATGTGCAACACGACGTTATCTTGCAGCGCATCCTGCAAAGCGCGAAGGCAAAGGAAGAGGCCGGCGCCAGATCCTCAAGCAGCAAAGTTAACAATCAAGTGTCGCCATCGAAGCAGAGCCGAACTGGAGAGTCACTGGACTCTGCGGAGGCCGCTCCTTCTGACGAGCAGGAAGATCTTTTGTTGGACGGCGAGCCAATGTTGCTCGACCCAGTCTCTAATGTACATGGTAGCGCGAAAAGAGGGGAGGAGGAAGAGCTCTTATAGCGTTCGTTCTGGAGCAAGCTCTCTAATTTTCTTTCCCCCCATTTCTCACGATTCCAGATGAAATTTTGAAGCTTCTCTTCCGAAGCGTTGTTCTGGATAAATTTTATTGGTGTCCTGGTGTTAGCAGTTAAAATTATGGATGGACAAAAACAAATCTTTCTCGTGTATGAACAACAAGAAAGCCTTCGACTTTTCATGCTCATTTTTGAATTTGAGAAAACCAAGTCCTTTTCAGAATTTAGATTACGCTACGAGACTTAGCTCAGGATATGCATGGACTTTATCTCTATAAATTCAATGAGACCCTCAAAGCCATTGCGTTCATGCGGAGCTTTATGCATCCTGTCTACAACTTCTATCCCCTTCACAACGCGCCCAAAGCAGGTGTCCGCCTCTTCGGGCAAGTCATATGATCCTTGCCCCCCAGGGCCGTGATTCCGTGTGTTGTCGACCGTGGAGATGTAAAAGTCTGGTCCTCCTGGTCTTCCCGCGAGGCTACAAGTACAACAAGTTAGAAACTCTGAAATGAAAACAAAAAGAAAAACTATAGAAGGGCAGCGACCCTTCTCACCAGTGCGCACTTACCCAATAGTGTACTTGACGTGTGGGTACTTGGCGCTGTACTCTTGATATGGTATGGATTCTAGTTGGTATGGCATCTCTTTGAAGCGACGGTGCAGGTACTTTTTCTGTGGAGATTGAGGGGAGGCCTGAAGCACGTGATGCGCGTTGCGAATGAACGAACAACCATTCCATAAACCTGCGTCCACTTGAGAGAGAAAGTAAAGAACCCCTGTCGGGACGAGGCTCGATGGGGCCATTTCCAAGATGATCTCGCCTTCCTCAGGCCCTCCCATGCTTTCCGGAAATCCTACAACCATCTTTACCTGGTAAGGCTCCTTGTCACCGAATTTGCGCTTTAAAAGATCTCTGCTGAGCAACGAAATAGCATTGGTGGTTCTCGACAGCGAGGCAACCATCGCCGCATCTCGCTTTAGCAGTTTTTTCTTCTCGTTTTCAAAGTCGTCCTGCTTACTGCTAAGTTGCACTTTTGACTCCAGCCTTTTGAGCTCCGACCTGGCGCTTTCCAGTTCTTGTTGTTTGCGCTCCAACCTCATTTCCAACTGTTTGACCCTCGTTGCCAGCAGCTTTGCAGATTCTGGGCCGTTGTCGTCAACGCTCTCCGCGAACGTGAGCTTATCTTCCACACCGGCATCTGCTCTCGTTGCACTCCCTGACCCACGAGTCCACGTCAGCACCAAGGCGCAAAGCATGAACAACGCCAGCGCCACTACACCCAATGCCAACTTGCGTTCCCCCTGCCACCAGCCGCCGTGGCCTCTACGCACCCGTCTCTGTGTTGAGAATGCCATCCTTGTGTTGACGCCTTTTCAATCTTCACGCCAGTCTCGTCTCTTCGTCTCCTCGTCTCCTCGCCGCTTCCAAGCTCGCGTTATTTATCTCCCAACTCGTCGTGGGAAAGCTCAAATGATACACGGCTCTCTCGGACAGGTGCTGACTTGCACGCCCAGCTCTGCTCCCACGCACTTTCAAAGTTCAACTTTCCGGATCGCACAACCTTTTCGAACGAGCGATAGTTAAACTATGAGAAACTCACCGCTGCCTCTCGGCACGTATGTCTTTGTGTCTCCGTGTCTCTGTCACTGTCCCTGTGTGAGTTTGTGCATATGCACAATATGCACAATATGCACAATATGCACCAAACCTGTTAGTTGCCAATTAGAAGATCGCGTACGAGTACCAGGTCCCGCGTCTTGCGGACGCTTCCAAATTAGCCGATCCGATGGAATTCGGCAATTTCTTCTTCTTTTTTCCCCCCAACTTGGCTCCAATATTTCCAATATCCGGAGAATCCCGAGCCAGCGGGTGTTAGTGGCTACCTACCCCCTCGACTAACTCCCGCTCACTACGGAGGTGTTAGTACTTTCTACGTATGTCGCACTGTATCCCGTTGTTGGGAGAAATCTTTAGCAATCCGTCCTCGGTCTGGTAGCAGAAATGCGAACGGACGGTATAGCGTGTAAGGAAATGGACATAAGAGGGTGGAGGACAACGTCGTACCGGAACGCGAGGCATCGGCAAAAGTGGTGGTTTTGTAAAACCTGTGCTCGGCTATTTTGGAACTGAGAGAGTCCCCGCCACAAAGAAAGAAGAAGAAAGAAGAAAGAAGAGGGAAGGGGAGGGGAGAGCTAGCGCGTCCGCTACAGTAATGAGTATACGAAAAGTGTCCTCGGCGAGTACACACGCGATCATCCCGATATTCGAAGAGCCAAACGCGCTGGAGATCCGGTGATGGGGCTTGCACCACGTCGCTCAATACTTGTATCGCCGCACGTGCACTGGGAGCTTCCCGAGGCGTACGTCAAAAACACCGAAAGTGTCCTCGAGTACTGAACGGCGAAAGGCGCATAGGCTGCTGCGGAACGCCCGCGCAAAGCGAGGGTTAGGTTAGGTTAGCCGAATATATAAAAATCAAGGAGCTCAAAAAGTCGTCCTTAGAAGGCGAAACCGTGGATGAAACGGAGAAGCGCGCAATTGGAAGTGGGCGATAGTATAAAGTATATAGTATATCGCATGCAGTGAAGCAGTGAAGAGCTGCAGTGCTGGTGATTGTTGATTGTTGATTGTTGATTCTCTCAGATAGACTTGAGACTTGCATCGAAGGTAGTCTGGAAGGAGGTGTTTATCGAGTGTTGCGACGATTGAGGTGGCGAAAATGGCCGAAGATGCGGTTTACAAAGCGTGCGCACAGAAGGGTAAGAAAGAGGCAATTCAGGAGCTCTCTCTTCAAAGGTGAGTATTGTGGATCGGCATAGCGGGAGGACTGTTTGTTGTTGCGGAGCACCTAACGTGTCAATTGTTGGAACTGGGATCGGATGTAGGCAGCAGATTCGGCAGCTGGGGAATTCTCTACTGGGCTTCACGGGACTAGTTTCGTTAGATCTGTCGCGCAATTCACTGGTGAGCCTTGCCGGGCTTGAAAAGCTGGCGAGCCTTGAGATCTTGAGCGCCTATATGAACGCAATTCTGGATCCAAGGGAGGTGCAAAGGCTTTCTGCGAACGAAAATTTGCGCCGGCTAGACCTTCGGCTCAACCCTGTAGTACGTGCAAAGCACTATCGCGCCTTTGTGCTACAGCAGCTGGGTGATCGCCTCCAAGTTCTCGACGAGCAGCAGGTAATGCCCTACGAGTTGAGAAAGGCCGCTGAAATGCCTGAACTCTCACATCTCGATCTTCGGAGCGATGATGATGATGATGATGATGATGACGATGATGAGGACGAGGACGAGGGCAATGGCAATGGCGACTCTGTACAAAATGACGCGGATAGTAAAGTTCAGCAAGTAGATGTGCAGAGCTCAGAGCTCCATTCCCATTCCAGAAGTTCGAGTCGTGGCAGCGCCACCGCAGAGAATCAAAGGTCTCTTCATCTGTCTGGCCGAGATGCACAGGATAAGCGCGTGTCGAAAGACGACGATCTAGTGTATTCGGACACGTCTAGCCAAGAAGAGACGCAAGATCCACTCGAAACTCTCTCTGTAGAGGTTGACCAGGCCAGGTCCGTTCGCGAGATAAATGCTAAAGCCAAAGTGGATCAAATGAAGCATTCTGTCTTTAGCCCCATGGACGGGGTTGAACTGGCACTTGAGCTCAATTCTTTACTTAACGAAAAGACCACGGCAAGAGGTGTCGACCATCGGCCGGAGAGCTCAGATGAAGACGACGAGGACGACGGCCATGCCGACGATGATGGGGACGATGACGAGGATGGAGAGTATGGCACTCGAGCGGACTCGAGCATGAGTGGAGAATTTTCCTTGGATGAGGCCCTTTTATCTGTACTCAAGTTTGCTCGCCGGATGGAAACTCCAATTGGGCGAAGTGAGTGGGAAGATACGATGGACGAGCTTAACAGCAAGCTGATTCAGCTTGTCACTTGCCGTAAGCGCGAGAAGTTGGAGCAAGAATCGCTCAAAGCTGAACAGAAAAGGCTCGCTGAAGATAGAGCTCGGCTGGAAAGCAAGTGCCAGGAAAAAGACCGCACCATCTCCAAGCAAATGGACAAGATCGGTGAGCTTGAAGGCAGAGTGGACCGCATGTTGGGAGAGCAGAGAAAGCATGAGGCTGATGAGCGCGACAGCATGCTCTCGAAGGTACCAACGATGCTGATGGAGGCTCACAAGCAACTGATTGAGTCAAATCGGGCTCTTCTTGCTGAGCTTGGCCAAGTAAAGGCCGCGTATCGAAGTGACGAGCAGCGGTGGCGCGTAAATTTTGAAAGGCTGCGCATGCTCAACAGCAACTCACCGGAGGACTACATCGAAGATCGTAGGCCTTAGAGAAACAAACTTTGTTTCTTGCCTGGGCATTCGTCCTTTTGAAAATCGAAGAAAATATATATTATTTCTTACTCCTTACTTTTCTTCTCCCGTCTCATTTTGGAGATGGAAGTGGCGCCCTTCTGCTCTTGTATCATCAATCAATCCAGCTAAAACAACCAATATGAAATACGACGCGAAAAGAGGACGGCAACTGTTTTCATACATTTGAGTATTTGTTTCTCCACACACGAGAGCGAGGCAAAGAGAGACTAGGTCAGTCAGTCAACAGGATCGGGGACCCCTTGTCGTGATTTAGGTTCTTGACGCAGTACCAAACATATCAGGAACTTCTGGCGAGAGAATTTGCCAAGACTGCCCCTGCCAAAGCTGCAGCTCCAGCAACTGCTAGGACGGTTGTGACAGATACGCGTGCGTTAATGACCTTGGTCGCTGGCGAGAGAGTAAAAAGTTTCGGTTCTGGGTACGAGTTCTTGTGCATAAACTCAGCAATGAGAACAGCGTTGAGAGCAGCGCCTCGGAGAAGCTGATCCCCGCAAACGAATAGGTCAATGCCGTGCGACCCATACACGAGGCTCTGGCGAATCCTTCCTGCCTCCACATCATATTTCCCAGAGGCATTCAGAGGCATTGGATACTTCTTTTCCTCGGGCTTGTCCACGAGCTCGACGCCCTCTGCCTCATCGATAAGCTTCTGAACTTGTGGGACGGAGACAGGCAAATGTGTCTCGATGGAGATTGCCTCGGCGTGTGCGCGCAGTGTTGGTATGCGAACGCATGTGCAGCTGACGTTGATGTCGTCACAAGCAAAAATCTTTCGAGTCTCCCACACGACTTTCATCTCCTCGCGGGTGTATTGGTTTGACTGGAAGCTATCGATTTGAGGGATAACGTTGAACATAAGTGGGTGAGCGAAGAATTTGACCTCCATGGCCTCATGCTTGCAGTGTGACCTAGCCTGAGCCTCGAGCTCTTGCATTCCTTCCGCGCCAGCTCCACTTGCAGCTTGATACGTGGACATAATGAGAGTCTTGATACCAAACTGCTGGTGAATTGGCCAAAGTGCCATTGCAGCAATAGCGGTGGTGCAGTTCGGGTTCGCAATCAGCTTTGCGCCTTTGGCGGCGTAGCCGTTGATTTCCGGGATCACGAGCGGCACCGCTGGGTCGTAGCGGAAAGCCGACGAGTTGTCAATGACTACTGGCCCAAGAGCAGCAATCTTTGGTGCAAACTCTTTCGCAAAGTCGCCTGACACTGCCATGAACACATAGTCCAGGCCCTTGACCTTGTCCAGGGAGAACACCTCCACTTGCACCAGCCCAAGAGGTGTCTCCAGGCTCTTTCCCGCTGACCTTTCCGAGGCAAACAGCGCCAGCTTGCTCACGCCGCCCAGCTGCTTTTGCCTGTCTGCCAAGACCTTTACTAGCTCCTCGCCAACCGCGCCGGTGGCGCCAACGATACCGACCTTCATCGCTCCGCAAACGATCAAACTGCACTAGTCGACTGTCCGGCTTCACCGTGCGCTGTATGCGGAGCACGCTAAAACCTATGCTTTACGCTTTACGCGCTTCCCGCTCTCGCCACCAAAGTAGTGTAGTGTAAAGAATGCCCTGTTCCGTCGTTCCTTCACAGCCAACTTGAACGAACATTGTGATTGCTTTTCATGCCATTGCGCGGGGAGAAATGTCGCCCACTAGAGCCGCGAGCTTACGGCGGCTTACATGTGCGTCGAAGAATGTGACTTACCCATCGATGGTGATCATCAATGATTGCAGTATCGGGTACCGTATAACTATACCGCTTATGCCACCACGAGTATAAGAAGGAAGTAAAGGAAGTCTCCGATGATCTCCGATGAGATGATGCGAGTGGGTCTCAGCGATGAACTTCAACTCTCACAGTCGGTACTGAGTACCGTTCCTGTTAATTTACAGTGGGATCAGTGCTCGCTGGATCTGTTTCTGCGAGATGCGAGAGCTGGGCTTGTTGGACGCTGCTTTCGGTGGATCGTGGTCGGGGATTGTGGGAATCGTCGACCTTTCGAAAGTTGGGGTTCGGATCTTCTGCCTGGGGAAATGCTGGAGCCGAGCTTGGCGATGGATGGTTGGCACTCTTGTAGCGGAATCATGACCGTTTTGAACGATGTCGTTTCGGGGCTGGACATAAGGAATGCGAGAAACGGGCACCCCAAGAGATGGGAAAGTTATTTCTTCGAATATTTTGTGTTTTATTGGCATTGTCTAACTTTCTTTTCTTTCTCTCGAACATAGGGCTGGTACCATTTGCAGTTGCACAGTTGACTTTCAAATTTAATTATTTTAAAGAAAAACAAAAAAACAGAAGTTTTCACATGTTTTTTGTTCCCAACACACATGCCCGACGTTTTCCTATTTGCGAGGAAAACAACATCCAAGTTTTCTCGAGCTTTCTACTCTGCGAGTTCCTCATCGATGCAAGACACTACAACTTTCCCGGTTGTCCTGCCACTTTCGATGTGCGCGACGGCAGTTATGCCTTCTTTGAGGGGATAGACCTTGTCAATGCAAGCCTTGAGGCGTCCGGCTTCCATCTCATCGGCGAGAAACTGCATGATCTCTCCATTTCCTGTTCCGATGACATGGGCAAAAGTGCCATCACGTTTGGCGCAGCGCGAGCGAAGCGAGGATGCCCCAGACACGAAATCAAAGATTTTCGCGCCTATCTTGCTATGCAAGAAACCATGAACGCCAAAGGTGATCTTTTGGAAGTTCGCGGTGTCTGACTGGACGAGAAATTCTTGCAAAGTGAGCGCACTTGGAGCCGCCATAATACTGCAGAGGCCGCCACCTTTCTTCAAAAGTGGGGGGCATTTGCCTGCCTCGTCCGTGCAGTCGAAAATGACGTCAAAGAGGTCCTCCTCGTTAGTAGAGGCAAGCACTTTCGCAAAGTCTTCGGTTTTGTAGTCCACAACACGATCTGCGCCGATGGATTTTACAAAGTCTGCCTTTGCGGCAGAGGCCGTAGTTACCACGTAACTTGCGCCATACAGCCCTTTGGCGAGTTGAATAGCAGTGGAACCTACTCCGCCAGACCCGCCAGTAATAAGAAACCTTCCTCCCGAGGATTTTTTCTCCACTTGATTGCACTTTCTGAAAGCGAGAACAGTGGTAATCCCAACGAGCGGAACGCATGCCGCCTCTTGGTGTGAGATTGAAGCAGGCTTCTTTACCGCGATATCACCGTCGACAATCATGTACTCTGCCAAGCCACCCCTGCGAAGCCCCTTGCACATGCCAAAGATTTCGTCCCCCTCTTTGTGGTCGGGGCACTTTGAGGAGACCACGACGCCAGAAAAGTCAAAGCCATACACCTGCGGGAACTTGTACGACAGAATGTATCCCGTCTCTCCGCCGCGCTGCTTGTAATCCGCAGGATTGAGAGACGAAGCGTGCACTCTGATCAGCACCTGATTCTCCTTCAGCTCTGCAGCGGTCGGCCTCTTGATCCTGCCAACCTTGTTATTCTTCGCGCTGCCAAACTTTTCATAGTAGCACGCCAGCATCGTCGATTCGTCATTCTGGATCTCGCTCATCGTTCTCTGCCGTAACTCTGGTACTTCTTTCGCGCAACCGCCGGTGCCCACCAACTTTTATCCCAGGCAAACCGCCTCCGCCGCCCTTGCTTGTTGTCTCTGTTAATCTGTCTGTCAGTGTGCGATAGACGGCGTGTATTGCCTTTGAACGCAAATTGACAGTCAGTGCGAATGCGCCTTCTCGTATTCAGAGTCTGCGCTCCAACTCTTTTCACTCTTTGCCTGCGCACATTCCACTTGCTTTTCTCTCGCAGAGAGAAGGGAGGGAAGGCCATGTCCAAAGTTCGTAGCAACGCGTCTACAGATGTGCGAGGGCTCTTGATCTTGTAAGGTTTGCGCAAGTTTGGCCCCGGACATTTCGTGGAGTGGGACGAGGTCCATCTGATACCAGTCCTGGTGATATGCTGCGCTGTCCTTGGCTGGGCACACACCACTAAGAAGGTACTCCTGGCGGCACTACGTTTGTAGTAACGTGTGTGGATGTTCGTTGTTCGAGATGGTGCCATTTAGACAGTTTGCGATTGAGTTCGCATGCAGTCGAGTCGTTCGAGGTGATGAAAGGGAGATCGCGACGCGGATTGACGATGAACACGTAGCAATGCAGGGGAAAAACTCTCTCTCCGTGCTCGTGTCGTCGCTCTTCCTAGTTGTCCTTGAAAAGCAGCATCAGAGTCAAGACCAAGTCTTACTTTGATGTTCTGATATGTTCTGCTCGATTCTTTGCCACTCGAGACGAGGGAGGCGGATAATGGTGTTTCTTTCACTGGTCAGAAAGCTTTGCATTGTCAAAAATGCAAAGATGCCCTTTTTGATTGACCGAAAACTTGGAACTCTTTTCCGCCTGACATAATTCGCTGGCCGACTGGTTCCAGGTCCGGTTGCGTTACGGGTACCGTGACGAGTAGGCGTTTCTCTCTGTTGCACTTTTTTTTTGTCAACTGCTGCAGATCAAGCGTGGCAGACTCGCTGGGGATGCAGACATGGTATTTGTAGACAACATCGCAAATCATACAGCCCGCAGAGTTCCCGGAATCGCGGCATTGCAAGAACAAGTGAAATATGTGTATACCTCTTTAAATAGACTGATCATCACACAGAAGTGACTTGGGGAACTGCTCTGTTCACTTCGACTTTGACACCGCTCATTATGATTAAGCCATCGATAAAGATTGTCGGTCGATCAGAATAGTCCACCGAAGGGTCTGGTAATCCTTCGTCGTCGTCGGCGTACGCGGCACAGATTGCACAGCCGTTAATTTCCACGTTTACGCCACGGGGGACGATGATTTTCACCCCTCCCCACATGCCACTCGCATTAATTCGAATCTCTTTGTGAACAAACTGGGCGTACGAAAAGTCGAACTCAGCTCCTCCCATCAGCACAAATGCGCTAATCTTTTTGGGAGGCACCCATTTCCTCCGCCTCCCTTCCACCACGCCTTTCTGAATGAACAAGCACGAAACTGCCCACAACCTCGGTCTGTTCTTCTCCTCTTCCGTCGCATCCAGCTTGAACACCGCCCCATTGCCCGCAGCCGCGATTTCCGTCCTATCTCCTCGCGCTGCACCGCTCCCAGCCGACGAACCCGCCCCCGACTCGGTGGCCGTGTTCAACGTCTCGCCCTTCACCACCTGCGCCGTGGGGATCTTTTCCTCCGTCATCATGCTAGCTTTCGCACTCCTGTGCTCCTGTGCTCCTGCACTGTACCTGAGTTCCTGAGTACGTGAGTTCTTGAGTACCGGTACGCGCGTACTGAGTACTGAGTACTGAGTACCTTCAAGTTCGGCGTTTACGGACAGTAGTTTTCACAACTTTTATCTCTCAACTCAAATTGAAATCAACTCAATCTCAATCAACTCACTCTCAATCAATCAATCAATCAATCAATTGAAAGCAAAAGCCATTGTGTGTCAAACTCCTTTCTTTCTTCCAGTAGAGTACGCACTGTGTGCGACACCTACGCATTCACTAACAAACTGCTACCCTTGAGCTTACGCCTATTTCCTTAGGATACTCTTAATTAGCTAACTAGCTAACCGTGTGGATCATGGGCTACCCATGGCTACCCTTCCGAGTGAGCTGTTATCTTACTGTACTCGGTACCGGTGAAGCGATGTACACTTGCTGCAACTGCGGTTAGTACTCTTTATAGAAACGTTGCTTAACAGCAGCTAGCTAGGAGAATACGAAGCTGTTTGCTTAGCTGTAAATATTCGTTGTAGTAGAGCCGGATACTAATATTTGAATTAGTATGACTAGGCTAGCTCTAGCTAGAGAGTTGAGAAACTTTCCGCGCGTATCTAAGACATCGAAGACCACGGAGATCACATGAATAATGAAAGTTCTCTATGCGACTGATGGCAACTTTGAAAAGGTAGCTTTTAGAATTCAGAATTTAGAAAAAGTCACTTATTATTGAAGAGGATCTCCACGCAGCACACGGACTAGCGTGTGCTGACCGACGCTGCGACGTCGACTTAGTTTATGTGCGATAGAAGGGCGGAAATGAGGCAAGAAAGCTCCGTGTTGAAAAGGGAGGATAGGGAGGTAGATTGAGGAGCCAAAGAGAATCGCTGTCCGTTCAATTGAAAGAAGGTGAAAATTGGGATTTAAAATTTGAAGGTATCACTGACTGAAGCGAGTTTTTGCGAACGTCCTCGGTGTACCTTTGGNCCATTGCCCGCAGCTGCGATTTCCGTCCTATCTCCTCGCGCTGCACCGCTCCCAGCCGACGAACCCGCCCCCGACTCGGTGGCCGTGTTCAACGTCTCGCCCTTCACCACCTGCGCCGTGGGGATCTTTTCCTCCGTCATCATGCTAGCTTTCGCACTCCTGCACTCCTGCACTCCTGCACTCCTCCTATACCTGAGTTCCTGAGTATGTGAGTTCTTGAGTGCCGGTACGCGCGTACTGAGTACTGAGTACCTTCAAGTTCGGCGTTTACGGACAGTAGTTTTCACAACTTTTATCTCTCAACTCAAATTGAAATCAACTCACAGTCAATCTCAATCAACTCACTGTCAATCAATCAATCAATCAATCAATTGAAAGCAAAAGCCATTGTGTGTCAAACTCCTTTCTTTCTTCCAGTAGAGTACGCACTGTGTGCGACACCTACGCATTCACTAACCGACTGCTACCCTTGAGCTTACGCCTATGTCCTTAGGATACTCTTAATTAGCTAACTAGCTAACCGTGTGGATCATGGGCTACCCATGGCTACCCTTCCGAGTGAGCTGTTATCTTACTGTACTCGGTACAGGTGAAGCGATGTACACTTGCTGCAACTGCGGTTAGTACTCTTTATAGAAACGTTGCTTAACAGCAGCTAGCTAGGAGAATACGAAGCTGTTTGCTTAGCTGTAAATATTCGTTGTAGTAGAGCCGGATACTAATACTTGAATTAGTATGACTAGGCTAGCTCTAGCTAGCTAGAGAGTTGAGAAACTTTCCGCGCGTATCTAAGACATCAAAGACCACGGAGATCACATGAATAATGAAAGTTCTCAATGCGACTGATGGCAACTTTGAAAAGGTAGCTTTTAGAATTCAGAATTTAGAAAAAGTCACTTATTATTGAAGAGGATCTCCACGCAGCACACGGACTAGCGTGTGCTGACCGACGCTGCGACGTCGACTTAGTTTATGTGCGATAGAAGGGCGGAAATGAGGCAAGAAAGCTCCGTGTTGAAAAGGGAGGATAGGGAGGTAGATTGAGGAGCCAAAGAGAATCGCTGTCCGTTCAATTGAAAGAAGGTGAAAATTGGGATTTAAAATTTGAAGGTATCATTGACTGAAGCGAGTCTCATCGAATATGATGTGGCGCTGCTGGGCACTGGTTTTGCGAACGTCCTCGGTGTACCTTTGGAGCTGCCGTTAGGTTCGTGGAAAGCTTTCGTGCTTGTTTCATAGGTTTTCAACACTGCCTTGATTAAAAGTTCAATTGACAGTGATGGACATCGGCAATCAATCGGTCACGACCAAGGAACGAGCAAGTGGAACTGGGATCTCGGTCTTTTGAATGCTTCCGCTGAGCACTCCCGGCAAGACATTTGGGCTTGAACTGCAAACGAATATTCGGCGTCATCCAGCTTGATTTAAACAAGAGGGGTGCTGTCTGGGTTCAAAGCTATGCCTGCTTCACAATTTGGCCAAAATTAAATGCGGCATACTAACAGTGGCGGATTCTGAACTTGTGAGCGAATCCGAAACAGTCACAAGAACTATTCGCACTCACACATCCCAAAAGCATCGGTTCTCGTCAAGTATCGAGTTATTCTGCCAACGTTTCTGCCATTTTCGCTTGGTCAGGTTCGAGAATTCGAAAATTCCTGACGAAGCAGGAAACAGGTTCATGAGATGCGCGTTCGTCCATGAGTACAGGTGCTGACTCCAGTTGACAGTCGGTAAACTGCAAAAGCTGCGCTGGAAAGTGGCGCTCAAGACCTCGAATCTAACAAGGATGAGTCAGACGGATATGGCGTCAGCAAATGTCAGCAACGTCAGCACAGTGTTGTGAAAATAGTTCCTCAATCTTCACTGAAAAGTACGCGACTTTAAAGACTTTAAAGCGACGAATTTTCACTGTGTCTCGCTCGATTGAGCTGATACTGATGCTGATGCTGATGCTGGTATCGATGCACAAGGCTCCCGAGCAAAGGTGCCAACTTGCCAGCTGCAACATTTGAACCCACCTTGCCAATTCTCCGAGTGTGAGAACGCTCACACAACACGCACTGTGTGAAACCTCCAAAAGCGACGAGATGGTACTGGTGCAGAGAGCTAAGACCATTTACAGTGACCTTACGTCGGGTCAAATGTCGCCCACCCTGCCCACTGCGTCCCATAGGCACTACCGCGTGGCCACTCTTCTTCCAGTGCCGAGCGCTCCTGTGTCGCAGTGTCAAACACGTGGTCTTTCACACCTTCAAGTTTTCGTCCTGTAACTTGTGTTGTGTAACTCTGTATCTCTTGCTGATTGTTTGAAAAACTATTTTTTGGTTTCATAGTCAGATTGGAAAAAAGACAGATCGCAAAATTAGCGCCCTACAAAATCCTAAAAGGGTTGCTAACGTTGAAAAGGCTCTTTTTTCTCATTAGTTGCCCATAGAACTCTCTTAGCTTTTCCAGTTCGAAAGTTGCTTCTACGCGGTCGGATTTTTACACTGACAGCCTGAGAATTAGAACTATTCAAATTACCAGACACAACAATAGAGTCATCAAAGGCTGCATCTCTGTGGGAATAGACTGGAAAACGACTTTTTTCGTGGTCAAAAGAAGCGAGCATCAAGTCTCATCTCACATAGCTACATAGCTTTATCTCCCAAGATCTGTCCATTGAAGTACTATTCACTCTTACAGAAAATGATACTTAAAAATAAACCGGCACGTGTTGTGTAGACCGTATGTTCAATGCTGCTCAAAGCCTTGACAAACTCCTTCCAAGTTTGATTCTTGATTCCACATTGCTGGCAAAGCTGCTCCAACTGTGACAGGCACAATCAGACGCCATCCCGTGAACGTCACTTCTTAAACTCAGACCGCCTCTGGCTGAGGACTGCTACGGACTAGACCAAGTCACCAATAGTCCTCAGCGGCCCTTTTGGTGAAGGTGAAAACTTCTCAGCTGATGGCATCCGCCCGTTTCACGAGCATAAAAAGAGGGGGTATCGACACGGCTACTGCCTCGTCTAAAGAGGATTGTGCTGTACTCTTTTACTCACTGTCAGCAGTAATACTACACTCTAGTCTAGACATTATGATTGGGGAGGTAGTCCTGATCGGTATATCCCTGCTGCTAGACCTGCAGTCCTGAGAGATCGGGAGGGCATGGGAGTTGCCAGCGGGCGAGAAATCCGCCTTGGCAAGAAACAGATCCAAATTCGTGCTGTACTACTCTGCTTTACCTTTTACTCGATCGATGCTTTCGGAAGACGACATCGAAGACAAAAAGCTTTCAGAATCAAAGTAATTAGTTACTGTACAGGCAAAGCAAAGCTCGAGGGGTGTCACTAGATACTCGCACGTGGAGCCTGCGAGCCGAAGGAATTGAACTGTCCTGACATGTCTCGCTTGTCCATAGATCGACGGATCCGCTGCTTCTCCTTGCGTTTCTCCTTCGTCCCCGCTCAGACCGAGCAGTTTCTACGCAGCCAACGCGATTGTGTGCAAATTGTGGCATGTGCTCACGATTTCAACAACTCGGGGCATTTTGGCTAGCAAGCCGTTTTCAACCACGAAAGGGCATAGAAGGTCCCACAGATTCTCGCAGCCAAACTCCTCTAGTCATAGCTAAGCTACATCAGGCGATGAGAAAAAAAACTCATCTTTCTTCTTGTACTCACAGTCAGTACTAACTTAGTGCTCACTGGTGCTTGCAAAGTCACATCTGGGCAAACATAACAGAAGTTATGTTGTGTTTGATCAGTTGATCTGGGATCTCAGAAGACTCGGTAGAAAAGAGTATGAAGGGAGAAGTGCCTCGTGCGGGATGTCGAGCATCCAAACTGGGAGACGTTTCCCATCTAGAAAGGAATCTAGAGCTCTCCTTGAGAAAACTCTTTCTGATAGTAGGCCATTAGAGTCAGCGTACCGGTACCCCAGGTCCAGCACGAGATAAGCTTAGGGGTCAGTCAGTCAGGCATTTGTTGCGAAAGAGATGGAAGAGGGAGAGAAACTGGAGAGACCTGATGAGATCTGCAGAGGGCTAGGCGCCTGCCACCTGCGGAAAAAAGAATTAGTTAGAACTGATCAGGAAGATCGAGGAGAGAGGGAATGTCGGTGGTATGACCTCTTTCGTCTCTATCAATCAATGAAACAGGTTGTTCAATGAATGACTGGCCCCCAAAAAAAAAGAAAAGCGATGTCATCGTAATCACATGACGAGAAATGTAGACTTGCCTTTGCCTCCTTTGGACTCACTGTCTTTCCATCACAGAGAAATGACATGAAATTTTTTAGTTTATTTTCTAGACTCGAAAAGAGCAACAATCAAGTCGACTTTGGCTATCACCTAATCCGAAGGCATAGACAGACCCGCGCGCTCTCCCATCGCCTTGCATTTCTGCGGCCTTTTTCAGAACCATGCTCGCTCAACGTGTGTAATTGATGTGGTTCCCGATGATTCCTGGCTCAACGTACGTTAGAACTGTCTATTTACTCTGCAGGAAGCGTCGGGATCCCTCGCTCAACTGACGACGACATTGAACGTTGCCAAGCGATTGCAAGTTGCAGCCCCCACGTTCGTTCGATGCATTGCTCATTGCACGGATGCATGACACTTTCTTTCACTTTAAACTAAAATCCCAGGCTGGGATGAATATGTCCAAAGCTTGGGAATTCCACCAGTTTCACCGCCCGGCCACTGGCGATAAACGAGGCGTCCTGCCCATGAGCGAGGGATCGAGAGGCAGTGGCCCTCCTCCGACTCTGGAGACTAGACCGACACATGCACATATCCTCGCACACACGCTCACACACACGTCCTTGGTCATAAAGTTGCTGTGAAAAGAGGGATCGGCGACGTCCGATCCAACATGGGGAGCGATCAGCCATTCCTCCCACTCAACGAGTGGTCTGTCTGCCGGGTTGGCGATGTTGTTGTTTCCCTTTTCCATTTGTTTTGGCGATCGATTCACACTCTTCGCCGCACACTTGTTGCTCTCCTTGCCTTCGAACGTGTCGATCCGCCCACCATCCGTGCGTTTACGTTTTCATATTCTATGCGAGATAAATAAAATTAAACAAAGCAACCGTATCAGGACTGGATGATCGATCGCGTTTCCTTTGTTTCTCCCTTTAACCTTGTTCGAAAACACCTGAAAGGTTATTATTACTAACAGTAAATTCTGAACTGAATGTTGGTAGGAGACAGCCAATTCCGTTTGCATTGTGTACTACTCCTCCCAAAGGTCAAACAGGTCAAACTTACGGAACATAGAGCACAAGAGGATCATAATGTGAGAGGGTGGAAGGGCGGCTCCCCTCCAACCCTGTGTAGTAGTTTCGTTCAGCAGTTGTATAGTCTTCTGGACCGCGGTCTCGCGGATTAGTGGCCTCCCTCACTGCGCAGATGCCATAGTGCCGTAGTAACAGCAAACTCATCCACCGCAGCCCAGCCCACCCTTGAAGCTTCCTTTCCTTCTATCTTTTTATTAACTTTTTTCACATCAACATGGGCTACATGCCCATCTGCAAGGCAAATAGAAAGTCAGTTCGATAGTTTCGTTAATTTCGTTCGCCCCTCTCCAGCCAGACAGGCCAATGACAACATCATGTCATGGCGATTGCTCCGAACGGCGACCAAGCTTGCGAGCATAGGAAAGACCTGTGCGCTCGGCCCAATTCGGAGGGAATGACTGAATGACTGAATGAACCCCTTCGCCCTTGCAAGGAAGGAAGAAGGAACGAACGGCAGGGCGGCGCACACCTCGACTGCTACGCGGTGGCAAGGCGAGTCCTATGTCGCATTCGTATTTCAGAAGAGGGAGAGCGAGTTGTCTCTGGGAATCCCTCCTTCACCCGCTCCCTCGCTTACTCAACTTACTCACTCACTCACTCACTCAATCCTTACTCCTTTCTCCTTACTCCTTAACCCCCCCAGCTCTCTCTCGCTCTCTTGCTCTCCAGCTTCTTCAGGCCAATCTGCCCTCTCTCGGCGAGGGAAAACTTTCTCCTCCTCCTCTCAAGAGATCGCTCAAACTTTGAAAGGAGGAGGAGGAGGAGGAGGAAGTGGTGCACGCCATGCTATTGGCCATGGAAGAGTCGCCCTAGAGCGTGGAAAACGCAAGTCTATAGTTTGCGAAGGTAGGGGGGGAGGGGGCAGTAGGTGTTTTCGCAGCTGGGAAGATGTACTAAGCTTACACATACTTTAGGCGGCAGAGCTGCCATGTGGAGTGTGAGTGAACCCACCAGTGTTGAAAAAGTGCGATCGGTTGTCAGTTGAAGGCAAATCCCTATCCCACAACGTCGCGTGAAGCGAGTGAAGAAAAGTGTTGATCTCTTGCAAGCAAAGACGCGCACAAACGAGGAGACTGAAGGTAACAAAAGATGGGCTTCTCCAAGATGATGAAGGGCGGGATCGCCATGGCTAAAAAGCGCATCTCGCTCGAGAGGTCGTTCTCAATCCGCGCCAAAGAGCTCGACTTGACTCTGAGACGGAACAAGCTTGACGGTAGCAGCTCTGACTCGGAAGACGATGAGAGTAGCTGCGGACGGGGAAGCAGCAAACGTAGCACCGTGAGATTTGCTGAAGACGTTATTGTGCAGAGATACGAAGCCGATGAAAGAGAGGAGGAGGAATCAAAAGGCGAGCGCCGCTGGATCGAGAAAGTCGACCAGAACGAATACGTTCGCGAATCCAAATTTTTTAAGAAGGTCTCCAAATGGGCTAGCAAGAGCAGCCTTTCCAGCGAGATGTACGAAAGCGAGAAGATCGGAGGATTCCTGTCGGAAGACCGTGCGGCCCAGGCCGCTGAGCAGGGAATCGAGACCTTCTTAGACCTCGTTAAAAGGTGTGGAAAGCAGGTGAACCGTAATCTGTACCCGCCTTCTGTTGATGAGCTTCAGAAGAAGGTCGTTCGCGCGCAGACAGAGGAGATTCTCACCTGTCTCGTGGCAGACTGCCTCCTGGAGCTCTTTTCCTACTTTTTGGAAGATAGCGAGGAACGCGAATCACTGTACCACGATTGCTTTCACGTTAGCCGTTCCATCACTTGGCGGCGACAAAGCTATGTGGAGAAGAACTTGCGCTCCACAGAACCAGAGACCGTCGCGGTCACTCCTCGGGCTGCCGTTGCCACACACTAGGTGTGAAAACAAGGCTGCCGAGCCCCTGTCTTCTATTGTCCTTCTGTTTACTGATGTTTATGATGTACCAAACCAAACCATTTTTATTATCTGTCCACGAAGTCTCACATGGTTTTTATTATCTGTCCAAGACCTATCTCTTTGCCTGGAGCTTGAGAATCTGCGCTAGTTTCTTCGTCACGCTAACTCAGGACCCATATTGCACTGTCCCGGTGAAGGCTTTCTACAGCGGCCAATCCATACAAGTGCTCCGTGAAGAAATATGGAGCGATTCCACTTGCGCCCAAGTCTCTACGGATTGTGTTCGTCTGAAATACTCCCAGTGTTGACAATCCTACTGCTTTGAGGTGTTGCACAATCTCGGTTCTCTACTTGCCCAAAGTTATATGTCCACCGCCAAGAAAACTGCGAGCAAGCTACAGCAAGTCGCGCACTTTTGTCAGCCCAAGAGGTGTGCAGCACTTGCTCTATTCAAGCATATTCAAGCCTCCCTAAGTTATTCACTTATCAGGCTGATCAGGCAGCAGGAGCACACTTTGCACACATTCCGCACCTTCGCTAACCCGTTCAAGGCTTACGGAGCTTCCACAGTGTCTTAGTACGCCTTGGGAGACGCGAGTGGGGAATCTGGAGTCTTTTAACATCTCCCGCCACACGAACCCTGCGCGTCGCGAGCTGCTCCGAATCGAGATGCAAGATGGACCCCGGAACTCTGAAGCGAGATAAACAGGCATGTGAGTCCTGATTTCCGAATAGTGGGACAGATAGGTCATGCGCTTTGCACAGAAGCGCAAATCCTTACTTCCCTTGCAAAAAGCCTTCTTTTATTAAAGTTTTTTCACCTCGGCTGACTCGGACTATGGCTGCGTAACCGCCCAGCGCCGTTTCCACTTTCGAATTCCAGCTCTTCAATCTATAATCGAGAATTCACACAAGTTCAGAACTCCACTCAGGCTCATGTGTTGAACAACGAACAAACTATGTTTACAAATTTCAGAACATGATTTGACTTGTTTTCATTTGATGTTTTGTTCATTTTGTTCGACTTAGCACCTAGCACTTGCTAAAATAGCTCGTTCTTACCCCCGACCCTATGTCACCATCTAAAACAAGCGTAAGAACAAATAACATGGCTCGGCTATAGTAGTGGTATATGGCATTGACTACCCAGTCCGCTATCCTGTCCTTTAGTTCGAGGACTAAGGGGCCCATTAATGTTATCCCCAGCTACGCATTCACAGTTTGTTGGTGGCATCAATGCTCATCGCTTTTTCTTTTCAGCAAGGCACCCTCCCGACTATGCCCAGCTAGGATCTTTCCCCAACTCATTGAACGCGCCAACATTTTTTGAGCACGGCATTCTTGCACCGTAATCACTTTCTAGCCTAAACATTACGATCGCGCTGACAGGACGGTACCTCAATGCTAGTCGAGAGACTAGAAATGATATAGAGGGGAGAATGGAGGCGAAATAAATAATTGATGCAAAGTCATGATGCACTGGAAATCAACGCTTCTTGGCAATGCAAGCTAGATCACTCAAATGAACGAGTGCGAAGGCGGTGATGAAGGCGAAGCGGGCAAAGGTAGGGCAATGCGAAAGGAAGGACATGGACTTGGACATGAGCGTGTGAGGCTAGGAGCCAACCGTCCGATCGCTTAGTGCCGCAGAGCTCGGCATAGACCAAGTCGACTCGAGATCTTCGATCTTCGGCCCTTTGACGTTCGGCAGTTTGTAGTCCAAAGTTGAGTTACTTGAGCTTGCGAAAAGTCAAGCCTTGAACTTGAGGAGTGTAAAGTAACGTCTTGTGTAGCCTTCGTAGAAATGGAAGGGCGAAACCAAACTTGAAAAAATTGTTCATGCAATCAAACTGCGCGAGTGCAATAGTGCAATAGTGCAATACCGAATTTCGAAAGATAGAGTACCGGTAGTTCAAGTAAACACAGCCTCTTCTGTCCGCGCTGTAGAAGAAGCTGTGGAGCCGCGATTCGACGTTTGTTGGTTGTGAAATTTAGTTTGGTGGTGTCAGCAGTGTCAGCTGAAACGACTGAAACCCATCATTCGTTCTGTCTGTCACAGAGTCTGGCTGGATGGAGACATCGGACCGACTGCGCAGGTGGGGGTGACAATGTCTAGTCTGCTGGGCCTGACGACTCGAGCAAATTTGACTGAGCGCCGTGTCACGAAAGAGTCTCTCTTTGCATCCTACCCCGTTAACGTCTTCATTGTCCCCAGCCAACTCCAACACAAAATGTCCAACATCCAACACGCCTTCAAAAACGGGGATCGTGAAAGTGATCCCCTGACATGACCCTCACTGCCATTGTCAGCCGAGCGAGCTGGGAAATGAAAAAGTTTCTGAATTCTGATTGCCAGGTGAGTGCGTAAGAGGGAAACGGAGCACATAACTTGAACTTGCAGGTTTAGCGCATCCGTCCCTGTGAGCAGTCAGTCTAGTACTAGAAGCTTTTTACCCTGAACTGCTCTTCGCTGTGCACTACAAGCTCAAGTTGGCAGTAACCCACGCGGTAAGTCCGGAGTAGGAGCCTCGAACTCTCTCTCACTGTCAATCAATAGTTTCATTCATTTGGCAAGCAAGTGCAAATTGACTCTGGGAGACCAGGGAGAGGGCAGATACCAAACACGCGCTCGCGGAAGTGCAGGATCTGCAGTTGCGTTGCAAGCGTCTCGTGACTTGTGCGATTGTTGCGGGAGTAAGGGAGGCAGGGAACGAGAAATGTGGGGGGGTGACAGCACCGCAAAGAGCGCTGGGCTGGCGCCAGAGGCTGTGAGAAAGACGCTGGCTCCGCTGGCCCTTATCGCCTCGACACCGCTGATTGCGATTATATTGAGCAGAACAGTGACCTCTGCCGCTCATGGAGGAGCTTTCATCGACAACGCTTGTGACATCTTCGAGGAGCTCAAGTCTAATGGCGTCTGGAAGACAGTCACTCGCGACGCATTTGATCCAATGGCCTGGAAAGTGATTGGAGTGTACATGCTCTCCCAGCTCCTACTCATGCGCTTCATGCCTGGCCCTACCTACTTGGGGCCAAAATCCGCAATGGGAAATCACCCTGTCTACAAGGACAATTGCTTTCGCTGCTACCTAGCGAGCTTCGCGCTGTACGGACTTGGGATCTACGGTGGACTTTTCAACGGTGGCATCGCTTTCGACTACTTTACGCAAATCATCTCTTCTATGAGCTTGTTTGCGCTTGTCTTTTGCGGAATTCTTCTCGTCAAAGGTCTCTACTTTCCATCCAGCACAGATAGCGGCTCGTCCGGGAACATTGTCTTCGACTACTACTGGGGAACGGAGCTGTACCCTCGCATCTTTGGGTTCGACGTGAAGGTGTTCACCAACTGCCGCTACGGCATGACTGGCTGGGCTCTTTTATGCACCTCTTTTGCGTTCGCCCAGTATGAGCGCTACGGCTACGTCTCAAATGCCATGCTTGTGTCCACTGTCCTGCAGGTCATTTACCTCGCCAAGTTTCACATCTGGGAAAAAGGCTACATGTTCACCATCGATATCATGCACGACCGTGCAGGCTATTATGTAAGTTGCTTAGGCATTTCATATTGCTCCCTTTTCCTCTGCCGTACAGGGCTGACTTTCTTTTCTTTTCCGGGATTCTAGATTTGCTGGGGCTGCTTGGTCTGGGTACCAAGTCTTTACACGGCGCATACTGCCTTTCTCGTGCTTCATCCTTATGATTTTAACACACCTTTTGCAGTGGGCCAGTTGCTGTTTGGCCTTTTGTCCATCTACCTCAACTACGACATCGATCGGCAGAGACAGTCCTTTCGCGCTGAGAATGGCAAGATAAAGATCGGCGGCAAGCCTGCAGAGTATATCGTTGCTGATTACAAGACCGCAGATGGCAAATCCCATTCCTCCATGCTCCTTTACAGCGGTTGGTGGGGCGTCAGTCGCAAAATCAACTACTTTTTTGAACTATGCGCTGCTCTCTCCTGGAGCGTTGTTTTCGCACACCCTATGCACCTCGTCCCTTACTTTTACTTTGGGTTCTTGTTCGTTCTTCTCTTGGACCGTGCCTGGCGTGACGACGCTCGTTGCCGAGACAAATACGGCAAGAAGTGGGACCAATACTGCGAAAAGGTGCCATACATGCTCATCCCTGGCGTGTACTGATCGACGTCCCAGTACATTGTTGCCAGCGTAGAAAATCCATTTCCTCGAAGCTTGGGCGTGTGTAATTCATACCTTCTGTCTCAAACTTTCCAACATGATTTCGCTCTCTAATTGGTACTCACAGCCAGTTCTCTATTCTGCGATTCTGCGTCCTTTCTTCTCTCAAATGAATAAGAGATGATTTTCACGGGCAAAAACTAAATTTCATTCGTTACTCCACAATCTACTCTTCGTGTGATGTGCAAGGTTTACTGACCGTGTATACAGATTCATAAAGGCACAAAATAGGCACCGGGGCTGAGAAGAAAATTCTCCGGTTCTTACAATTCTCTGTTCCGTTGCGGTTTTTATTTTTCTCTTCATTAAAGTTGGGCCTTCGCCACAGAGGTTTCAGAAGGGAGATTCGTTACCACCCTTTTCTTTTTGAACCAGTAAACAAAGGCGGAAGCTCCAATCACCAAAACAAGAACCCCAATCACAGATCCGGCAATAGCACCCGCGTTACTGACGTCTGCATCGCCTGAGTTGGCGCCGGCATCAGGATCAGCATCAGATGCTGTGGTGGGGGCTTCTGTGGTAGAGGAAAAGGTCTCCTCCTTTTGCATGAAAGCTTCGCACTCATTGAAGTCGCTTACTTCGAGATTGGAGTAGAGGGCCACCACGGCGCCGGTGGACGCCGACCTGGCGAAAGCATCCACAAACGAATCGCTCAGCTGGAGCTCGTACTCTCCGAGTGCTGGCTGAAATTCGGTCGTGGAACCCGCGGATATACACAAACCAACTCCTGAACCGAATTGGGGGACGGAATATCTTGAACCAGAGCACTCAGCAAGTTCCGAGCGAGAGATATGGATCTGATTGGCTGAGATGCTAGAAGAAGAAAGCTCGAACACCACTTCTCCGTGACCGTAAACGACTTGAGTGAATTGGGTAGACTCTTTGACCGTAACCTGGTCATTTTCAAGCGGCCAAAGCAACTCTCCATCCACGGACTCTACCACCGCAATCACGTTAAGCAACTGAGAACGACTGCCACACGCGTCGAGCCCTACTGAACTGAGATCAACAGTGAGGCGACTCTCCACTTCGTTTACGCTAAGAGCTGTGCGCGTCCAAATTCGCGTTTTCGTCTCGCTTTCGCGTTGTGCTTTTAATCTTGCGATCGCATCTTGTAATGCAGTTGCGAGGTTCTCGACATCGAGTTTCGTCTTCAAATCTCCTGGCACGATTTGGCACTCTGGCGGAAACTCAGCAAACTCAAACATGATTCTCGAACAAAATTCATGAAGCGCGCCTCCTGGGCTGCTCAGCTTCGCAAAAGCTTTCGAAATGTCAGGATTGGGAAGGGTCAAATACGGCACGTCTCTGTAAAGCTGGCCCAACAGCTCGTTTTGGTCCTTGAAAAACCCTTCTCCGCTATCTAACACGGCCAAGTCCGCGTACATGTTCGTCAAGCGAGCCTGCTCATCGTACATTTCTAGCTGGAACTGCGCAAATCTTGCATCGCGAAGGGGTAGCAGCACTTGAAAGAGTTGGTGGTAGACCTTTTCAAACACATCCGCGTACTCTAGCGCTATCGATTTGTACGAAGCGTAGACTGATAGGACTTGAGTCGCTGAGATCGCCCCAGAGGTGCAAAAGTTTTCCTCCAGATACGCTGCCTTGTCTGCAAGCGATCGGCCAAAGCTTGAGCCGCGGGTCCTCTCAGTGGACTCTCTTGCCCTCGAACGCAATCGCCTGCCGATCTGATTTGTGCTGGATTGGTTAGCCGCGAGAGACCGAACGGTTTCCACGATGAGCGACTGGTCGATGTACGTGTCAAATATATCAGCGACTCGTTTTTTGATGCCCAGAGTGCGTAGTTTGCTACCAAAAAACATTGCCTGAGGTGGCTGCTTCGCTGCAAAAGTATTGATTGCATCCATGAGCGACGTGCTTGCTACGTCGACCATATAGTATCCCAACTCTTTAAAACTGCTCCTGAAGCGAAATATTTCTACCGATGTCATAAATTCTTCCGCAATAGGTGCATCAATAGATGGCGTGAACAGGCTTCCCATCTTCTTAAAAGGGTTCACCCCCGCACCGTTCCCCTTTGCAAACTCTTTCAAATTTGCTTTGGCGAATAGCAACCAACCTTTGATAGGTGCCAGCCCGTCAGTGTCTGCGGTAAAATTGTATGAATCGGATGAGAAAAAGTTCTTGACTGCTTCGAGCTTCTGTTTCGCTAGGCTCGGGAGAGCGGTTTCAAAGTCCGTCAGAAATTCGTCTGCGGTGTATGTGGAAGGATCTGCACTGGACGATGCGTAGAATTTCCTCGAGTCTTCCCAGTACATGTACTCTAAAATATATTCAGCCGCGAATTGGTTAGCGGGACTCGAACGTTCTGAAATTGGTGCTCCATTGAAGTGAGAGTTTAGAGGCTCCATAACCGAGACAGAGAGATCCTTCAACCTGGATGAGACGAATGTTAACACTGGGACGACATCGTCTGCAAGTGTGGAGCAATCGAGTAAGCTTGCAATTGCAGTCACGAGGCTCTGATTCAGTGCTTGAATCTGAACGATTTTCTCCTCGAGCTCTAATTGTAGATCGTTCCAGTGTTGTAGCTCATTCTCGAATGCAGAATGACTTGACTCCACGTTGTCCTCAAGAGCAGCACGGCTAAGTCTGGCTGGAATACTCTCCGCCACCTTCTTCAGGTTGTCTAGATTGTTCTGAGAGAGGGATCCCATTGAGGCTGCCCCAAACCCTGCCAAACCAGTTTTAGGCGACCACGACGAGGGGCGCTCATATATGGCCTGTGAGAGTGCCGCTCCGGCCTTTGATAAGTCTTGGTTCTCATAGTCAGCACTGGAAATCTGCTCCAAAAGTTTGGTAGCTAGTGAATCAAAAGAGATTGTCTGATCAATCTGGTAAGGGCTCGCGACATACGATTGTCGCAGAGTTGCTTCGGACAGCGTTTTGGAGACGTCAAGAGAGGCAAGAGTCATATCATTCCGAGTCATGAGAAGAAAAACCCGGATATGCTTCGTGGCGCAAAACCGAAACCAATAGGGGCTGATCAAGCCCATTGAAAATGCGGTTGTTCCGTTCCAAAGCGTGTTCGAAAGGAGATCAGACATCGTCTTGTACCTGGAGTAGTCCACGTTTAATGAGCCAGGGCCTTCGAAATCGTTGGTCATGATGTCTTCCAAGACGCTTCCTGACGTAAGCCGCTTGTAATAAGCATAAGTTGGGATCGTCTTGGCTGGCGTGTCCTGGGACAAGTCCACTCGAATGATCTGATTTTCCAAAGCAGTGGACGCCCAGAGAGCGTTGAGCTCGGTCTGTGTAAGTGAGTTATGCGACACAGTGCAATTCACTCGAGAATACACTTCAATCCATGTCTTACCAAACTCGTCTGTGAATGTCTGAGGTGCGCTGAAGCTCGCTACTCCTCGAGGAATCACACCGCTGGAGGCTACAATGGCTGAATAGTGGTGATAAGTCTGCCACACCTTCTGCATTGCGATGGAGTTCGGACTTGGGCCGATGCTTTCTAGAGTGGCACAATCTCTGACATAGTGGAGCAATCGATGGGAGCCTTCTCTGCCAATCACACCGTCTGCAGTCGCGCAAAACGCCATCAAGGCAAGTAGCGATGTGTAGTCCTTTTGTATGTCTTGCAATCGCTCGCACAAATTGCTTTCGCCATTCCAAGTATACCCGCACCCACAGTTGATGGATGACATGAAGGCTGTTCCACAAAGAGCGTTAGTCTTGGTCGCGTTTTGCATGTACCAGTCTGCGTATAGATCGCTGCTTTCTTGGACCGAGCCAAGGAGGAGCTGTGGCACCGGAGGCACCGATTGACTCACAGGGAGGCCGGTGGTGCAGTTCATCTTAAATTCCCAATCTCCATCATAGAAAACATCGTAATTAAAGAGAATTGCATCAGTCTTTTGCTCGCCAAGTACTAGAAAGTCGACATAGGTTTTGTACGACCCCAAGCTGCTCTCGGACGCATTGAATTTCAAAGCGAACTGGAATGGACCTGTTTCGGGGGGAAGAGTGGTGTGCAAGGTAAAGGTCGGTTTATCCACATTTTCGACGGAGTAGCAACCTTCAACGGCTTCCAGAGCCTGCGACATATAATTGCCCAGATTAGCGGGATCCGGGGTATACGAAACTCCAAGAATAGGGAGCTCTTCATCCAGATCCTTGCCAAAGTATAGCTTTGCTCCACATAGCTTGAACTCTGCATTTCCTTGAAATTCGAATCTGATTTCTGATGCACGGCAGAATCGGTCCGAGGTAGTGTCCATGACATCGCTGCGGCCCATTGTTGACTGAATTGCCATCAGGTGGATATCTGACCAATCTTTTTCGTCATTGATTTCCTTGGTGTAGTCCAAGATGGCTCGAAAGTAAGGCTGAAAAACACTGTCGGTAGTTTTCACGCGTTTCAATGCCTCGTGAACGCAGAGAACGGACTCTCCACTGACATCGATGGAATACAGAAGGTTGTCGTAAAAGAACGTGTTTGTCTGCTCACACTTTCCAGAATCTAGAACATTTGAGCTCGAGCCGCCAAGTTTCTTGCATGATGTTGAACCAGTAGTCGTCGTGGTGTACAACATCGGGCAGGCCATGCAGCTTGGGGATCCGGAGGCGGTCGAATACATGCCAACTGGGCAAGGCTCACACTGGAAGCGCCCATTCTCCATCTTGAAGGAGCCTGCCTCACACGGTGTGCAAATGAGTTGACTGCCAGCATCATAATCATCATAATGGCCAGGAGGGCAATAAAAATCCGTCAGGGGAAGAGGATATTGCTCGGCAGACGTCCTTAGCACGACCATCGCCAGGGCCACGATGGCTTGCAAAGGCGAGCGACTCATCCTTGCTGTCTATTCCGCTTCAGGTCTTTCAAATTGCAAAGCGCATGCACCAGCGCGGCGTTTGTGTTTGTTCCCCTCCACCACCTCAGCCTCCAACTTGCGAAGTCTCAAAGTCTTTCAGTCCTGGCCACTTTCGCACTCGTTGTGCCACACGAACGTGTACAGTCACAGCCAGTTCCGGTACTGCGATCCTCTTCAAGTTCAAGTTCAATTTTGATCTGCCGCTGCACTGCGTACTTTTGACAAGCGTTTTTGGTGCGTCCTGCTAGCTAGAGATCCAACTCTTCAAACGATCATTCAATCAATCTCGCACTTGGCTCACTTCCATGGATTCTATGAAGGGCCCTACTGTCTGTGACTCCCTTCCTCTGTCCTTTCCTTCATTCGTGCATCCCCTGTTTTTGTCCTTCCCAAGGTGCGACTCTTTCTTTCTTTCTTTCTTTCTTTCTGGCTTACCTTGCACGCACTTCGATTGTCTCTCGTCCTCTCCACCGCGCTATGTTCCTTACCGCTCGCTTGAGATTGATACCAATTAACAAGCCAGCAACAATCATGTGATGTGCAGCATAGTTCTTCCTTAATCAAGACGTTATCGAGGTCTCTAGGAATGCTTGTGTGCTTAGGAAAAAACGAAGGTGTGCATTTGAGCTATCGCTATCACTTGGCAATAACTTAACAATTATCTTACTCCGCTGGAGTGTAACACGTAGTAACGGAATGTGAACAGCCGTAACGGCTACTCCTGGAGGAAGGTGTACAAGAAGTATGTAGGGCAGTATATTAGTGGATACAGTGGTGTGCTGTTAACGAAGGTAGCCTATGAGTGTGCGTTACTCGCGTGGGTGGAGTGTCTGGTAAAGGTCCTTGCGATCTGAAGAAAGAGTCGGAAGAGACGAGAGACAGAAGAGTCAGAACAGCCTCGATCGTAGTTGAAGTGGCGTGGAAAGGACACTTGTGAGATCTTGTGAGCCTCCAAGCGTCCGCCAATTTGAGCGAAAGATCTTTTCGCCTGGAGCATCCAGAGGTGCTCTTTTTTTTTCTTTCAAAATATGCCTCTTAAGAATCATGATGCCAAAAATGCCCCGAACGGAACTGGTATTCACTGTCAGTAAAGTACCACTGCAAGGCCAAAACGTCGCTTCCGGTATGCAGGATTGCTTCTTCCATCTCTATCCCTACTTGCTGTTCCCACACCCTGGCCGCAGTGACTCGCACTCCGGACTCGAAAGAGCCAACGCTTGTTAGATTTGGATCGCACATGGCTCGGTGCAGCTGCCGACTGCCATCGTGTTCACTTGTTTCGCGAAATGTAGGCCTGGATGTGCACAACGAAGGGCTTGAAACAGGCAAAGGCTGCACCGGGGACTCAGCAGCTCGGACGCAAGGCAGTCAGGTCTGATTGGCTAGGGTGCTTTTCGAGTCAGACGTGCGTGCAACGGCATACTTTTGCCTGCAAGCACTCTTGCGTTCGCTTTTCTTCAAGTGATTTACGCAAAGGCATGGCCGCGATATTGTTGCCGGGATCTTCTCTCTAGTTTAGTCACCGCCCTTAAGCAAATTGGCGGGTCGGTTGAACTGGAAGAACACACAATTGCTTATCTTCCACATCCCCTTCCGGAGGATTTCTTGAGAGCAAAGCCCTCTCTTTCTCACTTTTGCTCAAGGCAAGGCACAATCCATCCTCTCGACGATCTCATGTCCGAATATTCCGACACGCCGATGCGCACATGAGCTGCGAAGGCCTTCCCCATGCGCCCCGTTCCCTTTCCGCATTCCAGCAACATACAACATACAACATACAACATACAACATGCAACATACAACATACAACATACAACATACAACATGCAACTTACAACATACAACATACAACAGAGCCTATCAGAGCACAACACAGCTCCACAGCTCCACAGTTTCAAAGCTTCACAGCTTCGCAGACGCGCATGGCAAGGCTCTCGCGCGTAACTGTGGGCAGCCCCGGGCGCTCCCTCGCGTGCGACGTGTGGTCCGTTGCAGTTGCAGTTGCACCTGGCGCCGGGCATGAGTATGGTCATGGGCATGGGCATGGGCACGGGACTGGCGTGGGGCTGGTGTTCACTCCGGGCCTTGGGTCCGCCGCCGCGGGCGCGAAGAGCGATGCGCTGCTCTCTCTGTGCGTGCGCAGGGGCTCCTCCTTCGCGCGATACCCGCTCTTCTCGAGCTTCTCGCGCTCGTCGGCCGAGTGCGGAGCGGCGGAGGACGGGCTGGACCTGCGGGACGTGGAGCCAAACGCGGCGGCAAAGGACGTGGCGAGCGTTGCGGGCGTGGTGAATGCGCGGCGAGTGGTGCTCGCAGGCGCGTCGTTCGGCGCGTGGGCGTCTGCGCTAGCTGCTTTGCAGTGGATGGAGATGGAGCGCAGCAAGGGACTCCAGGGACGTGGAGATGGGAAAGGAGGAGAGCCGTGGGAGGTGGCCGGCGTGGTGATGTTGGGCGGCGCGGTGGAGATGGGCGAGGCTTTGCGGGTGAGAGCAGACGAAGAGGGCGGCGGCGCCACGCTGGAGTCGCAGTGGTGCGGCGTCATGCGGCTTGGCAGCGAGTTTGTGCGGCAGACCAGGAATGGACCCAGCTTAGAGGAGGTTGGCAGCAGGTTGGCTGAAATGAAGGTGCCGCTCGTGTGCGTGCATGGCACTGCGGATGACGTGGCACCGATAGAAGCGGTCAGGAGGCTTGTTCAAGCGGCTGGAGACATGGGTCATCTTTTGGAGATTCAAGGAGGCGACCATAGGCTCAGTGGAGCAACACACGAAATGGCCAGGTTCGTGGAGCACATGCTATTCGAAAGATATTTGACGCCCGGCTGAAGCAAGAGCTGTGAGCTAGGCGCCTTTGGTTTCTGCGGACAGTGTTTCTATCGTGAAATACGAAAAATGGTTAGTCGGAATTGAAATGATACAGGTATTAAAAGCTGGACTGCCAGCACGTAGGAAAACAGCGATGCCAGAATGAGAGCGACCGGAATGACGGGGTGGGGTCGTCGAATCGATTATAAGCTTCCCAGAAGCGTTCGACCAAGCCGCTCTTTAGGAGCTAGACTAGACATGGGAACTGGCGCAGAGCAGAAAGGGGCAAACAAGCTCGACCCCGGCCACGAATGCGACCACGCGCTCCACAAACTCCGTCACAATGAGGGCGCGGATCTCTGGCTGCATCAAGTCATCCGAAACAAGTGCGTCTACTGTTTCCTGTGCCTCAGCTACGAGCTTCGCTGCGGTTGCAGGGTTTTGACGTTGGTACCCTGCTCCCAAGGCGAGCAAGTTGGAGGGGCATCGTTCAGGGGAGAACGAGGCGCACCCAAGAGCGAGGCCAAGGTCTCTCTGAACGACGTATTTGGCTTCCACGATTCCTTTAACGAAGATGTCGGCCGCGCTCTGATCTGTAGTTTTTTCTATAATTTCTCTCAAGTATAGTGCCAACTCTGACAACTTTTGTTCTTGCGTTGCCTCGCTGGGCTTGGTAAATCGACTGGGCAGTGTCTGGAAAGTTGACAACTTGGTTGAAACCGTCTCCGCACGCGCTGTCGACCAAGTGTTCACACTCACCGAGAGATTCGTGCCGAGGCACTCAAATGGACTGACTCGGTGTCCCCAGTAGGGAGGAAGGTACAATACCTCGCCTGGGTAGAGCTCTGCCACTTGAGCGTTGACAAGAGGCTCGCTGTCGCCCAGTTGCTCGAGCTGAGATTGGCGGTCGTGGAGATGGCCCACTGGGTACATTCGCATCTGCTCCCATTCCGTAGGGGCAATCAACCAGAATCTTTTACACCCATGAACTTGGGCAAACATATTGTGTGCGCCATCGTAGTGCAACCCTGTCACCGTTCCTGCCCTTGCAATCCACAGGTTTGTGGTGTGGGACAAGGCGCTGTGCTGTTGGCCCTTTGCCGGTTCGGAGAATTGCAAAAAGTCCCTTGGTGAAACCTGAGCGTCAAGTGCACTCTTTTCCAGATCAGGCTCCCAGAGATTTGAAATGTAGCTTGGTGTCTCGTCATTGAGGAATTCTCGCATTGTGACGCTATCTTGTACCACTTTCGGCTCCGGAATTGCGCGACGCAGACGCTCGCTAGCGTGTCTCATGAACTGTTTATCATGCTCATACACAAAAAGATTTGAGTGGTCGAGGTTTTGAAAACGCAGAAGAGAGATTTCACCAAGCTCGGTCTCTAGATACTCGGCTTCCCAAGCCGACACCGCAGACCAATTTGCAGCAGGTGAGCCCGTCAAAATCGTTGGCAACTCTTCACTCCTCGACCAGGAATCCCACGCCTCTCGATTCACGTCAGAGCCCACGTTCATCCAGCCTGGTGCAACTGTTGCATTCACCAACCTGGTGCTACCTCCGCCGCGCCACGCCGCGCTACCAATCTGCGCGTCTTTCGCACCGTCACTCCGCGAGCTTATGAATGCGACCACAAGAGACCCGCATGCCGTCGCGAGGACAGCTGGCCATTTCACAAAGCTCACGGCTGATTCTCCGCCGTGAACATTTTTGCGAGTCGCCGGTCGTTTCCGAGCCATCCCGTTCTCCACGTCCACGTCTCTTCTTCTTCTTCTTCTACTCTTCTTGCCGCCTTGCTCACGTGCGCGAGGACAGTTTGTGAGCACGTTGCTTACAAGTCTAATTCTAAAAAGACGCAACCTGCACTCGGCACATGAGCTCCCTCACTCTTTCGATCTTCCACGTTATAGACAATTCATCACTGCTGTCCCTCGATCCCTTGGACGCGTGTCCTATTCACCTCCACACCCCTCTCAACAAGTTTAATATTTATAAACTCACACCTAACTACTATCATATAAATTTAAACCACACGAGGGCTCTAGATCACGGCAATCTCACAATTATCACGTGTGTACTTGCGCTATAGTTTAGTATAATTGTCGGATATAGTCTTGGAGGATGTTGGATGTTGATGAAAATCTGAATTCTGATTTTGCTCTTTTCACACTATTTGTTCTTCTTGTTCTCTGGAATTTGGGGTCTTTGGAAGAATAGCTTTTAATTTCGCCAGTTGAGCTCAAGGTGTTTCTCGGTCGAGCAGTACAACAAAAACGCGACGTACACGATCAGTTTTCGGGTCAAGTCTGTCCACGGCCACAAGAAGCACATCTTTGAAATTAAAATTCAGAATTTAGAAAGGGAGCCTCGCTCCTGACAATTTGCTTAACTTTAGAAGAGTCTCTTAGCTGCAATCTGGCGTGGACTCTGTTGCACACGGTTTTCATATCCGTTTCGCCCAGACACCTCGCTGCGTCTGTGGGATGAATTATATCCTGACAACAAGGCCTTTTGCTTTGAAATGTGTGAAGCTTTTAAGCTTTTGACCGATGCTGATGCTGTCGTGGCTTTTGAAGACGAAGACTTCACCAGCTTTCTCATCAGCTCTAAAGAGTTCATCTGCTAATGAATAGGAAGTTTCATGATTGACGGCCCTGTGTTTGGCGGACTCCCTGTCGTGATTTTTCCGGCTATTGCGGGCATGACAAATTTCAAGCCCGTGCGTGATGACGAGCGAACCAAGCTCGGTCTCGCTCAGCTGTAGTAAATTTTAAGCACGGTCAACTTCGATCAACAGAGAACGCCAAGTCAATGTGCCTCACGTGCAGCTCGTCTTCACGGAAGAACGCTTGGTATATATTCGCCATAGTTTGGTCTCTTTCATGATATCGGCTGGGCTCCGTCTGATTAACTGTTGATCTCCCTCTTCATGGTCCAATCCTTGGTGTATGTTGCAAATACGGGTTCATTCGCATTGGCCGGCTTCAAGATCTAGCTGTGTTTCACAAGCCGCTTCAAGCACCGACCTTAGATGACGAGATGCTTCAAGCAGAGACACTTCCTTGGAACGACTTGAAACCTTTCAATCTAGGGCTCCAAGAGAACCTTCTCAGTCCTCTTTGCTGATGCGAAGGATCACTTTTCTCATGGAACCTTCATCGCAATCCTCTCTTTGCCAAACCGCGACCACGTCCCGCGGAAGCACACCGTGCGTGCTCTGGGTTGTCCACGTCGATGAACCACATCAGCCGGCGACACAGCATTGCGTGGAGGTCAAACCAGCAAGACCGCATGCTTGCATCGGAAATTTTGCATTTCGTTTTTACTGCTATGAACACTAAACAGTTACAGCAATTGCACTACCCTTCGAGACAACCGCACGTTCATCAGCGAGGACACATTACGCATACGCCCGCACGCAAACCTGGCAGTCACGACTACATCGAAGCAATAGAGGAGCGAGGTTAAATTAACAAACAAACAAAGAGAGAGAGATAGTGCAAGAGAGAGATAGAGAGAGAGAGGTATTCGCATGTGCGGGCTGGACGTGGAGGTGTCGCAGAACAGCGGTATCTCGGGCGTGTGCGAAGAAGTAGAGTTCTACGAGGATTCGGAAACAGGGGATGAAGAGAGTGTGCGCGCAGCACTGTGGAGACGCGGGCCTGATGGATGTGGCAAGGCGACTGTCTCGGTGGCTCAGGAAGGGTGGAAGATCGTAATGCGAGCGTCGGTGCTGAGCCTTCGAGGACCTGCCCGACAGCCCTTACGAGACGCGCAAGGAAATTTGCTCGCGTACAACGGCGAAGTGTATGAATCGGACTCAAAGCTGGGGATGGACATCGGGGAAGGGGCCAGCGATACTCTTGCGGTCGCAAGCGCTTTGGCTCGCGCAGCAGGAGGACTGGAGGCTGGATCTGGATCATCTGACGAAGAGGAGAGGCTTACGGCCGCTTGGGCCATGGTTCGCGACACACTTGAGGGTTTGAAAGGACCGTGGGCTCTTGTGTATTGGCACGCTTCCTCGCAAACTCTCTATTATGCAAGGGACCGGTTGGGGAGGCGAAGTATGCTGGTCGGCTCGGATTCCTGGAGTGAGCAGCATCCTGTTTCGTTTCGAATCGCATCCGTGGCGGAGGCGCATACCTCGCCCTCTGACTGGCTGGAACTCGCGCCTCGAGGAGTTTACCGCATCCGCTTCCGAAACACAATAGACCGCTTAATACCTGATATCCTTCCCTGGAATGAATTGGCCTTCCCAAAGTCAATCTCGATGCCGGAAGGCAGTAGTAAAGAAGCAGAGGTTTCAGCAATCCTCCATAGCGCAGCAGACCTGAAAACCGTTCTAAGCGAGGCTGTACGAAAACGCGTACAGTGCAACAATGGTTCGCAGATTGCGATACTTTTCTCTGGGGGGCTTGACTGTGCTGTGCTCGCAGCGCTGGCTCACGAACACGTTCCATCTCAACAGCCAATAGATCTCCTGAGCGTATGCTTCAAGAAGGAGCGCGATAGCCCAGATAGACTCACAGCTCTGCAGACTTGGGCAGAGCTTAAATTACGATTTCCAGACCGAGTTTGGAACTTGGTTTGCGTCAACTCATCGTTTGACGAGGTTTTCCAATATGAGCGACGAATTTACTCCCTTATTGTGCCAAACACGACGCACATGGACTTCAACATTGGCGCGGCGCTTTGGTTTGCCGCTAGCGGGAGAGGAATCCTGTGCCAAGCTTCTGCGGAGACATCGGCGAGTGATCTCCTTGAGGAGGACCTCTCGGACCTGCTTCAGCGAAGCGGTGACCTCCCTAGCACTGCGAAACCAGCCACGAAGGAGCCATTAGCCCCACCCGTATGCGCGGTTGCCGGACCTCGGTGCAGTGGCCGTGGGAAGCCCAAATGTTCTTTCAAGGCGTGCGGAATCTGCTGTAGATTCAAGCAGTTGAACAGTGATGACTGCGAATTAGCTTGTAGCGCGCATAAGCTGAATAAGAGAGGCCAGAGCAAGAAGAGAAAAGCCGACGCCGTGGTTGATTCTGCAGAGGGCGGCGACGCCAAAAAAACTATTTTAGAGCCAGCAGATGTGACTCCTGCTGTCACGTATTGTACCCCAGCAAAAATTCTTTTGAGTGGGCTCGGCGCAGATGAGCTGATGGGCGGTTACGGCAGACACAGAGTGGAGTATAAAAAAGGTGGCTGGAAGTCCCTTCGCGAAGAGATGGACCGAGATATTGGCAGACTCTGGAGCCGAAATCTTGGTCGCGACGATCGATGTATTTCGGATCGCAGCAAGGAAGTTCGGCAACCTTATTTGGATGAAAATGTCATTGCAGTTTTGCACACGATTCCGACGCAATTTATTACGGACCCCACACTCGGTGCAGGCTTGGGGGAAAAACGGCTGCTGAGGTTGGTTTGTGCTCAGCTGGGGCTCCAAAAGACAGCAAGGCTTGCGAAGCGCGCCATTCAGTTCGGCACGCGTATTGCCCAACTCTCACGCGGGCATGCCGAAGGTAGCAACCGGGCATTCCAAGCAGACACCCCTTACGAGTTGAAGAGCTAAATTCGCAAGGGGACCTGCGGGGGTATATTGTTTCTTGAAACAACAACATGTAAATATCGATATTGAGAGAAAAAGTACGCCAGAAGTATATTTCGTTTTATGTTAGAAGAACAAATTGCCAAGCCATCAGGCAATTTCGCTTGTAAAAAATAAGCACGTAAAATTCACACAATTAGTCGTGGAGTGGAGCGCAGGCAGTCCACGAAAAAGTTTGACAGATGCCCAGCTCAAAGGTGCGTCTATTATTAAGAATGAGACTGCAGAGGCGACACGCCTACCGAGTGCAGTAACGACTGAAGATTTTAAAACGACACACGCGGCTAGAGTCTGCCTTCGGCGGCGAGAAAGTCAAAAAGGGCATCGTGAAACCAAGGGACAGGAACATGGTGACCAGCCTCGTGCTCGCGAGCGACACCGTTGTTGAATTTTCGCCACAAAGCTTCACTTTTACTCATGACGATCATACGGTCCATCGGACTGTACACGTGTAGAGATTTGACCTGAGGGCAAACTTTGAGGCTCTCCGAGAAGGCATATCCGGAGCAAAACACGCCGACCTTCATCCCAAACTCCTCGGCCATACCTTCTGAGCAGATCAAACTTGCCAAGCTCGCGCCCTGGCTGAAGCCAACCACACCGTCGAACGGTTCCCCGGCATCTTTGTGCTTTTGCACGGTCATCCTGACCGCATCTAGCGACTCTTGCACACCAACGAGATTGGCGGCCCATCGAGCATCCGTGCTCTCACTTGCATCTTCGCCTGCCAATTCCGTTTCGGTTTCCGTTTCTGATCCACTTCCCGTTTCGCCCGCCTTTGCCTTCCACCACCAAGCCCTTGTCAAACACGCTCTATTCGCCTTGGCAGGGTCGCGAGCCTTGGTCTTCACCGAGGCGTTGCCGCCAAGCCTCACTTGCGCCTTGACGACGTGAGGGGCGTCCAAAGCCACAAGCCTCACCATCGCGTTAGCTTTTCTGACAATCTCGACGGCATTGGCCGGATCCGGCCGGTTTCCTTCGCCATCAATCTCGATCAATTCCGCTCTCGACGCGTCGGCCTCAGCTTCGGCGTTTGCCAAGTCCCTGCTCGCGACGTCGGTCCCACCGCACGTGGGAGCGAGTACGTTGGCGCGTACGCGGGGACCCACGTGCTGCCCGCTCTCCTGATCGCGTCCCAAACGTACGCCGGTAAGGCGCTCGCAGCAGACGCGCCCATTCTGATAACGCCCGTGCAGGGCCAGCAGCTTTACGCTCCGCATGCCCCACTCTCCAACTGCTCGTCCCGACTGTCCCTGCTAGTCCCAACTCGTCCAAA
The DNA here is from genome assembly GCA_012862575.1 of Parietichytrium sp. I65-24A. NCBI lineage: Eukaryota > Bigyra > Thraustochytrida > Thraustochytriidae > Parietichytrium > Parietichytrium sp. I65-24A. Next base: position 174,859 of record BLSF01000010.1, read on the forward strand.
CTCGTCCCAATCGCCACGCTGTCCCAGTGGGCGCGAACAACGCAATTCAGCGCTGGGACGCGCGCGCAACTGTGGGATCTGTGGGAGCTGTGGGAGCTGTGGGGTCTCTTTGAGTCGCAAGCTCTGAGAAGTAAAACGTGAAAAGACGGAAGGGAAGGACTTGGGGTGTGAACTGCTAAGGGATGTATGGGGTTAATTATAGGAGTGAGAGGTCGGGAGGGACTGTTGTGGTGGAAGTAGTTAGTGGCATGCGTGTGAATGAATAATGTCATGACGTGCGCGGACTTGCCGGAAAGGGGGAAAACGAGAAGCAACAAGTAGATGGAAAGGACTTGTTTCGGTCCTTGTTGTTCGGTTTCAGCTCCTTGTCGATATGAATCCGTGGACAGCGTTGTGAATTGCAAGAGCGGACGGGTTCTGTCGTGCTCTCCGCGAGCAAAAGAAATAAATCGGACAACTCCGCAGGGGAGACCAGTTGATGTGCCAAACTATGCACAGATGGCACAACAGGGCAATGGTTGCTTGTTTGTCATGCCTGTCATCGGGACTGGTGAGGAGGCTGAGAAGAAAGAGTAAAGTGGGAATTAAAGATGAACGACTCTCGACTCTGATTAGCGTGGAAAAGGAGAATGGATTGTGAGAAAAAAAAAACATGCTCCCGCTCGCACTTTTTACATGCTGAGCCAGTATGTGCGGCGGCGCAGCCAGTTGTAGTCAGGGAGCTCATGGATTGGACCAACCGCAGCCATAGCGATATCCTGGTCGTTGATGTACTTGGAAGCAGTTGCCTTGATGGTAGCTGCGTCAACTGCATCGATGCGAGCAAAGATCTCTGCAGCAGTCAAGCGGCGGTTGTAAGTGAGCATCTGGCGGCCGATGTCCTCGCAGATCTGGGAGGTAGAGTCCAAGTGAGCGAGCATGGTGGCCTTGAGCTGAGTGCGTGCGCGAGCGACCTCGGCGTCAGACACGTCGTGGCAAAGGCGAACCATAGACTCCATGGTGTAGAAGCAAAGGTCGTTCAATGTAGTTGGCTCGGCGACAGCGTAGACTCCAAAGAGACCAGTATCTTTGTAGCAAGAGTTAAAGCTCATGATCGAGTGTGCAGCCTCGTTCGCAGCAATGTCCTGGCAGAGCTTTGAACCGGTGTGCGCACCCACACCACCAGTGCGAGACCAGCAGCCCAACATAGTCTGCATGAGCATAAGAGGGAAGGCGTCCTGAGAAGCCCATCCAGCGCTCTCGAATGCGATTGCAACATGAGCAAGGTTCTGGCTATCCTCGCGAATGCGAATCTCGCTTCCCACAAACGAAGCAGGCTCCATAGCAGCAGCTGCAGCGTTTGGAGACTGGGATGGCAGGGAGCCGAAATGCTTGTCAGCAAGGTCGGAGAGCTCCTTGTGGTCCACAGCGCCAGCACCCGCGACGACAATTCTTGGGGCAGTGTAGTGGGTCTTGATGTACGATGTGAGGTCATCGCGGGAGATTGAGAGGATGTTCTCAGTAGGTCCGAGGATGGTGCGTCCGAGACCGCAGTTCATGTAGGCGGTTTCGTGGAGTCTGTCGAAGATGACTTCCTCTGGCTCCTTCTCCACCTCCTGCATCTCGCGCAAGATCACATCGCGCTCGCGGTTGATGGCGGAAGGGTCAAAGGTGGCGTTCTGAATAATGTCGGAAAGGATCTCCATAGCCTTTGGCACGTCCTTCTTGAACACCTTGGCGTAGTAGACCGTCTGCTCCCTGCTAGTGTACGCGTTCAAGTGCCCGCCCATGTTCTCGATCTCCGTCTCCAGCTGGGTCTGGCTCCTGTTGGAAGTGCCCTTGAATGCCATGTGTTCCAGAAAGTGCGCCACTCCATTGTTCTTCTCGGTCTCATACCTCGAGCCAGCGTCGATCCACACTCCCACAGTCGCGGTTTCTCCGTGGCCACCCTCAGATGCCACGCGCAGCCCGTTGCTCAAAGTGCTGCATTCCGTCGCTGGGGCATTCAGAATGTACTGCGGGAACGCCTTTGCCGCCGCAGTCGACATGCGCCGCAGCGCTCCCGAGGACTTGACTCCGCTCAACATCTCTCTCTCTCTCTTTCTATATGCTCCGCGCTCTTCTCACTTGCTGCGTTCTGACGTGTGCCTCTTATCCCCGACCCCTACTGTTCGCTACAACTCTCCCACGAGGACGTCCGCGACGCTACTTGTTCTGATCGACGGATGGATAGCTCCCAGCGCGACCAAACCTTCTCGCAGAGTCCGCGGGTCCGACCCTCGACAGACGCTGTGCGCATAGTGCAATCGTACTGCTCGGCTACTGCGTTGTACCCTCTCCGCCACAAGGAGGGAGCGGCGCTAGACCTCTGAGTAAGACTGCTAATGGGTTAGGGTGTGGGTTAGGGTTGGAGCTGCTCTGTCTTGGAGCCGCCCACGAGCTGGAGCAACGAACTGTTCAGCGCGGAAGGACGTGAATGGTTCCTGGGCACTGGAGGTACGAAGGAACGGTTCTCTCGGTCCTGATAGGAGAGATAGGAGAGAGGGTAAGGGCTTAGTTCTCGGGCGCCACTCTCAATCAGACAACGCATTGGAAGGATTGGAAGACCCGAGGGATGTCATTTCCTCAGCATCATCTGAATTCTGAACAGACTAGACGACAGTGAATTCTGTTTCTTTTGCTTCTGGGCATTTCCTGATGGCATGTCGTCAAGGGGACTCACCACTAGTTCGCTACGCTACACCATCCTAGCCTCTGTCACATGACGCATTCTGTCATTCACTGTGATTCTGTCGATTTCTGTCCGGAGAAGCTGAGCTTGACTCGGAAAATCACACCGCATTTTTTTGAGATGAACAGCAAAAATCCTCCAGGGAAACGCCTCGTCCATCCAGGTTTTTGCTTTGACTCAGACAACTCAGACCAACGAGAAGAAAACAGAGAGGGCACTTACAACTCCAGTCGCAACTTTTTTGAGGACGCCGATTTGGATGACCAGCCTTAGAACCCGCAGCAGCAGGGCAAGGCCGTGAACTTCTCAACGGCGCTCCTGAGTGGGAACGTTGAGCAACTGGTCGATCATCAATGCACGACTCAGCCAATCGGAACCAGAATTACCGAGCACGCCAGACTGCGCAGCTGTGTGACCTAAGGGTTCGGATCCCTGTCATCTCTTTGCCCAACAAGTCCAACTCACATGACTTATTATGTTTTAATGCGACAAACAACTCGTTTCGCTCCTCAACAAATCGTGCAGGCTCGCGCTCGCATGTCGTAGAGGACTCTCACCCCTCAGCTCAGTTCAGGGATTCGTCAAACCTCAGATCACAAGTTCGAAACAAATGGGACGCGTTTCGCTATTTGGTAGCGGAGCTCTAGTAAGTCGCAGTTGACGGTCGCAGTAATCGGCCGCATTTCTTGATTTCTCATGTTTATTGAATAGTGGGACAAGACGTTTGGAGTAGGCGTAAATTAGACATTGAGCTAATCTCTCGGAAAGTGCAGAGGCACGTCGGATCTTAACAAACTGTAAGACGTGCGTGTTCTCAGAGTCAGTGAGTTACGGTAGTTCTACTGAGTCGGTGCGTGAAGAAAATTGGTCCCAATTTTGCGACTCCCCAGCAAGTCTAGCTATCGACGCGAACGGCGACCACTTGAGATTAACAGAATCAGTAAAATGATGCAACCGCTCTGGCTCTGGACCTGCACTTCTATTCTACAAAGAAAGGGAGGACTGCTAAAATTTATTGGCCTTCAAAACAACTGCAACAAAGGACATCCCGTGCAGGCAGCTGTATCTTCTCGCTGCTCACTCATACTCACGATTCTCACGATCCAAGAAGTTATTCGAGCAGGCCTACAACAAAGTTTGGGTCCCACGCAGGAATGCTGCTCGACCCTTAATACTCGTAATGCGAAAGCCACGTCGAATCTTACGGGCTAAAAGTTAAGGTGCGGTTTTTCATAGCCTCCAAGCAAATCCAAACTCTACAAACTATTGTAGTGGAGCGAAGAGGTTCAACTTGCTTCAATGGGAGTAAACGGCCGTATACTCGTGTGAACAAACGTAGAAAGTCAACGGGATCGACCTTTGCCCAGACCGGGAACAGTGCGTGAAGGTGCGTGAAGGTGGACGACCGGCGTGGACCATGGATCGCAGGGGCGAAGCGGCGTTCGATTGCGAAAAGCAGGAGAGAAATTACTGGAAGGAGTATGATGATCAGGATAGCTCCGAGGAGGACGAGCTGACCGAGACGTTGAAAGCCTCGGAGAAACTCTCCAAGTCCCAAAAGCCTCGCAATGTTCTCCTCTTGGCATTGGGGTTGTTTTCTGTCGTCGCAATTTGGAACAAGCATTATTCCGTGCCGTCGATGCCTGTGATCGAATCGTTGCCGGCGAACCCTCCCGAGATCGAGTATGAGGATGAGGATGAGTATGGCAACACGGTGTTGGATTGGAGCTTCGAACAACGCTGCAAAAACCCAGGGGCGTGGAACGATTTTAGTAGCTTCAGGTTGCCAGTGGAGCTCGCCGGTGTGGAGTCCATCCCTGTGTTTTATGATGAAAGAGCTGCCTGGGAATATGACTTGATGACCTTCCTCTTCGGCGAAAATCTGAATATAATCAAAGTGGATATGACTGGTGCTTCTCTTCCGGCAACGAACGCGCAGAAAGGCAAGAGCATTGTTGTGGTTCGGTATCATGCAACCAGCAAGAAAATTCTCAAGCAGCTATACAAATTGAAACCGGCCCTGGTGTTCTGCCTTTCTGACGAGCACATAAACATTGCCACAATAAATCCGAAGCTGCTCGAGTTTTTGGTGTACGTGCAGCGCTACGGGGGCACCGTGCTGCGTCAATATAATGATCCAAAAGTGAAATACCTTCCGGCCTCGGCTACTGAGAACCCAGTCCTCGTTCTTCCACTTGGCTTTTCATCTCATCAGGTGCCCCGGGATTTGCTTTACAAGCAAAACTTCTTGAACAGCACAGCACCGATTCCTCGCACTTCTGAGAGAAAGTATGTGCATTCATTCGTGGGAAACAGAGGTAGCCAACGGCCATATCGCCGACAGGTCTTCGAGAAAGTGTTGGCCATTGAGGACCTCAAACCCTTTGGCCAAAATAAGCCAAACGAACATGGATTCACTGAGTTGTACCAGAACTCCAAATTCGTCATAAATCCGATGGGCAAAATCAATCTCAACTGTTTTCGAATAACGGAGTCACTTATGGTCGGGGCGATTCCTGCTCTCCTCTCTGTGGACCAAAGATCAAATGCGCCAGGAGACATATCATACTTTTACGGGCCATTGCTTGACGGCAAAGGAGGAAAAGCAGACCTCGACACTTACCCTTGGCTGCTGGAGGACTCATGGGACAAACTTATCGAGAGAATGATCGAACTAGCAAAGGACGACCAAGCTGCGGATGAGTTCCAACAGAGGATGCTCGATTGGTGGCAAGAGAAGCTGTGCCAGTTTCGACATTTCATCAGGGTGGCGATTGGGCGTTCTTTTAAACGATTGAATCCATAACTGTAAACTCTTTGCCCAACCATGACTATCGCAATCGCTCAACATTTGCTAAGGTTTGATTGAGTTTTCCTCAACATGGTATTCTTTTTGTACACAATATGCGAAGGTTTTGTGAAGCAACCATTTCCGTTGCACGGACACCAGACTCGGAATCTGAGCACAGATTGCGTGTATCTCTTTTACGTTTTTACGAGAGAGTCTTTTGGTTCAAGATCAAATGCAAAGATTTGTCTTATATTTTGCTTCGTCGGTCTAAAAAAGGAGAGCTTACAAAGATATATACTTTTCAACTTTCTATTTTCTATAAAAAGGGTTTTCTCGCCTAATTGCTTTGCATCAACGTCGGACATGCCCACGAAATGCGCTATGCTCCTCGAGGAGCGAATTGAAGAAAGCTGGCGTCAACACGAAGAGATTCTAACTTGGGTGATGGGCCACGTTTGCTAGTCATGGAGCCCATCGCCCGATTTTCTACACAGCGCGCTGCGTGCGGACGCGTTTCACGCGTTTGCGCACCACATATCGAAGAAAAGAGGTGAAAGCTTACTCAAGGAGCTCCCCAAACTCTTCTTCAAGATTGTTGAGCGCTGCGAGATACTCCTCCTCCTTGGAGTGCGCCTCTGTTCCTTGGATCATGCAGAGCAGCACGATGGAGATCAAGGTCCAGGTGAGGATAGTTTGGAGCTGCATCTTTGTTCCCTACTCGCCCACGATAGATCACCAAGCTCGCCTTCCTGTCGATTCCTTGTCTGCGCAACTGATTGCTCGCGGTTCACGAATCTCAACTCGCGGGTCAGATTGATTCAGGGTTTGCCGTTTGCCCAAGCAAAGTCACAGTCTCACTTCGACGTTTTGAGATGCGCTCGCTCTTCGCTCACTGGGTGTGCAACAATATCAAGATTGACTAATTACGGCCATGTGGACATGGCGCAACTCATAGAGTACCGCGCTGGCGCGGAGTTTCTCGGTGCTTTTAATGCGAAGCTACTCTACTTTACGGGCACGTGGTTTGGCCGCGGCTCTGACAGCGAGCCATACGACCAAAGCGTTGCGCGAGAATCTGAACACGGACAGGATTGGAGTCGCCTGGGCTGGTGCTCTAATAATTCACCCGCATTTTGCCAGTACTGAGGCCGGATGTCAGACGGAGCTCTTCAAGAGCGAAGTCGCTCTCACACTGTCAGTGCGCGAGAATACACGTCATAAGATCTCCCATCTCCCAAGTTTATGTCCGTTTTGAGAGGAAATTACTAGTAAAAAAACCATGGCCGTCGCATCAATCGATTTGCTGTTCACCTAAGAATGCCCTCCAGAGATCGCTGGCCAACCAACCAGCACTCTACTCTGCGCTCTGTGTTGTCGACAACTCATCAAAGGGATTGCACCAAAACAATGAATGTCCATGTCAAGTACGACACTCAGAATTCAGAGGACGAGCTTTGTGCGTGCTGATTGCTACTCTTCATCATGACTGAAGGCAATTTGTCCTGCAGCTCTCCCGCTTTGACATTGACAGGCTCTGGGAGTTGCGTTGCTCGTTCTTTGGGGCCTATTACGAGACCGACAGAGTCGTTCACAAGTGCAGTGCCATTACAATTGGAGTGCACCTCCAATCGTTTTAATATAGAACAACAAGCGTTTTCTGTGAAATGGCGACGAACCATAGATCGCCATGAATTCACAGTCAACGCAAGCAACATCAACAGTGCTAAAGTGCTAATGGAACAAGCAGCACCACTGACTTGACTGATGTGAATGAAACTTGCTCTGCACTTGGCACTCGCACTAGTAGCTAGAGATCCACCAGGCCAAGGCCGGGCCCGGTCAGGGATAAACGGATATATTGTAAAACACCAAAGCGTAGATCTGATGCGCAGCTGTCGTCACAGAGAGACCAAAGTGACGCATTTTCTCGCATCGCCTTCAAAAAAAGTATGCGTTGAGTCATGCGCTGCGGCGCGTCGTTGCATTGCCCAAGTCCACCAGCAGCTTTGGTAGTTGAGCTGAATTTGCTCGTAAGGCGGCAAAAAACGAAACAAAAAAGCTGAGTTGATCAATGTTTTTGCATCGAAATGTACTATGCTGATTGGCGTTTCCGAGAGGCCATCCGGAGTTCACCTATCGTTTACTGTGGTGAAGAGGTGCCTGCTTGATGCAAAACCCTGCAAAGTGCACGCAAGTAAGCCTTTTTGTCTCTTAAGAAGAGGCACTGCCTTAATTCTTCCTCTGTTGTTTAAAGTCTCGGGTGTTGAAGAAATAAAAGCTTGACACAGTAGATCAAAAACAGAGTTAAGAATTTAGCCAGGTTATACCTGTTACGATACTGAGATCTCAAGTCAATCTTGTGTGGGCAGGGGGATGTAGGGGGGGATGAAGCAGTGTGAGAGCATTGCCAATGCTGTCAAAGCTCTAAAGTAAAATTACCGAATACACATTGCGTATGACCTGTGGGCTGTTTTGTTTGACAGATGCGAGGCGCAATTCTTGGGTTTCGAATCTTCCTTGAAAAAATTGAGAGGCAGAGCTGCGATAGAATACCGGGAGCCTACATGCAATCAGGCAATGAACGCTGACAGACATACAAGGCCAAGAGTAAGCGTCAACGAAAAAAATCGAGTCTCACTCGTAATTGTGAAACTCAAGTTCAACAACCTCTCACATCCACTGTTGCAGAGGTAGAAAGAAACACTCAAGAGCCGTGCAAGTGATCTGGTGATACCGCAGACGCAGACGCGGCACGAGGTTGTTGGCGACAAAAGAGACTCAACGGTGCGCGAAACGTGGTGATTGCTGCGCAAGAACGCCTGAAGTTCGAGGTGCTTTTGGCGGAGAGCTGCATGGCCAGACATCGCCGGGGCCAGCGATAAACGAACTCTGGTCAGCAGGTCATGGGTGGCTGTGCCTCTGCGCCAGTCCATTCCCTGGAGCTTAAACAGAACTCGACAATCGACAGAACACTTGTTCACAATGCAGCCGCGGAGAAGGAAGTGCTCAAAATATTGCTGCTCGGAACGGGAAGCAGCGGGAAGACCACCTTGCTGAAGCAATTCAAACTATTGCACACTAAACAAGGCCTCGGAGAACCGTCAACATACAGGGCAATCGTCTCCAACAATATTCTTTCTGCGCTTCTTCGAGCGTGTGAATACGCGAGTTCAAGAGAAGACTACGCAGAAATGATTAGCGCAAATACATCGAGCCTCATAACATGTTTGCGGGAGAACAGGGCTAAGACGCTTTGGGCACAGGTGGTGTACATGGGCGAGGCTGAGTACATGTGGGAAATATGCGAAAAGCTGTGGAAGGAGCCGGTCATCTCGCGTGCCTGGAAGGATCCATACAGCTGCATCGAGACACCGCTAAACTACTTTATGGACCGATTGCACACAATCAGGGAGGAAGGGTACGCACCATCTGAACAAGACATATTGCACGTCCGTCAGCGAACTACGGGTGTTGTCAGTGTTCCGATCACGTTCCGCGGTACAAAGGTCCGGATTCTAGACGTCGGTGGTCAAAAAAATGAGCGCAAAAAATGGATCTCCCACTTTGACAACGTTTCCGCGATCCTCTACGTCGTATCGCTCGACGACTTTGACAAGCCCATGCTCGAGGATCTGAGTGAAAATCGCCTCCAGGACTCTCTTAAAGTCTTCGAATACATCACCACCTGCCCCTACTTTGAGAGGACCAACATCATCCTAATCCTCAACAAGAAGGACATTTTCTTGCGCAAGGTGCGGGATGAGAAGGTCAACCTAAAGGACTACTTTCCGGACTACGATGGCGAGCTTGGCGACTACCGTCACGCCGTCAACTACATCAAGGACAAGTTTCAGGACATCTTTATTAAGAGCAAACAGCACCTCCCGATGGAGCAAATGCCAAGCATGGAATCGTACAACACTGTCGGCACTGACACGAGGAATGTGAAGCACGTATTTCGGTCGTGCCGCAAACTCCTCCTCAACGAAGCCCTGAACGAACTGGCAAATTAAACCTGTTGTCTATATGTGCTGCTCGCTTTCAAGCAAGTAAACAGTTCGTGGCACAGCTCCGAGACCCCACGGGGCGCTCTCCGCCACCCTCCATCCGCTTAAAAGAAGCGGGAGACGGATAGGTCCATACACGCGGTGCGCATTCCACACAATGTGGTCTTCAGGCCCGGTGGGGACGGACAGGACAAGGTAACGTGTGATCGAAGCGAGATGATCCATGGTCATCAAGTCCGCGTCCGCGCACACTGGATCGTTATAGCGACCCAAGCCGTCGTGCTGAAGAGCATCTGCAGCCACAATCAGATCAAATCGAGCCCCGACAGGAAACCGACCGCCTTGCACTGTCTCGATTCTTGAATCACCTAGTGTCAGTTTATTGTGCTCAATCGTCATAACCCGATGAGCACCCATCTCAAGAAGGAGGCCTTCAATAATAGGTTTTTGGCTTCCGACGACCCCAACCACTTTACCTGCGTTGAGAATAACACGCCTGGTTCTTATTAGTTTTGCACAGAGTAATTGAGCAAGAATGTTTTTGTACAAGAGTTGACACATTCGCGGCCACTGTGGACCGTTGGGGGGCCCCACTCACCTTGAATAACTCCAGCCGTTCGCAGGTGCACCAGTATACGCGCCACTACGGGCTCCAGGTCCCAGCACTGTTTGCCATACGCTGCAATTGCGCTGGCACTGTACGCATAGTGGGACCCTTCCCCGCGAAAGCTGTCGTCCACAAACAGCTCCCCATAACGCACTGGTATGGACCCATTGCGAGTGAAAGCATACTCCAGCTCTCCGGGAATGACCTTTGGGGGTCGCTCCTTCCTCCCGCTCGCCACTCGCTCAGCATGTGCTTCGAACGCCTTCGAGCACTCCTGAAGGACTCGCGCGAGGCAATCTTCCGCATCTCCTGCACCTGGTGGCGCATTTTCCTCGCCGCAGATAAGCGCAGACGACAACAGGAGCGCAGCGATGCCCGCACCAAGCATGGTCCGTAGACGGCTGTGCATCTTCTGAGACTCTGTCTCTTTGCTGTGCACGGACTCTCTGGCAGAGTTGTCAACTCCGGTCTGACGATGTCTGACTCATGGTTTTATCTTCCAAAGTAAGATACATTATCATTGATTTGGCTGTACTAGTACACAGAAATGCTAAATTCTACAGATGGAGGAAGGTTGGTGGGGCTTCTGCTTTGCGTGTCGCCAGTCGACACGAGACAAGACAAGACAAGAAGACCGTGAAGCACTCCCTCCCTCGCTAGGGTGGCCGAAAGCATTCACTGCTAGTTCTGAGAAATGAATGAATGAACGAACGAAGGGGTGAAAATGGAAATGAACGAATGAAGCAAAAACCCTGGGCGGGAGTTCAAGCTTGGTCCCACAACTGGCCGAGCGGAGCGTCTTTGCTAGACTGGATGACGTCCAGAGTACCGGCCTCAATGTCCTTGGCAAGCTCTTCGATAGACTTGTCAGCGTCTAGAACCTGCCACTTGTCCGTGGCCATGCTCATAAAGTTATCAAGCACCTTGCGCTGAAAGTCCTCTTTCTCGTATCTCTCCTCGCCGAACTGGCCGCGCTCCATTGCCTTCTCGATCGGCAAGTGCAGGAAAAAGACTTTGTCGGGCGCAGGAAGGCCCACCTCCGGGGCGCGACACCACTCCAGGCTCTGACCCTCCTTCGCGCCGGTGAAACAGACGCCACTGTATGCATAACGATCCGCAATCAAAGTGACGCCCTCGTTGAGCTTGTTCCGAATCATGTCCGCGGACTCCCACCTGTTGGCCGAGAAGAGCAAGTGAATAGCCTTGTCGCTCAGTTCGACTCCATTCTTCAAATACGAATCAATGATCTGCCCGGTTTGTGTAGTCCTGTCAGGAAACTTGCAAAGCTCGGCCTTGATCGACCGAGCCTTGAGGGCCTCGACAAGCCTCGATGTCTGCGTCGTCTTGCCGCATCTGTCCACGCCTTCGAACCTGTTCGCCGCCACATTTCCACCAATCATCATCAATCGTCAATCATCAATCGTCAATTATCCACACCAAAATCCATCGCCGGATCGCCGTATCAACCATCGCCAGCACTCATTCAGCATCAAACTTCCATTTCCATCCCTTCCACCCTTCCACATTTCCGCCTCCCCACTCCCCACTCCCCACTCCTTATCCACACTCCTTATCCACAACGCGGCAACAAACTCACACTATGAACGCTCCTCGACCCTTGCTCATCTCGGCATGCGCTGACATTATACGCTCCCTCACACCACACTCGCACCCTTGTCTTCTCTCTCTTTCTCCCTTTCTCTCTTTCCGAATCTCCTTCGCTCTCACAGCTCTCACCGTCGTCCTTCGCTCTCTTCGCTCTCTTTGCTCCTTGGCTCTTCCAAGGTCTCCTGCCTCGACCTTATTCTTATCCGTAGCCGTACCCTACCATATCTTGTCACATTTGAATTTTAAATTGTTTCTTGAATTTTGATAGAGAAATCAATAGTACCAATAGTTCTCTAATAGCAATATCACTGTCACGTGTACAAGTACAGATAATGGCGGCGTATACTTAGATAAGAATGATTACTTAGATAACCGAAGAAGAACAATAGAGCATTCGCGTCCAAGAAGCTTCAGGGATAAGGCTAGATGGTGTTATTATATTATTGCTTGGTTATTTGGCGTGGGTAGTGTGGAGAGGAGGAGGTGGACTCCTATCCCACAGTAGCGTTAGCTATGCCAGCCAAGAGTCTTCACGCCACAGAGCGGGGTAGAAACTGCTACGACCGGGCCAGATACAGCGCCTTAAGAGCAACTACCAAAGGCTGTAGCCACTTGAAGAAAAACCCTACCTGGGCCACTCTCCCGTCACATGGGTCCCTATGTTTGCCTTTATCTATGACTTTTGCGTCCACCTCACGTCATCTATTCACCTCTGTCACGTTCCCATCGTCTATTTCGGGTCCGCAGAACACGGCACCTTTGCGACACACCCACCCCTCCGTTACGCGGACCAGCGTCTGACGAAGGATTGGGTGGATGGACGGAGCAGGAAGGGTGCGTAAGGCTAGCTATCAGCCCATAAGAGCGAGGGGAGTCAGGAGAGGGGATAAAGGAGCAAGTGTCCGCGCGTACCAAAAGTCACACGGTTTTGATATAAGAAGGCGCGGCGGTAAGGTTTAATAAGGCCCGCGTGTGGTGCGAGAGCAGAGGTGAAGGAGGTGGAGATGGATCGCATGGATTTCGGCGGCGGCTGGGCGGATGATGACGATGTCATCGACCCAAACTATTTGCCAGAGTCGACGGTGACCGGCCCTGATGAAAAGGGGATCAAGACATACGTGTCGTACCGCCTGAACGATGGCGAGAAGCAAAAGATAATAAGGTGAGCCCAAGAGGTTTTGTGTTGTTGTTGTTGTTGTCGGTTGAGGGTACGGAAATTTTGCGAGGTGTTTATATCTTGTTTTTTTTTGGGCTAGGTGTTGCGGAGCAGTTGCTGACCAAGAGTTGTTTGTTGCGAGCGCAGAAAAGTGAAGGTAGTCACCAAGAAAAAGAGGGTGAGCAAGAGCATCCAGGAGCGCAAGGGATGGGCAAAGTTCGGCCTGTGCAAGGACGCTGGTCCTGGCCCTGAGGAGGAAACTACTATTGTGTCCCGTGACCTCGTTCGTATTGAAAACCCAGGTGAAGAGGCGAAGGCCGCCAAGCGCGAGGAGGAGGAGCTTCTCAAGCGTCTCAGGGAGGGCCGCGCTAAGCGCCAATTCAACAGACAGATGGAGGAGAAGCGTGCTGGCATCGAGGACCAGTTTGGCAGCTCCGAGCCTCCAAAAATGGGCGGCCTCCGCACAGGCACCGCCCTCTCCGAGATGGCTGCTCAGGGAAGCCTCCCATCAACTGGGAAATACGTCCCGGTACACATGCGCGGCGGAGCTGGTGCTGCTGGTGCCCCAGGCGGATCCTCCCTCAGCCGCATGGACGATGCTGAACAGAATACTTTGCGTGTAACCAACATTTCTGAGGATACAAATGAAGACGACCTCAGGGAGCTCTTCGGGCAGTTTGGAAGAATACAGCGTGTTTACCTTGCAAAGGATCGCGAAACTCAGATCTCTCGCGGCTTTGCTTATATCAGTTTCCTCTCCCGCCCATCTGCAGAATCTGCAATGCAAAAGCTCAACGGCTACGGATATGACCATCTTATCCTCAAGGTGGAGTGGGCAAAACCATCCACTCGCGATGACGCAGGCTCTCAGAGCGTGATGAAGGCCGGCATTGTTAGTGGGTACGGAGGTGCTCTCCCTCAGGGCCTTGGACAATAGTCTTCTTAAATTGCAAATCTATCCATCCAACAGTATCGCATTCTCATTCCCGTGAATTCTTTTCTCCCATCTTGACGCAAGACTTTGTGCTTCTTTCCTTTGGTAGCTTGTCGCTCAGCAGAATTCACAGGATGTTCCTGCGTTGTGAACCTTGCCTTGGCGGCAAACTCTCATTTGCAAACAGAGTTCCCCAAAAAAAAATAGAAAGACAACCTCTGATCAAAACGAGCTTCTCTTCACCTCATAATATTTATGTTTTCGAATCAACCAGAAGACGAACTGCTTCAGCACGCCACGCGACGCCGACTTGTATGGGTGCTCAACCTAAATTCTATTCTTTGATCCAGAACCTGTTCCGCATTTTCCGCACTTAGCGATCGGCTTGGTATGACACATTAGGTTGTCAATAATAATTCTAGGATAGGTTATTGTAGATGCTATTATCAAAGTCCTAGAGCTTCTCTGTCAGGATGAAACATGAATTATGATGAAACCCCTGAAACCATAAAACCTCGTCCGGATCACGTCACATTGCACCTTCCGTTTCGTGCTTTTAGCTTCGTCGTATACTCTGAAATACTCTGGTTACTTTGGTAATCTCTAGTATTCCATGGCGTTCCACAACCGAGACTGATAGTACCTGCTAGTGATGCCTCTGGCGAGCTCTTGTCTCCCTCTTACTTCGCCATTATGGATGCTTTTTAGGACCTTGGTCCGCACACTGAAATCCTACCTGCGCCTCATTGCTATGGTATTATGGCGCACATCTATAGGTTCAGCTTTGAATAAAGAGTCGTAGTTGACCGATAGGAGGCACTGCAGTGAGTACTAGTATCTCCGCGTCCGCGATGAAGAAATGTTTTAGCATATACTCTAGATACCTAGTGCTATCTCTGGCTCCTGAACCGGTTGCCACTGTCAGTGCTACTCCCCATATACACATACTCTCATCGTTTCCCGTAAAACGCCCTACCCACAGCACTCCTTGTCTAACGCTTCGCTAGCAATACTACTCTTCCATCTATCCACCCTATCCAAAGCCTAGAGCCGAGCTGTGTTAGGACGCCTTGTCTAAACCAGACTATGCTATGTCATAGGGCACGATAAGCTTCCTATACGAGGTCCTAGAAGGCGTCGAAATGTTTGCGCACCTGCTACGGATAAACCTAGGAGTAGAGAAACGCAAGGAGTGTCCACCAGGGAAGAGAAAGAGAGAAGAAAAACAAAGAGTAAGCTCACAAAGAGAGAGAGAAAGAGAGAGAGAGAGTACGATATCGGCGTTTTTGCAAGGGCTGTATTTCACCGCAGTGCGCGGGGGGTACGCGGGGGGTACGCGGGGCGGCCGAACTCAGCTGGAAGAACTAGCAAGGAAGCACGGAAAAAGAAAGGAAAAAAGAAAGCGAAAAGGAGGTAGGCGAGATCGGCGCTCACTGCGGGGGGTCCGCGACCTATCGCGCTGCGGGGACACCCTGTACCGCCAGCTGTGGGGGACGACTTGCTCGCTGGCAGAGCGTTCCCGGCGCGTAGCTGTGCGCGGTCGTGCGGCAGGAGGAGCGCTGGGTGCTGGGTGTGTGAGAGAGGAGACCGGAGATTGGAGATAGGAGAGAGCAGAAAGTTCAAAGCGGAAAGTGGTTTTGTAAGAGGGCCGCTTCGGAGAACGGAGAACAGAGAACAGAGAACGGAGAAGAGAAAGCGGAGGAGTTAGTTGATAAAAAGTTGCGGAAAGCGAACGGATACACGGATACATGGACACACGGACAATGTCGGATTCGCATGGGAGGCACTCGCGGATCAGTAGTCAATGGCTGAGCAACGAGGAGAATAGCAATGGCGGCGCGCCGGCGGAGGAGAGAGAAGAAATTCAGAGACAGGACGCAGATAGCACGAGCGGAATGACTACGCTTAGCGATAGGAAGAAGGAGTTCAGAATTATTGCCTTTATCTTGACCCCAACGATTATCACGACGATTGTCTTTTTAGCTGTGTATTGGAAGGAGGAGTCGGGGTGCGGAGTTCCTCTCAGACTTTGGTGCCTGATGGAGGCGCTGCGGCTGCTTATGAGCATCACGCTGTCTTGGGTGCTGCAGAGAGACGTGGAGCGGTCGCTGGAGCAGATCAACTCGTTGGACCGGCTTGGTCGGTTTGTGTCTATGTTCTCGTTCTTGTGGTTTATATTGGGGCACTTTTGGCTCTTGCAAGGTGCTACTGAATGCAGCAATTCAGCTCCGCACCTTTTCCATCTCATGGTTGCGCTCATAGTCCTGCAATACACTCTAATGCTTTTGCCTCTCATTGTGCTGCTGATTCTGACGCCGTTTCTGTGTCTGTGCTTGCCGTGCCTGCTTCAGAGTTATTTCTTCCTCAACAAAACACAGGTGAGGGGGGCCACTAAGAAGGAGATCAACAAATTGCCGACATTAAAGTATGTTCGGCAAGAATTCGCTCAGAAGGGGTATGACGAACAATGCAGCATCTGTATTGCGGATTTTGAGGAGGCAGAGACGGTCCGGGTGTTGCGCTGCAACCACGTTTTCCACCGAGATTGTGTTGATAGCTGGCTCACGTTAAATGGCACCTGCCCAATTTGCCGAAACGAAATTTCCAAAAAGCCGGTGCGTGGTCCCTTACCGTCGAATGCCGCAGAATCCCGCTCTTCAGCTTCTTCCCTATCCACATCGGCATCTTCCTCAAATGTCAATCTGGAGGAGGGCTCTGAAGATGGCGAGGCACCGAACTCAGGCGGTCTCGACACCCCTGCAGACGCAGCACCCACCGCGGGAGAAAGATTGACCGCCACAGGGACTCTCTGGAGGCGAATGTTCAGCTTCAGAACACTCTTCTCCCGCCGACGCGCGCAATCAACAAGGAGGCTGTCGATGGACACGAACTTGGAGATGCGTGCTGCGCAAGATAGTGTTGCGTCCCCAATACAAGTGTCAAGTGATTCGCAATGCCAGGATCAGCCATGGTCTAGGCATGCAATAAACAGTGTGTAATCTCTGGCGTCTTGCAATAAATATCCACGCCGCCCACGCGATGATGCTTGATGCTTGATGCACGGTCCGAGAAGCTTTCTGTTGCTGTTACCTTCGCCTCTCTGCGACATGGCACTCACACAAATGCCGTCCGTTCTTGTTCATTTCTTTGTCCATGTAAATTGCTTAATTTCGCCCATCAAGATTTCAGTGTGTGCTCAGCAAGCCGCTTTGCCTGCGGACGAATCTCTCTTCAAGCCGTTGCCTACCACGAGTCGGACCATGCGTGCTCTTTTGGGAGTTGTCCTCAGGACATGTGCTTTATAATATATTACGTTTGCCTTCTCTCGCATCGCGACTCTTGAGTTAAAAACCTGAGCTTTCACAGAGAGAAGAGAAAACTGAAGTACGTAGTGGTACACAGATTTCAAATTATATATAAATCTCGACAATGTCTATTTTCCCTCCGAAAACGTTTTCAAACCACGGGCTCATTGTAGTTGACCAGCTTGCACCTTGGTGGGCAGCGCAGAGAGTCGACCCGCAACTTAAAACACAACCTATCCTTTTACGCTTTGACGAGTCGAACTGAGCGGAGGGAGAGCAGCATCAGTCATCTCCTGGTCGATCAAGAGCCAAGATGCATTCGAAAGAAGAGCGAACCCATGATTATATTGCTTTTTTTAAACGTCAAGAAGTGCGAAGTTTTCATCTCAGTTCAGCTGTTTTTGCAAAGACTCAATCTGGGGCTCTCGGTGAGGAATACATGATATCAGGCGCCCTAGTTGTCTTCGCCATACAGAGAGCATTTCGGCGGTTGATGCAAGGCTCTCGTTCGACAGCGCTATTCCAGAGGCGATTCCCGCATCTTCCTCGACGCCATGGGAGTCTGCATGGCCAATAAAAAGGCTTTGTGCAGCTGCGCTTGCCGTATGAACAATTCTCGTGTCCAATAACCCTGCAGACCCAAAAAGCAAGAGGGCTATGTCGTATACGGCGCGAGCAGCAACGTCTCTACTAACAAGGTACATCAATATGTCTGTCAATACCATGAGTTCGTGCAGCGTTTGAGATAAATCCCGCGGGGAGCCTTCAATGGCACCGAGCATCCGCCCAAGCCAGGAAACCACCTGCTCCTCAAGCGCATAACGATCATTGGAAGCAAGGGACCCTCTTTGTACGACTGCGCCAGGAGTTATGTAATGCAGCACAATATGCTTGCGCTCGTATAACGAGCCGTTGCCGTGTTGGCACGAGATGACTAGATGCCCCATCGAGTACTGGCTGGACGTTGCTCGCTGAGTGTCTTTGCCCGGGGTAGATTTCGAATTCAGGCGATCTGGATGTAGCCCCACAGTCAGCACACGAGTGTCGCCCGGCGCAATGTGGAACTTGCAAGGAGCATCAACCACGAATACTGCAGGAAGGAGTACAAGGTTTAGAATCACCTCTGCATTCTCGGTTTTGCTAGTGTTCTGCAACACCAGGCATTTCTGGTGTTTGTTCGCAGCGGGGGACAGATCCAACTCAATGACCTGCTTGGAGCGTCCATCACCCTTTAGAGGCTGGTCTTTGCTGCTTGTAGGAGCAGAATTCGAACTTGGGGCCACAAATGATGTCGATGACATGTTGCTTTGACCAGAATCTGCGTGACTTGCCAATTCTGCCAAAGCCAACGTCCCAGTTCCTGCACTGTCCTTGTCTGCAGACACAGTCAGATTGTCCTTGGTGCGCGTTGCAAATACGCGAAGCAATGGTTGGATGACTTTTCCTTTGACCATGAAATTGACAGTATGATCTTTGATGAAATCACAGGACACTGTCACTTTGATCCCATCTTTACCTAGGGCGATCGCCTGAGTTGGCATCACAGACAAATAAACACGTTGCTGACACGATGGCGGTATGATCGCCTTCTGTACTGGCACCGAGGAAGGCTCGAGCATAAATTGAACAGGAAGTTTCTCTGGGGCGTTGTGAGTGAAAATAAACGACAGAGGAAGTCGGGAGAGATTCTTCACGAGGAAAGAAAAGTGGCGAACACTCCATCCAAGTACCGAAGTGCCCATGTTGACCACCGCAGTCTCTGAAGAATCAGTAAGCTCTTTCCCTCCTACTGAGACCGTGAAGAAACTCTGCGCTGAAGATGAGGGCGTCAACAAACCCGTCGATGAGCCAAGAGAACTACCAAGGACGAGATCAGGCTCCGAAGCAATTGCAGCGCTGTAGGAAGACGAAGTTACCACAACGTCAAGGCTCACACGTAGCACCTTGATTGCTGTTGAGCCGGACTCCAGGAATAAGACATAGGTGGAAAACGATCCAAATCGATCGGTTGAGAAAGTAAGCACAACGCTGTGGAAGTCGTGCGCAGACTGAAGCACGCCTCGCGACTTGGACAGTTCGAGCCACGGCCGTTCGCAGCTATCGACGACGAAAAGTTCGTATTCTACAGCACCGTGACCGGTGTTTTCTATGTTGATTTCCCATTCCACAGGGCCACTGGCAAACTCCCGCTGACCTACATCTGCTTCGAAGCGATTGTTGGACCCAGAAATGGGCGTGCATCCCCGCAACGCAATGTTTGAGAGCTGCCTCATCTCCACAGCCGCATTCATCAGAGCTGTCGGCGTCGGAACTTTAGAGTCCGCGAATGGCTCTTGGTTATCGAGGAGGCCGAACAAGGATGAACTGCTTGACTGGGAGCTGATCGACGATGAAGCGGAGCCGAGCTCGTGATGCGCAACTGTACCGCCCGTCAAAGACTCTATCTCCAAAAACGTCACATTCATCTGAGGGGAAAGCGGTTCAGGGTCGGGGCGAGCACCTTTATCCGACGGGGATGCTTTACCATGAGACTCTGGGGGATAGGAGTCGAGCGACTCCTCTAGCAAATTTGGAAGGTGGTTACCACTCTTGCTTCTCGTAGGTCCTTGTGCCATCGGGGTGGCAGAGCTTGGAATTTCTTGATCCCGTATTGAGCTGTCGTGCAGAATTGACACAGAGATGCTTTCCTCCGAATTTGGCGAATGTACATCGATAACACGAATAGTACTCACGCGCTTCTTAGCCTGCGGTTTTGAGCTAGAGACAGCGTCTCCCTCGGTTTCATTGGGTAGTGTAGAAGCCAAGTCTGTCCCTGTGCTCGTAGAGCTGCTACTCGGCGAAACGACGGCGCTGCTCTCCGAGTGCCCGGGCTGCTGAGGAGCCACATACTCACACAACTTCACCGACACATAATGAGATTTCTCGGGTTCCACCGTCACCTCGCGTTCAAGGAATGACGGAATTACCTGGCGGAAGCCCTCGTCCGCCTTCTTGATTGATCCGGCCGGTTTGGAGGCCAGATTCTCCACCAATACCAGGCGATCTTGGCCGAGATCAATCGGAGTTGCTTCGAAGCGGACTGTGAGGGCGGTGCGAGTGGAAATGTTTCTCACCCAAAATCCTTCGTCCAAAGATTTTTGACTGAGCAGCACGACATCGCTTGAGAGCGGATTTGTGAGAAAAACCACCTTCGAAGAAGACAGAGCAAAGGTCTTCCCTGGCTCCAGACTTCCTTGGAGACGCATTTCATATCGCTCCCCTTGCGCTTCGACTCGTATGCTACCGACAGTCACATCTGCGAAATTCCCAATGGGCAGTCGCGCCCCTTGAACGGGTGTTATTGCCACACGAATGTCTTTTGACTCGTCGTGCGACAGCTTGACTTTAGATATCTCCACGTTTGAGACACGTAGCATAATGGAAATTTCCACCAAATCGGCCCACTGATCATCAACGACTGATCTCAACTCGCACGTTGTTGGCTCACCATATGAGTTTTGCAAGGTGAACCATGCGTTACAGCTTAATTTGTCTTCTTTTGCTGGAGAAGGCACCAGCAATGGTGGCATCTGTAGTTCGGTTGGCAACTTGACCACTCTGTCAACCAACACGCCATGGATTGGCACCCGAACCACGTCGCTGGGGTTCAAGCCGTTTTCCAGCACAAGACAACCTTCCAAGGGGTATGTAGGCTTTTGGGACTCTCCAAACTCTCCTGTGGCAGACAGCGAGAACAACACCTCGTAAGACTCTTTGCTCGAGCTAACCTTTGCATCTACCGTGCACAAGTCTTCGTTGATACCTTCGACACGGACTTTAATCTGGTCTGCGATGCCGGGATACACGTTTTCGACGCGTACTACGTCTTGAAAAGACGAAGTGCCACGAAGCAGTTTGCCTGCATCGATTTCACTTTTAGAGAGCTTCAGCCTGTGCACGCAAAGCGGAGCAGAGAGCACGTAGAGCTGAAAGATCGCTCCGCCAGTTCTCACACCGAGGAGAATGCTCAAGGGCTTGTCTGCCCCCTGCACTTTCTCAGCTTCTCGCAAGCGAACATGAATGCTTGTGCTCTCCTCGGGCCTAAGCTCCATAACAGTAACGTTATCATCTGACCGAAAGCTCGCCTCGAAAATCTGGTCACTTGATTCATCAAACTCATCTGAAGAGCTGTTCAAGAACACGAGCTCAATGGGAAGAGAGTCGCGCGATCCGCCAGGATGCCTGAGTACTTCGCTTGTCCACTCACCTGTACGATGAATGCTCAAGTCTTCGGTGACGAAACTGACTCCAAGCTGTGCTTGGCGATATCTGATCAGACTACTGATCCAGTTCAGAGGCGAACTCTCCGCGGGACGAAGGACCGCGTCAATATACAAGCGCTTGACGTCTTTGTTGATGGTGTTTTCCAATAGAAAGTAGGTTTTCACGAATCCCACAACGTCCGGGCAATCATCTAGAATGTGCGCACGAATTTTAAGAGTCTGCTCCGCGCCGCTCTGAATGGTACGAGTTTCCAGAGGCTCTTGATTCCCGACTTCTTCCAGACGAAAGGGAAAGCTGCTCATCTCTATAAATCGATAAGAGAGGGGCAATTTCTTCGTAAGATTCCGAATAGTGATCTCCAGATCATGTGTGTCAGAACGCTCCATCTTGCCCAAGTGAAATATCGAGTCCTTGATCTCCCAGTCGCTCACACCAACCACAGCTTTAACTTTGACTGTACAGGTGAACTCGCCCTCCATGAACACCTGAATACCACCATGAATCTCTCGCGAATTGTCACGCAGCAAAATAGGCTCCAAGAACACCCAGCACGTCAGTACTTCGTTCGGCTGCAGGCGTACCTTTTCCATGGGCTTGGTCCTCTCCAAGTCGGCGTAAACAACGACCTGGCGCTTGAGATTCGATTGCGCCGAAATCTCTAGCTCTTCTCTGTAAATGTTCTTGAGGCGCAAAGGCAGCGGCTTGATTTGGCTGTTATCACCACTTACATAGCAAGAGCCAAAGTCAAGAGCGCCAGGCTGACCACTCAGACTGCTATCTAGATCTAAAAAGTGAATGTGCATAATGCTGTATTTTGCAATAACCGTTTTGGAAACGCTTGGTCCGCCGCTGCTCGGGCGCCCCGTTATTTTGATGGGCTGATTACGCTTCCCGCCGCGTTCTTCGTCCTGAATAAAAAGTTTCACCTTTATCGTGCCCGAACTAGACAATTCTACCTCAGTTGGTTGCTCGTCCTTGCCGACGGAAATCATGAACTGACAGGAGTTTAAAGCAAAGCGCTTACTCCGCATCACCACCTTAAGCTCTGCCTCCAGCTCTTGGCGACTTCCGAGTGCAACGATTCCAAAGTCAACCACCTTTGGCGAAATGTCAAAGTCAAAGGCGCGCTGAGCCGTTTCATGGCGAGCCATAACCGTACTTTCCTGGCTATCGCTCGTGGGGGAACTCGGCCGAGACCCACTGCTGAAGGAACCTCGGCTAAGCCATCGTTCCCGTTCCGGCGTCCAACTACTCTCCCGGCCACCCAAAACACCTTTTTTAGATGCCTTGCTGGGGGTGTTAAGACCAGCGGGTCGCGGGTGAGACTGCAAATTCAGAGGTGTTGGTTCTCGCAGTTCCTGCAGCATCCCATCGTCTGATGAAACGATCTCACTCTCGATAGATTGGGCAGCGGAGACCAACGTAGGAGATGCCGGTGCAGCAGGATATCCGCTTATCGTTGCTGATCCAGACTTCGGCTGGGGGCTTGGCGGGCTCGCTTGGGAAGGCAAATTTATCTCATTTGGCTTTTGAAACGCGGAAGGATAATGATCCACCTCAGACATATCTCGCTGGGAGGAGGACATGATGGACACTAGCTCAGGGCCAAGCGCCACGATTGGAGACGTAGCAGGGTCAACAAGAGCCCCCGAAGGAAGAAATGGGTCTGTTGGAGAGTCTTTAGATGTGGGCGCATCGAGAATATGCACTTCTCTAGGCTGATCAAGAGCGCCATATTTGCGCTGCCTGGATAGCTGAATAGGCACCTCAATGACGGCATCTTTGTTCTTCACCTGAAATATCTGCAACACAGCCTGGATATCCACTTGATTGGGCTGGTTACTCTGATCCGCCTCACTAAGATACGCTTGCAATTGCACGCGCGCGGTTGCTTCGGCCGGGATCTCGAGTTTGGCCCCCCCAGAAGGAAGCCCAACGAGCCTCATGCGGTCTTCTTCCAGCTTCGATGATTGCTCGTACAGAGCGTCAAGCTGAGCGCGGATCGATTTGAGCTTTTTGACCTGATTTTTCGTTTCTGCGATACGATATTTATGCTGAAGATGCTCGATCTCGTCACCGACTTCGCGGGGTATTCTTGTCGAGGACGCAAAAGTCGCAAAGCGAAGTCGAAACGGCTCGATAACGCCCTTCAACTTCACTGCGAACTCTCTCTGTTTGTGATAAGTATTCCGAATAGACAGGGTCTGCACGTTACTGGAGCGCTTCTCACAAGTGAAGCTCAGCAAGGCGTTATCAACCTTGAACCTCTTCGGCCTAACAACCTTCGCCTTGATCATGATGTCCATCGAGCACGATCGATCCATAATGTTGCAAACTGTGACCTTTTCGTTTATGAGGCCAGGCATTGACGGGTAAAATTCGAATTTCACCTCCTTGGTTCCAAAAGGACGCACAATTCCAAGCGGGTTTCTCACGATGCGTAGAAACCCGGAGCTAAATGTACCAGACTTGCGGATCTTGTAAAGCAGTGGCCGCGCGCTCTCATTGTTGAGATAAAGCGTTTTCACGTAACGATGGCACGGAAGCTTGACCACGCCAAAGTTTATGTGTCGCTGAGCGAAGGACATGACTGATCTGGCTACCCTAGCCACCACCGGAATCGCGCGTCTCTCAAGCTGGATTGATTCTTTCGTCACGGCGTCCTTTTCCTTTCCTGTACGCCCCCACCTCTTAATTTGCAGGATTTTCGTTAGATCTTCATCATCAAGGTCAATCTGCTCGATCCAGATGTTCTCCATGACCAATCGAAGCTTCCCATTGACGGACCCGGATTCCTCTTTTGACTCCTCGTCTGCGGTTGGGGAAAGATACAGGATTACACCTACCTGGGCACATTGCTGAGGAGGAAGCTCTAAGATCTCCAGAGCCTTCTCGTCTTTCAGCGCCGCTTGCAATGAGCCAATGCGGTACTCTGCTTGCTTCACAATCGCGGTTTCCTCCTTTGGCTCCATACCACTGAAATATATCTTTTGGGGCCGCTCGAATTCATCGCACAATCTGTCCCATTCTATCTTTGATTTTGCCCCTGGCGAGCCGCCAGACGCCGGTTGCGTGCCGGTGTCATCTGCTGACGCTCCATCCCTACTGGTACCACGACCAGCATCTAGCGAAAGGTTCAGCGAGGTTCGTTTCATCGAACTATCCTTTGATGCCATCAGTGGCGAGGAAACTTCCGATCGTTCCTCTGAGCTGGCGTAGTCGTTGCTTCCGGAGGTCTCGCGCAAATTCGATCTCCTCATCGGGGTTTTCTTCACAAGTGAGGGAGGCTGAACTCGGTCCTTGCCTTGGCGAGTCTCAAAGTCCAACTCGGACGGAAAGTCCTCGGACGTAGAACCCAGGGCGTCTTCGAGTGAGAATGAAGATCCCTTCCGAGTATTCCTAGAGTGGGATCCTCGAAGCATTCTCGGCGTCCCTTCCTGGAAACTCTCGACAGCGTTTGGAAATCCTGACTTATGAGGCATACTGGAATTAAATGAACCCGGATTGTCGCGAACAAGAGCACCGTCGAAATCTTCACTTTCGTGCCTGAGTTGGGGAGTGCCAGCCGTGCCACCAAATTCGGAGTATCCGTCGTCTCCGGACTCAGAGAGGCGATGGAGAGTCGTTGTCGGTTTTCTGTCTTGCAATGTGGATCCATCGCTCTCGCCGACGCTTGAAAAGCTCCTGGAAGCAAGGATAGCCCCATCAGGGCCGTCGCCTTCTGAGTTCATCCTCAGTTGCTGTTCGGCTAATAAGATCTCTGACTCATTGACAAGAGAACCGGTAAACATTTGCAGAGCGTTCGCTCGCAGTTCAGACACCGTATTTGGAGACACTGGGGCGCTGCCTTGGCGTGAGTAAGACGTGCTTCTGTCGCTAGTTTGCCGAGAGACGACTTCAGGAGGGCCATCCACGGGGACATCGTCCGAAGCCACGAGCTCCATGTGTGGCTTACCAAGTTGTAAATCCATGGGCTTCTTTGCTGACCCACCTTTGTTGCCTTGAGTGCGATCTGAGAGAAAACTATCGTCGAAAGATGCACTCGAAGCATTTCTCGTGACCCAAGAGGCGCTTCGTTGTTTGGGGCTGTGTATATTTCCAGCATGGTGCAGAAATCGATCAAGAACAAAGCACTGCAAAACTTTGGTACTGGTGGAGAAACGGAGTTTGATAGTCTTGTCCGTGATATTCTGTATCTCAAAAGAACGCATGCAAGGGCTCTGATGAACGATCTCGCCAAAGTCGATTTCTGCCAAGTTATTCCCAACTAAGGGACGGTCTTTATTCTTCTGGCCTTGCAAAATCTCCTGCTCGAAGTGCTTCGATTTTGACACGAGCTTGTAAAAGAGCGAATGGTAGATGATGTGCTGCGAGTCCATGTTGGACGACTTTACAATAAGGTTATTGTTGCAAGATACAGACTCGAATCGGACCACCTTTTCGTAGTTAAGATTCACCTTTCGAGCCACGAAATTAAACTTCAGTACTTTGGTTGTCCTGGCGTCCAAGTCGAAAGAATTTTCGGTTACGTTTCCACCAACGAGCTTCTCCTCTGAGCCTTCCACGAAGATGGTGATCACTTTGCTGTGCACCTTCACCTTAACCCGGGTAGGCAGATCTGACACATTTGTCACAAGCAGCGACTTGTTCTTTGGGACCCCAATATTGCAATCTCCAAAATGCAGTTCATGGGTACTTAACCTCACACCGTTCTTGCAAACTCTAGCGCTTGCAGGAATAGTCATGGATGACAAATGGATAAGAAAATCGCGCCGTCGAAGCTGGTACGCTTGCAATTTCTTTCTGTATTCGCTATCCTGAGACACCGCGATTGGCCCTGGGCGGTACAATACCGTAACAATTTTCTCCATGCCGGGACCAAGCACCATCATCGTGACGTTTGATCGGCCGGAGCGGCGAAGAGACGTCGCATTGCCTTCCAAACTGCGCGTTTTGCTTGTTCGACGCCCAGAACTTAGTTCAGAAGCCATCACCCGCCGCATGTCCTGTTCTTCTTCTTCTTCCTCCTCCTCCTCCTCCTCCTCCTCTTCCTCGTCGTCATCGTCATCATCGTCATCGTGCTCGTCCGTGTCATCTGGCATGTGGCTTTCACTGGCAGTCTCTAAGTCACCATCGTCTTCCAAGTCATCTGTGAAGGGTGCATCGTCGAATTGGCCACTTGCGTTGCTTGCAACCTCGGAGTCCGCACATGACTTTGCAGACGAGGGTATCATCACGTTGTTATCATTGTCAAATGTTACAGACCGGCGCGTCGAGACAATCTTACCACCTCCTCCAGTTGCTGGGCCTTGAACCGCGCTGCTAATATTTTGTGCGTTGCTGTTCAAAGATATACTGCTGGCCTTTCCAGAAGGAGCAGCCGCTGCGTCTCCTTTCTCTCTCGCATTTGACGAATTTAATATTGTGAGGGGTGGTGGTGTCGTAGAGGATTGTTGTGCCTCAGTGTCTTCCTTTCTGTCTCCTGCACCGCTTTCAGGACGGCTCGCGGCAGCTGCCCCCGAAGACGGATGTGCTTTTTTATTTTCAGAGTCTTCCAATGAGGGCGAGCTTTGCGAGTATCTCTTGGGGCTGGCGTCCTCATCGAACGCGAACGACACGAAGGGGGAAGAAGAAGATAACGCGCACTCCATTTCGCGGTCAGTGGTGTTCTTGATGCGCAGGCGTTTGGAAACTAGGTTGCCAAGCAAGCAGTCGTCAAATTTCACAGCCCTCAGTTCTGATTCGTTGTCTTCCGTGTCGCGAACTAAGAATAGATGTGTGTTCTCCGGCTCTGTTGTCACGCTCGTATGCAGAGCGATACACTCATTGTTACTTGGGTTTTGCACATTTTCAACAAAAAGGTAATACTTGAAGTCGCCCACCTTCTTGGGCGTATATGAGACCCGCACGCGGACGTGCGAATAGCCTTTTACGTTGACCTTGCGAGACGCCTCGCGATAACCAGACTCTTCCTGCACCTCCAGAGCGATAATATCCGAGTTGAGGCTCACACAGCGGAAGCCGAGGGCAATCTCGCTGCGGTTCCATACCGTAAAGTCCTTGTAATAGCTTTTTCCGGGAAGGCAATCGTAGAAAACCAGCTGGGACACATCACATTCCAAAATGCTTCGGCACACTTCGGCCCGTAGCTTAATTTTGCGGGAATACTTCTTGCCCTCCAGGAGAATCATCCCATCTATGGCCAAAAGATCATTTCGCTTGGAGTTCTCTGTGGCGACTTCTGTGCTCTTGGCTTGGACGAACAGGGTGACAATCCTGGTCCCTGGTCTAACGTCCACCTTCTTGGGCCTGGTGTGGAGCTCGTTGAACATCTCATTAAAGTCATCCTCATGTTCACTGGACGAGCGGTCCTCCGAGCCAGAGTCATCTTCCTCTTCGCTGCCAGCCTTAAAGCGCTGGAGGTCGTCGTACTGAAGCCAATGGTCCAGTTCAATCAAGCTGGACTCCTTTCCCTTTTTCATAAACTCCACAGACACGACCACCGCTTCGGGCACTTCCAGCACAACCTCCACGCTTGAGGCCGGGCCGTCAACATACACATGCTGCACCACCACCACGGCGCCGTCATCGCCAGCAGCTTCCATCTTTTTCTGCCTCCTTGGAACAATCAATCAATCAATCAATCAATTCACTTTGCCGTTCAAACCGCACTCCAGCCTGCAAGCTAGTGAAACTTTCCCATAGACCAGCTTCGCCCCAGCTTAATATTCTCTCTAGCCCCAGGCTCCCAATGAATGTGAGCAGCTTGATTGAGCAGCGCTTTCGTCCTTTCGTCCTCTGGCCTAGAGGTGGCTTTTTTAGAGATTTGTTCTTCCTGGACCTCCGCTTTCCCCCGCGTGTGCCTGCCTACTTTGCCTGCCTTTGTCTACTTGGGCTATCTGAGCGATTCCCGGGGTCCAAGAACCGACCGCGCGGCGCCGGTTCTTCGCCAGGGAACCCGCTTCGGTCTCCGAAGCTGCAGCGACACGTTCGGCGGTTCCTGCCACACCGACGCGGGTGTGTCACTCCGTGCAATGAGTGCAATGATAGCAATGATAAGTTTAGAATTTAGCTTTTTCTTCACGGAAACTCAAACTCCGGCCCGTCACCACGTACCCTACGTCACGTTCACATACTGCAACATGCCTCTCTGAAGCCTCACAGAGCACGTCACGGGGTACCCATAGTTACACCCACACACTCACTACCTCTCCACCATAGCTCACACGATTGGTATAGTGTCTTAGGAGAACCTTGGAGCTCACCTAGTCGAAAATTGGTCGCTATGAGTTGTCGTAGACAGTGGGTAAGGAGAGGTACTAGTGTCCTGCTGTAACAAACGTCTGGACTGTGAGAGAAGAAGTGTGGTGAGATGTGTTGAGTGCGATGGGATCATGATGTGGTGAAAGAGGTGAAAGCAAAAGAAAGAAAGAGAGGAAAGGAACGGAAAGGAAAGGAAAGGGATAACACGAGAGACGTGAGGAAAGAAGTAAAGAAGTAAAGAAGGAAAGAAGGAAAGAAGGAAAGAGGGAACGAAGAGGGAGAGAGAGACAGATAGAGATAGAGATAGAGAGGAGGAGAAGGGCAAGATGGAGGGCAAGGCTCTCTCCGAAGAGTCGCTGCAAGCAGAAAAGGCGGAGGGCACAGTGGAGACTGTGGAGACTGTGGAGACTGTGGAGGCTCCAGTGAGCGCACAAGTAGGTTCAAAACGCAAGGCGAGTGGCGAGCAAGGGAGAGAGGGCGACAACGCTGGTCGGGGGAGGAGCAGAGACAGAGACGACCCAGATGCGGAGCGGTTTGGATTGCTGAGGGAACTGTTCAACGTAGATTCGCTCCCGCACGTTCGCGACGCTTCGTTGAATGGAGTTGGCGGGCAGCTGAAGGAGGAGGCTTCGTACTTCAACGTGGACGAGGTGCCCATCGAGGGTGAAGAATGGGAGCCAGCGCCGCCAGAAGCAGGCGACGCTAAATATTGCCTCCTTAGAATCAAACGCATCGATATGGACACGCGAATGGTGGTCAAGCGCCTCGAGAGGTGCTTGCAAGTGAACACGAAGGCCATCTCGTACGCCGGTTTGAAAGACAGGCACGCCTGCACGTCACAAATTTTCTGCATTAATCTCTCGCCTAGTCTTCGGGAAGCCCAGTGCAAAGGAACTCGACTTTCCGCGGACGAAATTGTGTCTCGCATCACGTCCGAGTCTAAATTCCCAAAGCTTCACCTCCATGGCAACCTGCGATTCACCAACCGCAAGCTTCTCAAAGGCAATTTGAAGGGCAACTTATTTAGAATATTAATTACCAGCCTTGCCGTACCGCTGGACGAGGCCTTTGACAGGGCGCTCAAGATAGCCCAAGACTTGACGAACAAAGGTGTTCCCAATTACTTTGGCCCTCAGCGCATGGGGTCCAACTCGAAGTCTGGCCTGGAGGGTTATCGCATGATTCTTACAGCCGAGAAATTCCTCGAACATTACGAAAATCAGCCGCAACCACCGAAGAGACCAAGAGCTGAAGATGGCGAAGGCACGCACGCTGAGCCCACGGAGGCGGGGACTAGCACCCAAGACGGCGAAGATGGGAAAGGCAACGCCTCTTCAGAAAGCGAGGGCCAGCGGGACACAGGCCCAACTAGAAGCAAATTCATGAAGTGGGCCAAGTCACAATCTGTCAAAATGCGTAGATACCAGAACTTTGCGGACGAGTTTAAGCTTCATGCATTTCAAAGCGGCATGTACAACCTCTTTGTGAAAGCCCGGATCGAGACTGGGAAGTTTTCCCACGAAGTCATTGGGGATGTGTTGCGCAAAGAAACAGGAGAGTCCATGAGGTTTGTGGAAACGGAAGCAGATCTCACAACAGAGGAGGAGAGAAAGCAAGGCGTCTGCTTTTCGTGTCCACTTGTAGGCCCCAAATGGGCGACCAGGGTAGACACCGAGGCAGGACGAATTGAAAAGTCAGTGGACGACATGTTCAAAGTGAGGCCGGAGGCTTATGAAATGTACAAGCTCTCCAAAAGCAGGAGGCCGGGGCGGTTGTCAACACACAATATGGACATGACGATAGAAAAGGTGCAATCCACTGTGGCATACATTGAGAACAGTCCAAGTGCAGGAGTTGTGCAAGCTCCTGAAAAGGACGAAGAGGCGCTCTTGTTTACGTTTCGTCTTCCCAAAGGATCATACGCTACAAGTGTTCTCAGGGAATTTATAGATAAGCCATGAATGTGGCGTTCTTTTGCTTGGTAAAACGGAGCAACGCTTACTCTTTTTGAAAAAGAAGGCTTCCCTTGTCAAGAGCATGGCGCACAAGAGCATTTTTGAGATTGGAAACGGAAAAAATGTTGCAAGAATCAGAATCATATTTTATTGTCGCACTGTGCTCAACTTTTGCCATCTCCCTCCTTTAAAAGCAATATACAAACCGCTGCCAATGAACGAGTGTGAATATAATTGGGTCTCGTGTCTACATGAGGGCGATAGCGCACGCTGCAGTTGCGCCAAATGTGATATAAAAGTCCGGTTTGGTGACTTCCTGGACAACCTCTCGCAGAACCACTTAGCACGCACAGTTTTTGTCAGCACCACTTGCATCTTCTCCAATATTGATGTGATCCTCCTCCTGTGCAGGCGCTGCTCGGGGTAGTTTCTTGGCAATGGTAGCGAACAATTCCGTCACATTAAAGTTTGATTTGGCCTATTGCGAAGAAATAGGTTAGTGCATCGCTCGCAACTCGAATTGCTGAAATATCCAGTGGTGAAACTTACCGAAGTCTCCATAAACAACAGACCGTTTTCAGCCGCGTAGTTCTGCGCCTCCTCCTCCTCTACCTCTCTCTGTGAGCTCAAATCCGCCTTGTTGCCAGCCAGGGCAATTACCATTCCAGCTGTTCCAGACTGCTGAAGCTCAGACACCCAAGACTTTGCTCGGTCGAATGATTGCTTGGAAGTGATATCAAACACGACTATGGCAGCTTTGGCTCCTCGATAGTACTGCGAACCGGGGAAGAGGACCGCAAACGATCAAGAAGTTAAAATTAGTCTCTGTGCGGATGCGGGGCGTGCATGCAAAGTCTCCCGAACGTACCATAGGAGCAAGACTGTGATACCTCTCCTGTCCTGCAGTATCCCAGATTTCAAACTTGATGGCATTTCCTTCCACAATTACTGACTGTAATCACCATTGCCAACGTGGCGCATGTTAGGCTCTCTATTCTGCAAAGGTCCTCTTTCCCTTCGTTTCATGGCGGAATAAGACTTACCTGGGTCAGAAACGCAGCCCCGATGGTGCTCTCCTGGTACTCCAAAAATTGATCCCTCGCAAACCTCAATGCCACGCTGGATTTTCCGACCTGCATGCACCATCCAAGCAACGTCAATACATCAGCGCCTTTCCAGTACATCACCAAAGCAGGACTCTTCTTTCTGGTCTCTTTCTTTCACAACTCACCGCCGTCTCTCCCAGCCTGTGAGCGGGCACAGTCAATTCGTCAGCACATCTGGTTCACAACCAAGCCATAGTGACCTGCAACATGCTATTCCGGCCCGCGTGGGCCGAGCGAGAAACTTACAAAACTAGCTTGAATTGCGACATTTTCCTCCCTCACTCTCTCCCTTTCCTGTGTCCTGTGGTCTGTGGTCTGTGTCTTGTGCGTGCGTTGTTATGACTTGAAAATGGTCTGCGCGCAGAGTCCTGGGCAGCGTTTACTCCTTTAATCCTTCACTCCTTCAAGCGTCTCCCCTTTGCTGTTGCTGTGCGCGTGTCTCTCTCCTTTTGTACTCCTTACTGCCCTGCTTTCTTTCTTTCTTTCTTTCTCACTCCACTGTCCCGTTCTCTCTCTCCGACTCTGCCTTTCTCATCATTAGCAGCCAGTTACTGTTTTATAGCAGCAATGACGTCATCACCTCCCAGATCATTACGATGCATAACTCCGGGTAGCAGTAGGGTAGACTCATAGGAAATCGTAAATACGTCGCTCTGTTCTGAAAATTATTTCTGCTCTGGTGCTATGCATGCACACAGCGCAAAGTATAGTGTGTCTGTTTTGGTGTTAGAGTTTAGATATAGTTAGACGAGTATCTCCTATGGTAATAGTTTCTACGCAGCAAACAATCCGTTTGGATACCACTAGTGCTAAAACTTCTTTATGGCTCAGTTGTTGAAAGTGAAGGCTGGTACTGCTGGTACTCTCAGTGTCTAATACAGCATCTTCTTGCTAGAGCTAGCTAATGATATCTAATGATGCTCATGTATCGATTAGCCTTTGCAACTACTATGAAGTAAGGTCGCTGTGCTGATGTAGCACTAAGTTATTACCCGTATCTGAAACGTACCTATAGAGGATAGAACTAAGTTATGGGTATGTGCTTGGAAGAGAGGAGTACTCAGTCAGCACTGAATAGTCATGTATCACGTATGATAAATCGTACTCTGTTGTGACGAACAGCAGCTGCCAGCATCAACGACACTTCACGCGAGTGTCACTCAAGAAAATATGACTCACGCAAGTGAAATAGGCAGATAAATGCTCTATCTTCGATTCCAAATCTCTTGAATTTTAAGAAATTTCGCGCTGTGGCGGCGAAGAAGGTTAAAAATCGTATGTACGTGTGTGTAACTTCTTTTTAAAAGGACTGAGAGAGGTTGCGCGAGGTATTCCATGCGGCTCACAAATTACAACTGCGCGCTGAACACAGGGTTGTGGCGTGCGATGCGCGGTCCCTCTTCTTCGTACTGCTTCTTCGTATGACAGACTCGGTAGAACTCCCTGCAGGAAAAAAAAACAAAACAATGTGAGCAATCAATCAACAATAAATGCAGCAAGGAGTACGGCATGAAAACTTACTGAGTGCTGGAGAGCATGCTTCCGCCAAACCAGACAGCAAAGCGCTGCATGTGGTGGCTGATTACATTGCAATCTATCTTACTTCCCTCGGTTTGCTTGTATTTTGGGTTCTTTTGCCAGTTGGTCTCCAACCTAACATCAACGATCTTCTTAATATCGCGCTGCAGCCTCCGGCCAAAGTCTTTAAACATGGTGGATCCTCCGGAGAGAACGACATTCTTGTAGAGGCCTCTGCGAGTATCGATCGGGCAGGAAAGGATACACTTGTCCACGACCGTCGGAAGCGACTCAGAGTATTGTGGGTTGAAGATCTCTGGGTTGAAGAAGACCTCTGGCCCAAGGAAGCGCTCGTAACCAATGTCGCAGCTCCATTTCTTCCCTGTCCGCGAATGTTGGCCGTCAAACGTCCGGAAGAATTTTTGTGGGTCCGAGTCATATTTGCCAAACTCCTTGACAAGGTCAGGACAAGTGTAGCAGTGCCTCTCCTTGATGCTTTTAGACACAAGGAGGATGTCTTCTGGAGGGATAGGCTCCTTGCGGTCACGGAGCATACTGCTGATGAAGTTTGTAACATCGCGGCCAGCAAGCGGAATGTGCTTAATGCTGGAGCCAATCACGTACCCATCAGCAACTGGAACAACGTGGGTCACACCGTCACCAGCGTCGATGACGGTTCCGGTGAGTGTGCGCTCCGTGACGGACTTTGAGGTCCAAGATGCAGCCAACGCTAAGATAGCTTGGACGGCAATGTACAGGCCAGGCACGTTGAAGGTCTCGAACATGACCTCGGCTGTGTATTCGCGATTTTCTGGGGTGTTAAGAGGTGGCTCGGTGAGCAAGAAATAGTGATCCTCCGGCTCGCACTTGAGGTGCTGGAAGATGCACCGCTGCCACATTTTCTCCATGTTGTCCCAGCTGTGAAGCAACCGCGTAATTAGCTTCGTCGCACACTAAAATCGCATCTTCCAAGTTACAAATCAACTCACTTTTCGATGATACCGTGCTTGATTGGGTAGTTGATCTGATACGAGGCGGAGTGCTTTTGCGCCTCGTTTCCGACATAAAAGTCAAGATCGCCAAGCCCCTCAGTGTTACGCACAGTTCCGCGGGTCCCCGAGTCTCCCGCTGGGTTTGCAATCAAAGTCGGAATCACAAAGTTCGGTTCGCAGTTTCCTGCATACCCCATTTTGGTGTAACCCGTTCCATTGTCGATCACCACCGCTGGTTTATCCGTAAAGCTCATCTTGTCCTCGTAAATAGTTCACTGAGAGCAAACAAATCCCACACCCGAGTCAGACACCAATTCAACAATTCGCCAACCAACGCAATCCAACGGTGTGCGTGCACACTGCCGCGTACACACATACGCACCATCCAGGGAGAGAACCCGAAGCCACCGGAGGCGCATCCAAGCCATCATCCCCGGCATCCCACCCGCCCCCATCCCCTCTCTCGCTCCCCACTGCATTCACGTACCTCGCGCCACTTTCACCGTTCTGGCCACCGAAAGATACCGTCGTTGGCACTAACCGACCCGGATTCGCTCCTAGCCCGCGCACGACGTCGACGTCCTCTCAAGCAGCCGCGTCTCGCTATTTGTTCGCGTCGCCGTGTGGAAGAACAAAGCTTCCCTTTCTCGCAAACCTAGCTCGCTCTTGCTCTCTCTCTTGCTCTTGCTCTTGCTTTTGCTCGCGCACAGTCCTTCTCTCACACGTTTACTGAGATTGTCTTTGCTCTCTCTCTATCTCTCTGTCTTTTGGGCGAAGAATGCGTGAGAGAGAGAGGGAGAGAGAGAGAGAGAGGAGGAAAGATGGGCACTTTAGATTAGATACACTGAAGCGCTACTAAAGCCCGTAGAGACCGGTACCAATCTGCTCTTCCCTCCTCAGATTCCGCAGATCAGGGGGAGGGAGGGGGGCTCTTACTCTGCTCTTACCCCTCTGGGTAAGCAAGATGGGTAGCTGCGCATAACTGAGACTTACCTATCTTGTACTCGCTTCCTTCCTTCCTTCCTTCCTGCTTCTCCGCTGCCAGATGGTGAAAAACTTAGCGGCGAGCATTAGGAAGCGCGGTACCGTTCAGTCTAAAGATTGTCATTGCAGCTGGTAAGGGGTAGTCGTAAAGCTAGGATAGGTTAGGCATGTGCCTATAGTCAGTCGTAGTGGAAGTGGGCAGTACCGAATTGGCTGCCTACTATGACAGACTAATGTTGTGTTCAAGTACCCCCCTTGCTAAGCCGGCAGTAAGGCTCTGCGCCTAAGAAGAGGTAGTGTCAATTAGCAAACAACGCAGTGAGCGAAATCGCTTCTAAAAAGTGTGTTTCTTTCATGAACAGAGGCTCGAGTGGCTCGAGCATGCTTGAGCAGTTGAGAATCAAAATTTCAGAATTCAGTTGACTGCAATTTACGGTGAATAGAAAGGAAAATTTCAAGTTCTTGATTGTCACGTCGATCGGGCGGACGAATTGCGCTAAACTTACAAAGCGATTCGAAAGCAACGCAACGATTTTGCACATTTTTTCCCCACTACACCTTGCCTACCCCCACATACTCCAATCTTTAGAGTGTTGGGGGGAAAGAGCAAGGTGGGCAAGTCCCTCCCCCCTCTTCTATTCTCTCTCTATTCTCTACAATAAACATCTGCCTCAGTCCCGTAGCCCTACCCACTCTTGTCCTTGCCGAAGGCATACGATTCATCCTAACCCTTTCCGTACCAATCACTACCTGGTAGAAAACAAAACAACGAAGGCGTGTCTGTGACGTTGGGAGACGTGCGGAACGAGAGACTCTCGTCACCAGGAGTACTACGTTACTCCAAACAGCCGGCGTGACCCGAAAGCGGCATGTTGGAAAAGGCGACACATTGATTGGTACCTGGTACTGACATGTGAGTACGTGAGGAGAGTGAGGAGATGGACTAGCACGACGTTGGTGGCGAGAGACGCAGAAGATGGTATGTGAACAACAGGAGGTGTAGTTGGAGACGCGAAAGTATTGGAGATGGATGAAGAAAGGCAAGTTTTGCGGCGTGTAGCAGAAGCGTGAGCGGTGGTAGTGAAGTGGAGCAGCTGACGAAAGTTTGTTGGATCTTGAAACGCGGTGCGATGTGTGGGGTGTGGGTGGCGCACAGATGCGAGGACTACCTAGACGACATTTTGGAAGAAGAGAGAGTGAAGACTCTGTACGAGTCGATTCGAGCAAAGATGAACTTCAACATTGAGTGCTGCGATTGCCGAGAGAAAGACGGGGCAGCCGCGACCTTCGCCCGAGCGTACTTTTCGGCTCCAAACCTTGAAGACACAACCTCAACGATAGAGCCTGCAATAGTGCTTTGCTCCAATTCTTTGCCCAATAAAGAGCAGATTCGCGAGGCACTAACGCACGAGATGGTTCACGCATTCGACCACTGCGTGACCAGACGCGATTTGACCGATTGTGAAGAACTTGCTTGCAGTGAAATTCGTGCCGCCCGCGAAGCCGAGTGTAGAGACAACTTTGATCGTGGGCCAGGCGAAGTTTGTCACCTTTTAGGCGTTGATCCGCTGGCTAATGAGGTTAAGGAAGGGGATCCGCTGACCAAAGCGTGCAGATGGTTTCAAAAACGGTGCGCAGTCAGGAATGCTACAAAATCCGTCGAAGCCGTGTTCCCGGGGAGGGGACAAGCCTGCGTAGCTGCGGTTATGGAGCGCTGCTTTAGTGATGTGCACCCATTTGAAGATAATGTGAACGACTCCAAGAGAGCGTGAAGTCTCTCTTTACCTTAATTAGTCTGCCTATGCTTATTCGATAACCTTGCAACTGATTGCCATAATTTAATTTTACTGTTTGCTGATTTTAGTTTAGGCGTAAGGCTGAAAAAGATTTGGGTGCTCCATTTTGGCGGATACAAGTTGCTGGACACCAGAATCTCTTGGACAAAACAAACTTTTCTCGTGAAACCACTCATGACCTAATTTATTCCTTTGAAGACTCCAACACAATCCCTTCCTTCTCTTCGATGAGTTTGACACAGCTGGTAAAGTCAGCGTCAGCACCGTATTTAGCTTCGGCAGCAGCAATTAGCTTGGACGTCATCCGGATGTAAGACTCCTCTTCGGGTGCGGATGATCCATCAAGCAGCGAGGCGGCAATGCGATTGTCTTTGGCGAAGAGACCCAGGGAAAACCCAAAATCAAACTTTCGTGTCAGCACCTGAGTTGGAATCCGTTCTTGCGTTTGAAGATTTCGCCCGGAGGAAGTATTGATCACCGCGAGGGCGACATCTGGCTCAACCCCGTATCGCTTCAATGCAACGAGCCCCTCCGCACTGAGCATAAGGGCAGAAGCGTTTAAGGAGTTGTTCACGCACTTGACGGCGTGCCCAGCACCGACAGGGCCGACATGTACAACCTTGGCTCCAACCACGTTGAGGACTTTTTCTGCACGAGCAAAGCATTCTGTGGAGTCTGCGCCTACCATGATTGTCAGCGTCGCCTTTTCGGCCCCAGACGGGCCGCCACTGACAGGGGCGTCCAAGTATATAATATTCTTTTCTTTCAACTGCTTCGCGAGTTGTTTGGACGCCACTGGCTCGCCAGAGGTGCAATCAATGACGAACATCTCCTTGCCACCCAAATTACTTGGGAACTGCGCCACGACCTCCTCCACTACCGCTGTAGTGGGCAAGCAGAGAAAGACAAAGTCGCACCCATTCACCGCGTCCGCAATGTTCTCGCAACATGTGCTACTGTACCGCTGAGCGTGCGTTTTGGCGATTGCGATATTGCGGTTCCAAACAGTGAGCTTGATGCTTGGCTGCTTGGCAAGGTTTCCAGCCATGAAACTTCCCATATTTCCGAGCCCCAAGAACGCGCACTTACACTCTGGTACGCCTTCAATGACCCGAATTGCCTTGCGCGCATCCACTGCAGTCCCGCACTCTGCCTCGCCCACATTTGAATAACAGTACAGCACAACTAGAAGAAAGCCCACCACCCACGTCATCGTGTCGCTCGCGCCGGCCTCGCTCGCGGCCTTCCAC
The DNA here is from genome assembly GCA_012862575.1 of Parietichytrium sp. I65-24A. Classification (NCBI taxonomy): domain Eukaryota; class Bigyra; order Thraustochytrida; family Thraustochytriidae; genus Parietichytrium; species Parietichytrium sp. I65-24A. The sequence goes on from BLSF01000010.1 coordinate 213,104, forward strand.
AGCAGGTACGCGATCATGCCACCGCCCATTACATTCGGCACCGCCAGAGCTATGAACTCCTTGCACTCCTCCTGTTTGCCCGCCATGTTTTCCACTGGCTTTGTTGTCCCAACACTACCAAGCCGCTGTCCTCGCCCCGGAGCTTTTACGCAGGAGCGGAAACGAATCGCTTGACTTGGGGCTTCACTGCACTGCTAACTGCTAACTGCTAATTGCACTGCACGCAACCGCGGGAGCTGAGCTTCCAATGTGCGAGCCTTTCGCCCGTGGCTGTTTGCGCACACCACCACTCGGGCCGCTTCACTCTATCGATGGATGACGACTAATTTAGAAACCAAACAGCTCCTACTTAATGTAGAGCTACTTCCTGCCTCTCTTTACCTCTCTTTACCTCTCTTTCGCGAAGAACGTTTCTACAACCCTCACACATCCTCACACCCTCACACGCTCACTGTCAGTCACTTACTGAGCGACTACTTCTCTTGTGTTGTTCTAAGTTAGTGCAGTTAGTGCACAAAGTTGTGCCAAAAGCTATGGTCTCCACAGTCTCCACCCATGCTTGTATTACGACCGCAATGAGTGAGACAGAGTGACAGAGGCGCAAAGCGCACACTTTGACACTGCGAAACAATGCGAAACACAGTGAAATTATGACACCTGGCTTTGTGTCTTCAAAGGAGTTTTCTTTTTTTCTCTCTATTTGTCGTTTGCGTAAAAATTAAAGAAATGAGAACACGGCAAAGAGAACTAGTGTCGAAGAGCGCAAAACGAGTATAAGAGACGTGGCGCAGGGCCCAAGAGGCCATCGTTCGAGCTCAGCGGAGACTGAAAGAAGGAAGAAAAACAGAATACGAAAGGGTGGGGTTAACATGTGAATTGTTTTAGAAGAAAGAAATTTTAGACAAGCAAAGCAAATGCAAAAACTACCGACCGGCCGATCATCAAAGCATGGAGAGGAGAACGGCAGGCTATGAAGAGAGCAATCAAGCCACAAGTGCCGCTCCCTCTGAAGACCCTGCGCAAATGGCCCCGAGGCTCTTGTTGAGCCAATCGTTGACAGCCTGCACGACTTGCTCGTGCTTGTTCTCGTGGAAGAGCGAGTATCCCGTCCCAGAAAACTCTTGCAGGCTCTTGTCAGGTATGTTCGTCCCGTTGTAAAATCGCTTGGTCTGTGCAATATTTGAAAGCTGGTCATCCTCCCCGAGAAGCACAAGAAGCGAGCCAAGTTCTAAAGCCGACTGCTTGCTCTCCAGTTCCTTGTACGCATTGAGTATCTCCGCGCCGAGACGGCACCTCACTGGTTCGGTGTTGTTTAAAGGATCTTTGGCAAACGCGTCACGAACGGCCTCTTCGTTAGAAAGATGCTCCAGATTCAAAGGGGCCAGGGCTGGAAGGTCTGGGGTATATTTACTAGCTGTGAACATGCCTCGCGCTTGCACGCGGAACAGCAGTGTCCACTCGATATTGAGTGTTGGGGAGCTCAGCACCAGCCCCGCGAAAGCGCGTGGTCTCCTGGCCGCAGTAAGCGCCGCTACAAGTCCGCCCCACCCGTGACCCCAAAGGTAAACCGGCGATTGCGGATGTTTCTGGCACGCCCTGTCCACGAGATCCTCCACGTCGTCCACAAACTCTCCGAACCCGTCGCATGCGCCTCTATATCCGCGAAGGTCGTCGCTCTTTCCGTGCGACTGAGCATCCACGGCGTACACTGCAACCTTGCACACTTCTGCGACCTCCAACATTGCGTCCCTGTACCTCCCGGCGTGCTCATGCAGCCCGTGCACAAACACCACAACGCCGCGCACGCTGCTTTGAGCCCCGACCCTGTGCTGCCACAACATCTGACCGCGCCTACTCTCCACTGCGCACTCTTCTGCGGTCACTTCTTCTTCATGCGCCGCCAAGTGCTCGTCTGCGTCGCTCATGTTCAAGTTGACGCCCGAGTTCTCATTTCCAGCCTCGCCACGATGTTTGCCCACGACTTGGCCCACCTTGTCACCGCCTTGTTCGCGAGCGACGCTGCCATACTCCTGCTGCAGAAGACCCGAGCGGAGTCCCTCGCCCTCACCCTCTGCGCCAGCCCCACCGCGGGCGCCGCAGCAGCAGCAGACAACCATTCGCGCGAGATGACAGAGCTACGACGCTGCGCACGCTGCACACGTAGCGGACAGGAGAGAACGGGAGAAGAGAGAAGAGAGAAGAGAGAAGGAGGGACAGGTCCCACAAAGCGAACGGCCAGCTCTCTGCGTTCCAAGCTGCTCCAAAAGTTGGCTTGGCTAAGTTTTCCAGTACGTTTGCTACTTTTGCCCTCCCAAGTCGTAGTCACCGTCGGCTCGACCCATGAAGATGAAGACGGGCACGAGGCAGCAAGAGCATCAACTAGCGTGAGGCCAGTGAAGGCCCACCCCACCGGCTTGTTCAGTAAGACAGAAGAGAAAAAAGCGATGCAAAGAGATGAAAAGAGTGAAAGAAAAGACATCTCTTAACTTTAAGCTTTTCTCTTAAAATGTCGCGAAGCTCATGGTATCATCACTGTCACCAAAGAGTCACAAACATTCCATTCGCATGCATCAGTACAAGGCGCTAGCTAGTTGCACGACGCTCGAGTATCTCTTGCCAGTAGCGTGACGCGCCTTAAAGGCGCTTAGTGTGTCGCGTCGCAATGGAGATAGATGGAAATGAAGATGGAAATGAAGATGGAGATGGAGATGGAGATGGGAATGAAGATGGACATGAAGATGGAGATGTAGGTGGAGATGTAGGTGGAGGCGGCGGCCGCGGGAAGAGTATCTTGCAAGAGTTGTAGGATGTAATGAAGAGCGAGTGCTTGAGTAAGGAAAAAAGGAAGGGCAGCGAGCAGCAAGTGGGACTTAAAAGGAGATGCGCGCCGCGTGGGGCGCTAGGGAGACAAAGTTGGGCATTTCAGTTTCTAAAGGCACAGGCGTTGGAAGGTTCACACAATTAGATATAGCTATGTACATGTTCAGACGGATGGGTGCAGACTGTTGATCGTGCGGCCGTTTGATTGCAAGGCCTCGCGAAGATATGGCTCCAAGGTTTTGCGGTCCTGAAGTCGGGCGCCTGCAGGAGAAAACCACATAAGATCCAGCTTGCTCGGCGACTCCAAAGGCGGCTCTCTCCTCCCAGACTGCACTAGAGAAGCTATCTGCTCAACTTCGTCCTCCACAGACAGTGAACCTAGTTCTCGCATGTCAAGCTGGCCAATGCTCTCCAAAGAGCTAAGGTCGTAGTCACGCTTGAAGCTCCTCTTTTTCTTTCCGCTGCCGTACATTTTGTTCTTCAGAGGGTCAAATACCGAAAGGGATGGCTTCCGTTGCAAGGTCTTTTCCGTCTCCAGTATTGCATTTGATACTTGCACCATCGTGAACGGAACTCTAGGTGCTTGAATCCCGAGTGGCGCTCGCTGCTCTCCATCTTGCTGCATCCGCATCATTACGTTGTTAGCAGCGTTGACAAAAGGTTCGAGCACGCCTCCAGAGGAGTGGGATGATAGAACTTTGTTCTGAGAGCCAGTTGATATAGATTGTGCGCCGTTTTGGCGAATCAGGATCTGAGCCTCCAAGGAATCGAGTTTTGCCACCTGCTGCAGTCTTGCAAAGACCAGACTTTGTAGCAACGACTCGCTGTTTGGATTGTTCAGGATCTTGCGAAGCGGGGGAGGCATGCAAGGGTCGTCGAATTTGAGCTGCAACGCTTTCAACACCTTATCCATCGCAACTGAAGATGACCTTGCCAGGCCAGTGCTGTTGCCTTGGGCGTGCAGCCCGCCCATACTTCGTAGCTCCTCTCGCGACCCAGCTTGCTCCAAAAGATACCTCAGCACAGAATCCCGTTTGCATCTTCGAAACAGCACTTGCTCCCCGGAATCATGAAGAAAGTGGTCCACCACGTCACGTCCGTACGAGGAAGCCATCACGAAGAGGTTCAACCCCAATCGTTTGTTCGCTTTACCCGCAAATGGCCCCAAGCGCTCAACTCGAAAAGTCTCTCCGCACTCCCCTCGCCTTGGCACTCTCCCCTGGATCTGGCGATCCAACCGCTGCGTCCTCGGTCGTTCCCTCGGTCGTTCCAGCGCTCCTCCTCGCTCCGTGGGAAAAGGCAATTTGCGTCTGCTGCACTCTACTTTTCACTTTTACCTCCCCTCCACGTACTTGGTGTTTTTAACCGTGCTTACTCACGATGAAGTGTTCTGTAACATGGATCTGTTGTAGAAAGCGAGTTGCTTCTACACAACCAGCTGGATGAAAACAAGTTCCCTTCTTTACCGCTGAGCTTAGACCTGACCTCTTCACTCGAGTAGATGTGCTGTCTGACAGAGAGTGTCTCCTGCACACTATATACGAGTTATGGAGCTGTCGGCGGAGACGCTCAGTACCTCGAAATCAAGGCATCCGTCGCGGATCACGAGATGGTAAAACTAACCCATCGTTCTCGTACCCAAGCATTAAAGTAGGACACAAGTTTAAACGTTTCTGACGCCAAGTCAATCCATCGTAACCTTCTTTCCGGCACTCTTGATTGCCTGTTTACAGAGATAGTCTTGCAATGGGCCAACTTCGACCGCCGTGAAATGGAGAAGAGTGTCTGGCATGAACCACACAAGATGGTCATTTCTTTTGGCCGTTATTGAATGGCTATTACTTACACTATATGTATCCGTTAATGTCCCAGATGACTCTGAGTTGTGACAGATTATCTCAAACTCGAGACACACTCGCAGACACGTTTAGCTTCGAAGCAGGAAAACTCAAGAGCATTGACGTAAGGCACGTTGGGTAAGGTCGCGCACTCTCTTGTTCTCACTTGGCCGCCATCTCGCATACTTGAAAGCGTTTCTCTGACAACAGTGGAGCAATGAAACGCATCGAATGCCTCTGTCTACGGTTTCGCAGGTAAGACTCCTGAACACAAGACTACACCGTGAGTTTCACTCGTCCAAGCAGTGCTAGGAGTGAGTCGTCGGACATGATTATACATGATTGATGATTCTGATAAGGGCTCTCAAAGTTCTTCTGAGACTGTTGGGCATGCTGATCTTCGAAGGCCCAGGCTATTAACAAAGTCAACGGGCATTGCAAGTGGGGAAAGTCTTCATGCTGGCGGCGGTGAACCCGCCAAATTATCTTTGTTTGCTCGTTATTTATAAATAGTGAAACAGTCCGCACGACTGGTTGAGCATGTTTTCGGCATTCACAGCTGCCAAAGAAAACGGCACTAAATGTAGGAGTGTGCACTGCGGTGACGGATTCAATTGTAGGGAGACTCACGCGTTCATGAAAAGACCAAAGCTATTTGCTTGCTTGTCGTGAGGTTAATCACTGTCAATCTGCGTCAGCAAAGGCAACGCGAGTCCAAAGGATCTTTAAGGTTTGTCCTGTCTGTGCTGGACGTGCAGCCTCATGCACACGTGAGCTGTGTTGAAATCAAATGGCCGCAGGCCAAATCCCGTGAAAACCGTTGTCCAGTCGTAGTCATCCGCAACTCGGACATCAAACCTTTGCAGAACGGTCGCGATCGCGGTAATTCCCTCGTACATGGCAAAGTTTCGCCCTGCGCAGTTTCGCGGCCCATCTGAAAATGGGATGAAGGACCCTCGAACGATCTTGTTCAAAAACCGATCTGGGTTGAACGTGGCTGGATCTTCCCAGTTCTTCGGGTCGCGATGAATGAAACAAGCCGGCATCCACACACGCGTAGCGCGAGGAATGATGATATTGTCCAATTGCACCTCCTTTGTGGTCTGACGTGAAACCAGCGATGCCGGAGGGCAAAGTCTCAAGGTCTCTAAGAAGACTCGCTCAGTGTACTTCAGGTCCTTGATGTCCTCCATGGTTGGGTGGCGGCCTTGCAAGACCGTGTCGATCTCTTGCGTAACCTTCTCGGCGACCTCTGGATGAAGCGCCAAAAAATACAAAGCGTGGCAGGTAGTCGGCACGGCGGTATTGAAGCCTGCGAACAATATTTCCACGAGATTGTCGCCAAGCTCTGCAGTCAAGAGCTCTACGTTTCCGTCTGCTTCTGGGTACTGCTCGACGTAGACGTCGATCATCTTCTGGAGAAGGTCTCCGCGCGGCTTGACGCCATTTTGAAGATCAATAAGACGCTTTTCGATGACTTTGCGAATGACGTCTCTAGCTTGCCAAGATTTCTCAGCCATAGCTCGATTGTCTGGTGTGTCACTTGTGAAATCGTTTTGGGTCTCAAAATCAGGAGCATATGCTCGGCGCGGCAGCTCCTCCAAAAGGTATTCAAATGAGTCTTCGATTTCGCCTGGCCCATCCTCGAAGGCCTTGATGTAGCCCAGGTCATAGTTGAAAGCCACCCTGCCCATTCCATCGAGGTGGTACACGCCAATTGCTCGCATAAAGTCGAGGTCCTCTCCGCTCTCGGCGTGCTTGTCCAGAATGCGCACGAGGCCGTCCGCGGCAACCTGCATATCACTCGACATCAGCTTGACATTATGCTTTTGGAAGCTTTTCTTCAGGACATTGCGGAGGTCCAGCCACTCTTTCCCCTCCAAGATGAAAAGAACCTTGTGTCCAAAGAATGCCGCACTGGGGGGGCGCAGTCCTGCAAGAAAGTGTTGCTATAAAATGGCAAAGTTCGTTCGGAGCAAGTAAGAACATTTGTCCGCTCTTGTCAGACACGCAATTTCCAAAACAAAGGCTGCCTCAAAACTCTTGGACTTACCACTGACGATGTAAGGATCTTTCTCACAAAGGCTGGCTGAGTGACCATGAGCACGTGGCCCGACTCGATCGTGTCCACGTACCCAAGCCCAGTCTCAGGATTCACCCTCGAGGCCATCATATTGAGGCCAGCCACGTAGTCCTCGCTGAGGTCCACATCGCTGCCAACCAGGGGGATCTCCTCAATACCGTCCAAATCCACAAAGTCCATCTCGATGGCGTACGCATCTTCCGCAGCAGACCCTCCCACCGCCACAGCAGTCTCTTCCGACCCTTCCGTGGCGCCAATTGCCGCACAAGGTTCGGCGCGCAAGTGCTGCGAAACCTTCCGAACGCGCTCCATCTATCTCAGCTTGGCTCAAGCTACCGCGTCGCAATCCGCTCCCGGCGTGCTGCTAACGTGTTCACTCTTTCCTCTTCCGTCTTTTGACTTTCGTCGCGACCTCACTGCCACTGCCACTGTCTCTGCCACTGTCGCTGTCACTTTCACTTTCACTGTCACTTTCACTGTCACTGTCACTTCCGAAGGAATGAATGAGTGAATGATGGAATGAGTAATGAATTTATGTGAATGAATGATGAAGTAGATCAAGTTGTCAATTGTCGCGAAAAGGAGAGCACAGTACGGTTACCTATGCTACACTGTAAGAGGTGAGGACCGGACAAGATGGGGCGGGGCAGGCTGGGCAAAGGACTCAAAAAGACAAAGGAAAGGACATAGCGAGCAGTTCGTCGTTCTTGGCTCATCATCCTTGTTCCTTTGTTCCCTCCCTGACGTCCTCTCATTGCTAAGCCGTCTTATGCATTTATGTTGGAACGGGGTCACTATATTCACTTTATGCACTTCTCAACTCGTGTTCTAATACTACGATGCGATCTACTAGCAGCAGCTGCCCGCACGGTAGCATCCCGCTATATGGCACTATCCCGATCTCTTCGCTCTCTTCGCCATGTCGAACTTACCAACACCATCAACAGTAGCGAGCCTTAACCAAAGCGGTAGCCAAATAATTCCAAACGTATCGCGTCCTATAGATATCGCCATGAAACACCTGACATGCACTAGTACTAGATGGAGTTTCAGTTAGGTCATTTTCATTGAATTTTTGACATTTTTATTGTCACAGAAGTGTAGTACACGTATGCACAGTGTACGCACAGTGTACGCGCTGTTCCTCGCCAAACCTCCTTCTTTGGCCAGCCAGCAGCGAGGCTGAGAGAGGAAGAAGGAGAGAAGGAGAGAGGTAGAGATAGATAGATAGATGGGAGGTGTGAAGGTCGGTGCGCTGGCGTTGGCGCTGGCGCTGGGCTCGGTCGCCAATGTTGCCACTGTCGCCGACGGAGCGAGCATGCGTTTGCAGCTGCGGGTGGAAGAGGACAGGTCAAAGCTGCTCAGCACGCTGGCGCAGCACCAAAAGCTGGTGTCTTCAGGGGAAGGAGGGGTTCTGGCGAATTTGACCTCGGTGAATGATGTCCTCAGTGCGACTCAGCTCAAAATTGGAGGGCAGCAATTCGACATGGTCTTGGACACCGGCTCGACGAATCTGTGGGTGACGAGCAGCTATTGTAACACGCCCACATGCTCCTCGCACCCTAGATACGACCCAAGCAAGTCCACGACGTTGCAAAAATCTGGCAACGCTGACGAAGTGGAGATTGAATTTGGAACGGGGCAAATCACGGGGATCTTGATAAAAGACCAGGTGGAGCTCGGCAACATGAAGATTGACGACCAAGCATTGCTGCTTGTCCAGGAAGAGAAAGGTGTTGTATTTGATTCGAGTTTATTCAGCGGGGTCCTGGGCTTGGGATTTAGATCCTTGTCGTTCGAAAACCAAGAGCCATTCTTTGACAGACTTTGTGCAGCGGGCCATGTTCCCAAAAACCAATTCTACTTTCTTTTGGGGAAAACTTTTGGAGACTATTTTGTAGTGGGTGAGCCAGAAGATTTTGAGCACCAGTTCAAAGGGGAGCTTCTATCGCTGCCAGTGATTGATCCGTACTATTGGACCGTTGAGCTTGACGATATTCTCTTTAACAATCAATCTGTTCTGGCGGAGGACGGAATGCGGGAAAAGGTTTGCTCCAAAACAAAGGCGGGCAAGTACCTCTGCAAAGTGGCTTTCGACAGTGGATCCACACTCAATACGGTCCCGTCCGCTCTCTACAAAAAGATCCTGCATCTCCACACTGAAGCGCACTGTCGAACTGGCGCTCTGGCAGGGTCGCTCGCAGAAGGCGCAGAGCTTGCGTACGTAATAGGAGGCAGAAAGTTTAGCTTCGAGGCAGATGAATTCATTCACAATGTTGAAACGGACGAGTGCAGTACTGTTTTGCTGCAAAACCTAGATGTCCAGAATGAGCATGGCCCTATCGCCATTCTCGGAAGAATCTTTCTGCAAAAGTATATGACAATATTCCGTCGCGGTGATGGCGGGAAAGATGAAGGAAGTATGATTTTGCTGGCTGAGACAAATCAGGACTACTCGGCAGCGGAGCGTCCAAAGTCACTTCGCGAGTCTCTCCTGCAGCAATTTCAAACTGTTGTCGACTGGTTGGTTTAACTCTTGCTAGTGATGACCATTCTCCAGAAATCAAGTGCTCGGATTGTGTCTTATATACCAAAGCAAATTATTTTCAGAGAAGGGCCCCCTCTTCTCTCTCTTTTTGTCAAGAATAGCCTTTACATTATTTACGCGGAACAAGAATTTGTCCAAGAACAATGTTTTGGATGCAAATAGTTTCAAGCTGACCCAAACACAAAAGCGATATCCCTTGCTTTTCTTAAAATTCAGGAAAGTACTGACAGTGAGTATGTAAATATATGTAAAGTAGGATCACACAATTGGCCATGAAAACGACGGGGCACCAACTTCGCTCGCCAGTTATGCCGCCTTGTTCCAGCCGCTGCCTGACTGCTCAAATTTTTGTCGGGGGTTCCACCTCTTCTTAATGTTGAGCGTTGGCTTTGAGACGCTTTCAGGCAGTGGCGGTCTGGACGTTCCTGCAGGCTTGGCTGGGGAAAATTTGGCCGCCACTGGCGGCTTGTTGAATGTCTTGGGCGGCATGTGACCAGCTCCTCTCGAATTTGAGGGTTTGAGCTTGCTCCGAGCATTCGCAAGGTCTTCAGTCTTCCCGTACTGCTGAGTTCCGACCTTTTTCCAGTGGGTGGCTGCGCCTACGGCCTTGACTGCAGTCACGCCTCTTCCTAGACTGCGCCTCACATTCGAAACAAACGAACCGGAGGAGCCCGATGGTGGCTGCGTCGCCCTCACATAGCTCGGTGGTGCTGGTTTCCTCTCCTGTTCGACCGGCTCTGACGACTCTCTCCTGGGAGGCATTGGCGGCGGGGGCACCGGGTCGTCGCCATACTTGTATTCAGAGCTCGCGCCAAACTGGCCCTCTTCGTCATCCTCCAAGTCCTCCACGTGGGGCGGCGCAGGCTCGTCTTGCTCCCACGAGTACCCCTCATTCTCCCACGAGTAGCCCACGTCCTCTTTCTCCTCTTCCCAGTCCGACATTCTCGGGAAAGCTCTCGCTAATTCTTTGGTCTCTCTCTCTCCGTCCCTCCCGTCCCGTGACAACTGTGACTGGCGACACTGGCAACACTGGCGACCGCCCTCCTTCCAAGTCCTTCAGAGTCTTCAGGGTCTGTGCTCTAGTATAGGTCATGCAGTGCGGTTCAACCTCGCCCGTGATGTGATGCCATGAATGCCATGGGAGAGATGAGACACTCATGGATGGGATCAGTGTGTGCGACTGTTGCATTGCCTTACCGACAGGGGGTGAAAGAGACGGGATGGAATGACAGAATAGACTGAATGAATGAGAATGTGCTTGGAAGATGATGTCGCAGATTTCAATGTTCGATGAAACGCTGACTGACATGTGGTATCATGTGATGGAAGCAAGCAAGATCAAGCAAGCAAGGGAGGCGGACTTTCTTCGACTTTGCCTCTCTCTTCATGTTCATAAATTTACAACTGGGAATGAGTGGGTGAGTGACTGAGTGAGTCTAAAGGTTATGCTAAGTTTCACGGCACTACTTCTCCCGCTGAGACTACTAGTAACTAGCTGGTCCTCCACTCCTAGCGCACAGATCTTTCTTTACAGCGCACACCCTTCGAACACTAAGGAGGGGATGGGAAGCACAACTTTACTTACAAGGGTACCAGTAGTAACTGTGAGTACACGTACCATCCGAGATCGAGGCCCAGCTAACCTAGCTGTCTCCAAGGGGGGCGCATGGGTACTGGGTTTTAGCGATGTGGTTAAGGAGGGGGGATGGAGGACGATGAGTTCTAGTGACCCATCTGTATACGCACATTGGTAAAAGCGCGTAGGACATGGTGACACGTGCCAGAGGATGTGCGATGTTGTGCGCCATGGCCTGACAGGGTAGTCACGTGAAGCAGAAATATCTGTGAATTTTGTTTAGTTTTTGAGTCCCTGAAAACTTTGGTGGTCTCGATGATGCTTGCATTAATAAGTCACCCCTTCTCCAAAGCCGTGAATAGATGACCGGGATAAACATTCAAATACCAAAATCCGCGCAGCGGAATAAACTCGTTCCTGACGGTTTGGTGGAAGTTCACTCTCGAGTTCGCTGGAAGGCAAAAGCAAACGAATGTGCTTTTTCACCGATTTATCTAACAAGGCGAACAAGCAAGTACGAAAATGCGCATGCCAAACGAAGAATTAGCACATGCGGCTCGAAGGACAACTTGTTGAAGAGGAAAAGTATGGCCAGAAACAATTTGCAATATTGAAAAAGCCGAATTCTTATAACAACAGCGAATCGTCTCAATAAAACAAGTTGTAAGAACCAGAAATTGAACAGCTCAAAATCACCGCCCTCAAGTAGAGTATTCGATTCAGCGCGTCGCCTGTTCCCTTCGCCAAATATGCAAATTTGGCAAAGATCGCTTCTTGACAGTGAGCGAAAATCATACCGCAGCGGTGGTGCGACGCAATTGGCATTGTTCTCTTTTCAACGCCTCGAAAGCATCGCGTTAGTCTGCTCCAAGTGCGCGTGGAGAAGCTCGACATAGCCGGTCATGTACATCATCATCCAGTTGGCAAAACTTGCATCGTGCGCGTGAACGTGGTTGTGGGCGAGCTCGTGCGAGAATACCCCGAACCAATCAATAATCGCCGCGTTGGGTGAAATGACCACTGGTTGCGCGCCATGTTGGTTCACGATGTCCAGTCGCCAATTTGAAGACTCTGCTTGAGCGAGGAAAACAGAAAAGTTGAAGTACAGCGAGCCGCCTCTATTGAACGCGGCGGTCGTCCCATTCTCATGATAGTAGAGATGACAGACTTGGGGTGAGATCTGGAACACATCCGTCGCCAGGCGTGTCAGGAGGTGGGCAAAGGCTGTGGCCTCCTTCGCTTTACTCTGGTACACTTGAGCAACTTCTGAGTCGGAAAGCTTCCCGGATGGATCCCTCTCTATAAAGCAGTCCAAGTTTGCAATTCTGTGCGCTGTCTTGACAAGATTGTGCTCGTGCAAGTCGTCCATCACGGCCTCCATACGTTGTTGCGAGGAGGCCGCCTGCTTTATTTCTGACACCCCACCGCCTTGGCGACATTGCTTGAGCCCGTTCATCATGGCTTGCTTGCGAAAATCGCGGTCAACCATCAATGATCCCTTGTTTCCTCCGTCGTTTCCTCCCGGCCCTTCCGCAGAGCCAGCCTTCGTGGAAGAGCCAGAGTCGCTGGAACCAACTTGCTCTGGCACTTTGCCAGCTTCATGAGAGCCGCTGGAAGAATTCTGCTTCCTCAAAATTTCTTCCATCTTCTGCGCTTGATTTTTCAAATGGCTACCCCCACCAAGTGCCTTCGGAACAGCGGATGCAAGCATTTCCCGGAACGACCGATGTTTTTTGTTCATCGCCTGTTTGACCATCTCCCGCTGGAGAAGATCCTGTTTTCCGACTCTCTCCTCAAAAGGTTCCGAGCTCGGTGGTGGAGAAGGTGGCGCGGCCGGTGTCTCTTTCGAGGACCCATTTCCAGGCCCTGGCGTTTCGACAGAGGAAGAGCCTTTCTCAACGGTGGGCGTCTGCTCTGGTCCTTGGGGCGCCGCTCCTGACGATGGCTCTGGATCGCGCTGCACTGCGTCTGACACTGACACTGACTGAGCTGACTGAGCCGCTTGGGGGCCAGGAGCGGCAGGTTGAGCAGCTGGGATTGGAGCCGGGATGGGAGGAACCACAATGTTTCGCTTGATAGGGAAACCCTGCTCTCGCAAAACTTGGTCTGTACTTTGCAAGATTGTTCCCCACAGCAACCCATCGTGGAGTGTGGGGCTTTTCAACAGGACATTTGCAAGCTCCGTTGCGCAGTCATGCAACGAAAACTCAGAAGTTACGACCAGTGCGATTTGGGGCTTGTTCACTGCAAATGCAGAACAACTTTTGGGCTTTTTAACGCCGTCCAATTCCAACACGCGGCGAATTCCTTTAGCCTGGTAAACGAAGCTCTTTCCCTCCGCAGAGATTGTCCGCATACACTCATCAATATTTTTCACAAAGTAGGACTTTCGACGGTTGAAAAGGAAAAGCTGCACTCTCTTCCGGATAAGCTTTTCCAACTTGGTTGTCTTTTCTGTGACTGACATTGGCTGTAGCGGCGTAGTTGTCACACGCACGGCCGTCGAAAGCTGTTTTGAACCTAGCTCCTGATACATATTTTCCAGTACGCTATCCGCAGGGCAAACCACAGGTCTGAAGATTCGTTTGTACACCTCATGATCTGCAATGTAGATATCTTTGGCTCTGCACAGAGAATAGACTTGATCTTTCTCTACACTTGCTTCCTCATCTTCTGGGAAAAAGTTTGTGTCTTCTTCTGCTTTGGCACTCGGTGGGGTTGGATCGGCGATTTCTCTCTCCTTACTCTGCATCCCGATCAAACACTGTTGACTCATGAGCTTATGCTTGCTGAATGAGGAAACGGCATTCCACTCAACCGCAATCATTCGAAGAATGTGGAAATAGCTCTCGTATCCGACGCGATCAACATACTTGACCGCGTTGCCCTTGTCTGCGATTTCCCTGGCAATTTCATCAATGCTGGGTTCTGTTCTCACCCCTACGCTTCTCAAGAACAAGTTGGCGCTCTCGGACTCAAAGCTCACATAGGGGAACAGCCCTTCGTATTTTCCCAAAGAGCTTCCCTCCGGTCGAAAAAAGATGCTTCCTGGAGTGGCGAAAAAGTATTGCGCGGGTTGGGCACTCGACTTGCCGTCAGAGACTTCACTTTTCGAGACTATCTCAATTGGTACAAAAGCCATTTCACGCAGACTGTGCAGATTCGAGCGAGGCATGTCGGGCAGCAAGGTGGCGAGATACTCAAACACCTGAGGAGCTTTGTCGAGCGGAGGTGGGGTTTTGCGCAAGATGTCCATGATTTCAGTTGCGCCAGGGTTCTCGCGGACCTTGAGCATCTGCGCCTTTTTCATGTCGAGTTGGGAGGCATCGACCAGAGGCTTTCCCAAAACCAGTACTTTAGGATTGGTAAAGCACGACATCGGGGATTGTAAGGTGCCATCGGTGCATGGAATAAACTTTTGCTGTGATCGGGGGACGTACTTGTCTCTGTACTCGTCAAAATGTTTAATGAGATATGACAGAGCTGGCTGCTGTGTCTTCCCTGGCTTGGATGCTCGATCCAAGACTACCTGTATGTCGGGGTACTTTTTGGTTCCCAGTAGCTGCAAAAATGTAGTGGTCTTAGAAGGTGTGTCAGAAGCACAAGCATCAAAGAAATCTCTGGTAAACTTTTGAGGGGGCTCCGTCACCGATGGCTTTTCATTCTTCGCAGCTCCGTCGGAGATCTCGGAACTTGCGGCTGAGGCTGTTTCTGGGAGAGCGTTCTTATCAAGCGGCAAACCATCCTCTGAAATCGGGTACAGTACTGGGACGTCTAGTAGCGTCAAGTCCCGGTCCGGAAAGTGGAGATCGCTCGCGTAAAAAGACTTCATGGTCGGAAAGCATTTTCCGTCACGGACCTCGAGGGCGGGGAGGAACTGCCCATTTCGCAATCTTGATAATTCGGCAGAGTCAAGTTTGCTTTGCATACTCGCAATGTAATTCATTATCTCGCATCTGTTCCACCCCAGAGAGCCTTTATTAAATTCCCCAAACACATACGCCAGGTCAACGTGCTGCTTGACACCAAGATCCTTCAAAAGTGCCACAACGGCGGCGTCTTTTGCCATGCTCTTGTTCACATGGAAGGATCCGTCCTCCAAAGCCTCACAAAGAGCTACTACAGGGAGACTGGAAAACCCGCCTGTCGACTCGATACCCAAATACGTTGCGGAGGGTTCCATGAGTTCAAGCGAAGTAACGGGGATGCATTTCGTCCCACTAAGTTTGGAGAGCGTCTTAGCTTGCTCGCTGTCTGACAACTCGCGATTGGATCTTGCAAAAGCAATGACGCGCAAGCAATTTGATGCGAGCGCAAGATTTTCCAAACTTAGGGGGGTCGCCTTTTTGCATAAAACCTGGAAAGCAGATTGGGTCCACACTGTCCAGGACACTGACTTGAGCCATGATTCGTCTAATGCAATGAGCTCAAAGTCGTCAAAAGGGTCTGTGATGGCTTGGTCCAGAACTCTTTTTTCGATGAATGGATTTGATCGAAATAAAGCATCTACCTTTTCCGCCATCCCCTTTTCGCAGCTAGATTTCAGGCGTTTTGTAATGACAGATGGCACGAAACGATCTAGGCTTTTGAGTTTGACGCCATTATACACCACCAGCGAAAGCAGGTGTGGGCTCGTGTATGTTGTGGACAGATCGAGCGTGCTCAGCGAGTTGTTTGTCACTTGCTCGGCATCAATGCGAGTCACGTGTTGACAGCGAGTGCATTTTACAGGAATCCGAATGCTCTCAAAGGTGACGCTATTTGAAAATGTGGATGCAAAGCGATCAAACATGCCCTGAGCGGTTTTGGCCTGTTCTTCTTGCAAACGATTTCGCTCCTTTTTAATTGCTGCTGCACTGAGGAGCAGCTCCTTTCCACACCAGCTGCAATGGCACAAAACGTTATCCGCCTCGCTCTGTTGTCTCTGTTGTTGGGATTGACGCAGGCTGCGAATGGACTGGAACGTTTTCTCCCGTTTG
The DNA here is from genome assembly GCA_012862575.1 of Parietichytrium sp. I65-24A. NCBI lineage: Eukaryota > Bigyra > Thraustochytrida > Thraustochytriidae > Parietichytrium > Parietichytrium sp. I65-24A. The sequence goes on from BLSF01000010.1 coordinate 228,948, forward strand.
ACAAGCCAGTGCAGGAGGGCGACTACTTCTTCATTACTGTTTAGAGGTCGCTTAGACAGCTCGTTGGCCAGGTCGCGAACGTCAAGTTCCCGAAGATAACGCCGCGAAATAAGCTCGTCCGAAAACCGCTTACAAAGCTGATACAGGGTTTCATTCGGAACCACATCCTTGGATTTCTTCTTACCCGCGTCAGACTCGGCTCCAGCTCCAGACGAACCCGAGCCCAGCAGGGACGCAAAAAATCCGAAAGCGGATTTGGCTTGCTTTGAAATCTGATCGGCAGCAGATGACTCCTTTGGCTTGTCATCCTCAGGGTTACGAGGCAGGACAGCCAAGGCTACTGTGGATTTGACAAGGTCGTAAAGCCCGGTGCTGTCCCTAGTCCTTGCCGAGGCACTGTCACGGACTCCTTGTGTGGTCCACACGGAAGGCGTGGAATCGGTGACTGAAAAAAACCCTACGCTAAGAATCTCTCCGACTTGTTCCACAGGCGTTGTTGGCTTGTTTGCAAACGTTGCCATCGTCTTGTAAACAAGCAGCTTGCTTTGCTCGTCACTGCTACCGCTATCTGCCCCGCCATCGGTAGAGTTTGAGCTCGCAAATTGCGCTGCAAGGCCACACCGGTGCTCAAATGACACACGTTTCAGAGCTCCGGTGACCCAGAGCAAAGCGCGATTCCAGGTCGCGAGCGTTACATCAGAAAAGTCCATGGCGTTCCGCTCCATAGTGGGCATAAAAGGCGCTTGGCAGTGCACCTTTGTCCCGGTGGATTGCTGCGTAATTCCTGACCCGATAAAGAAGAATCCGCCCCTTGACGACGCGGGGGAGAAGCTTTCGAACACATCACTGCCTGAATCGCCCTCACCAGTGTAAGACTCTGTCACGTTGAACAACAGCTGTAGGCTAATCTTCTTAGGGGGGTTCTTTTTCGTGACGCGAAACATTGCCGCGGCAAAGTTGCTGTCAACCGTGACAGCAAATTCAGACTGCACACGCATCATTTCCGTCACAAGCGGCTCTTCCCTGTCGAACCTCTGCACCACATACAAGAGCGGTTCCATGTATGCCCCAACGTACTTGAACATTCCCCGCGGATCTGCAAATGCTGTCGAAGGGCTCTTACCTCGGGAAGTGGGAAGGCGAACCGGCTCAGGTTCTCCAGTGACCTTTCGGGCTACTTTGAGTGCGAGACGGTCATCGTAAAACACCTCGACAGCTTCCAACGTCGTGGTAAACGTCAAGCAGCGAGACAAGAACTCCACCATCTTATCTGGCATCGGTAGTTGAGGGAACGGGGGATCTTCTCGAACAGGCATGTCAAACACAGTCCAACCACCTTCCGAAACCATTTGAAGCAAGGCCTTCACTTCTGCAGAGTCATCCTCGCGCGCCTCTGGTATCTTTCCGTGAGTGACGAATAAAGCGTCCTTCTTCCAGTGGAAGGACAGCGCTTTGCCCGCGGACATGACTGTGGGCTCCTCGCTCACTGAAAACACACTGTAAAAACCAACCCCGAAGAATCCCACCTTGGTTTCGTCCGGATTACCGTCTGCGATGCTTTTAATACGAGCCCAATCCTGATCTCTGAATGGCTGCCCATTATTGCAGAGCCGTACTGTGGTGTACGACCTCCCAGCATCGCTCCTTCCCTGACCTGTCGGTTTCTTCGCGGCAGAGTTTTGGGCCGGTTCGCCGTCCCAGAACCCGGTTCCCGAGAACCGAATTTGAAGCCGCGTGGCCTTGGCGTCATTGGCGTTCTGCAGCAGCTCTCTGAACAGCGTGAGCTCTGTGGAGTACCTGGCCAAGATCTTATCGATCAGTCCGCGCTGGTTCACTGTCACAGCCTCCTCGAACGTGTCACCGCCCGCTTCCACCCGCGCCTTCATCGCGCCTTCTTCCACCACCTCACAAGATCAACGCTCGAGAATGCAACGGCCAACGCCAGCAACTGCGCACACTGTCTCCGAGCAACTGTCTCCAGCAAAAGGCCCGTCTCCCCGTCCCACGTCCCGCTTCTCCTTTCGCGGTTTCTAAAGCACACACAATGTGCCTTGGCTGAGGAGCCCACGATCCCAGTCCAAGTAAGCAGAGTGTCAGTTCGCTCTTCCACGCTCCTTCGCACTCACACCTTCTCCTCAAACCACCGCAACTGACTGCGAGATACGACTCTGTGTGTTGTGCGACTGCTGCGACTGAGACCAAAACAAACAAACAAACAAACAAACAGAGAGAGAGAGAGACACTCTCTTCCAAAGTCGTTCTCTGGTTTTGCTCATTCTCACTCTTCTCACTATTCTCACAGTCAATGATCCCATGAACAAATCATACAAACATCACATCAACTCTCCGCACTTCCCAGGGAGCACTGCTAGTAGATCGAGTAGTTGCTTGGCTACACGACTCCGTGGAGCTACTAGCTAGGCAGCCGGTAGCCGAGCGTATGCTTGCGTGGCTTGCGAGAACTGAAAGAAGCGTACTTTGCTCGCCGGGAAAGGTTTGTTAGCTGGTTTGTTAGCATTGTTAGTTGTTTAGTGTAGGCTGTGCAGCATTGTGCAGCATATTGATGAATAGATTGTGGAGTTTGGAATTTTAGAGTTTAGTTTCCAAAGATAGAGAGAGACAGAGCGCGACGGAGGTTGAAGAACCGTGCTCGACGGCGCTGCGACACAGTGAGAACCGCTTCCGCTCTCCAGAACCGCAGACCAAGCATGCTGACTCGGTTCCAAGCGGGTTCCCGCGACTTCCGCCACCTCCGCTCTCCAGAACCGCTCCGGTTCCGGTTCCCTGCACGCTAGCAGCGGCTATACATGGCTAGGCATGGCTAGGCACTCAGTCACTGACCACACTGACCTTGTCAACCAGTGGGGTAATGGTTCAAAATAACAACAGCCAACACTGCCAAGACGACAACCTCTCGCGGACATCGCAGCCATAGCCTCCCGCGCACCAACCGGCGCGACCGCTGTGGCCCACCGCAGGAGAGTAAAGAGCAGACTAGAGTTGAGTAGAGTATAGTATGCCCGCGGGTTTGGCACTTGCGTCTGGTTAACGGAGGAGGACTGCCGCCGGCGTGTTGTTTGGTTGTTGTTGTTGCTTTATTGCTGTTGCTTTTATTGTTGTTGCTTTTATTGTCGTTGTTGTCGTTGTTGTTGTTGTTGTTGTTGGTGGTGGTGGTGCTGGGGGGAGAGAGACGGACTTGCGGCTCGAGAGTCGGGAGAACTGAGAGTGGCCGCGGGCAGGAAAGGCAGAGAAGGGTCAGAGGGACGGCGGCATAGATAGCTAGCTGGTACTTCGCTGCGCAGGCATGCAGTCGGCGGCGGCGGCCGCGCAGGGGTCGCAAGGACTGGCAGGGCAACATCAGAGTCAGCAGAATCATCATTCTGGCATCTGCAAGTATTTCGCGCGCAAAGGAGGGTGCAAGTTTGGGGACAGGTGCAAGTATCGCCATTCGGTGCCCGCTGCGAGCAGTCCAAACGGCAAAGCTGGGAGTGGCGGAAATGTTGGCAGCAGCGACAGTGACATCGGAGATGGCGCGGCGCACAAGAATGAACCATCTGCGGCGATGATCTTCGAACTGCTGGAGGAATTCCAAGGGCTACAGAAAAAGCTGCTTGAGGCCGTGCCTGAGCTGGCTGCCAAGGAGAACGCTACAAGTTCCCATGAAAGAGGCGGAACCAAGCCCAAGGCTGGCTCGAGCAGGTCATTGCAACCTCCGGAGGTGCCGCAGGCTCCAAAAGAGCGGAGGCGCAACTCTCATTCCGCAACAACAGAGGCACACCACGGCGCCACGGAAGTTGGGTCACTATTGCCCGCCCCAAAGGGCGTTGCGGATGACACCTGGGGCAAGCTTTCCCGCAGCCTACAAGGCCGAATCTTAGAAGAGTGCAGCAGGTCTTTAGACACTGCAAATCCGACTAAAGCTGAAGCGCAAGGCAATGACTGGCCAAGATCCTCTGCGGGGAAATCACTGCCGTTTTATATAAGCGAGGAAGCCTGGGAGCGGATGCCAGAGTCTCTGCGCAAAAACATTCTGGCCGAGGCAGAAAAGCAAGAGCCTATACCCTCAAGTTCTCATTCCGTGGTGGCTGCAAACGGTAATGCGAGTGAAGATTCTAAGAAACTGAACAAGGAGCACGACGTGCAAGAGTATGAACGGCGCCTCAGCTCGAAGAGAGACCCAATCGCGAGTGTGATCCCAGCCGGGGTAAACCTACGAGTGTGGTCCAAGTTGCCCCTCGCATTACAATCAAAGATTCGAAGGGAGGCGGGCTCGAACTCGAGCGCTGACGGATCTGACGCTTTTAGTGACGCAGCACGCTTAAGCCAGTATGAGGGAAATGGCTCTGATGGGGAGGATAAGGGATACGTGGATGATGAAGGTTTGTTCCATGTTAAGCCCAGGTTTTTGATGCGAATTCCCGGCAAGCTTCACGAATGGGCGTACTTTGCTGCAGACCCTTCCCGGAGAGAGATCGCTCTCTGTACGTCACGAGGGGTTAGGGGGGACAAGATTAATTTCTTTAGCGTTCCGGACGGGAACTACCAATTTTCGTGGAATATTAAAGCAACTGGCGAATCTGATGGTGGAGCAATGACCTATGATTTGGAGAACGGGACACTTGCTGTCGTTCTGATACAGAGGGACAAGGTTGCATTTCTACACCGAGTGGGGCGAAGCTGGTCGCTCGGCAAGACTCAATTCGATCTGTCCCCTGGAGTCGGCATGCAAGTCGAAAGCATGAAGATTTTGAACGGCTCTTCTTTGGGCTATCTACTGGTGGAGCTCTTTATGTCGTACGCGGAGAAAAAAGGCCTCTCGAGGTACATTTGCTTCGATGCCGATGGAAATGAGGTAGATCTTCCGTCTTGTTTTCGGGAGTTTTCGACGATTCTCCCCGTGCAGGGCACTGACAAAGTGCTACTCTTGCTCGACCGACGATTTGCCATCGCCGAAGGGCCAACTTTTGAACCAGTGTTCATTGATACTGCAAGTGTCTTTCCTTCTGCGAGTGATGTTGCATTCCCTTTTGCGAGCTCCCCAAATACTTTTGGGTTGCTCAGCACTTCAAGCGAGAAATCTGGGAGATTATCTTCGGTCAACGTTTGGATTGTACCACCAGCAAGCGCAAGAGAAAGAGAAAGCATTGAGGGGGTCTCTCTGGTGAAAAGTGTTGTTGCTGGCGGATTCCCTGCTGAGATCGAAGCCGTCGAATACCTGGCGATCGACTGTGGAAATAACATTCTGATTGCGACAAAGGCCCCGTCATTGGCTAGCAAACCTGACAGGGACAACGCAATGTTTCGATTTGTGCCTTCACGCCAGCTATTCTTGGTCGAATCCGGAAAGATATTGGGATCGAACGTCCACGAATTGGAGAGCGACGGTGCGGATGAGTCCGGCCTAGAACCAGCACACTTTAATGATGAAGGGCAGGAGGACTCTTTTCGAGAATACGTGGGCAGTGCCGATTTTGCGGACGATAGCATTCAGTACCAGCAGGACGAGATGACCTTCAATTCTCACAATTATGGTGAATGGGATCTTCGTCAGACCCTCCAGCCACCAGAAGAAGAAGCCGATGGCAGCTACTTGACGGATTTTGATGACAGCTACTTGGACCATCCGTATTCATACAGAGTGAACACGAGCATGGAAGATGGCAATGGTGGAGGAATGGACGCAAGGAGGGGGTCGCCATCCAGTTTAATATCAAGTGAGTTTGTTTCCACGACAGCAGCGAGCATGATCTCACCGAGTTCGCAGCAGTCACCGAGCTTGCGAGGACCTCCGCCAGGGTTTCGAAGTTTGACTCCAAGCGGCACGAGCACATCGCTGGCGTCGCGATCACAATTTATGCGCGGTGCGCCACTACCTCCCAATCGTCACCAGGCACCAAGGCCCCTGAGCACCGAGTTTGGCAATTTGTTTGGTGTAATATTGAACTCGGCCGCATCTTCTCCGGCTTATAGACATCACTCGAGCGAAGACGACACGTGGGGTCCGCTAGTCTCAGAAAACGAAGGAGGAACAGAGAATAAGGAGAGCATTGGACCACACAATTTTTTCAACTTTTCGCCTGCGAGCCCTAATAACATCTTTAGTTCGTTCACCCCGAATCATGAACTCTTTGGGAGGCCTCACGAGGCGCACTCCAAAGGAAGACAACCCAGCACAACATCCGAAAACGATTCTGACAGTATACGGAGCATGCCAACAGCTGGGCCGCGCATGTCTCCCTCAACCCCGGTCGGACCGTCCATCTTTGCGTACCAGTCTTTAGACGTGGAAGACCCCAATGGTAGCTTGACTGCCGCGGAGGATAAAAACGTTCTGGACGAGGCGGCATTTCTTGGCTCATCCCTCGTGGATGATATGAGCTTGTCTCCAGGTGGCTCCTTTCCGGGAAGCCGCCAGCCGCCAAATTCTATTTTTGGCGAGGAAAGCCATGGCCCGTTGCAGTTGCCTAGACAGTCTGCTCAAACGCCGCTGGTAGCCGAAACATCGCTTTCTTCGGGCTCTCCAGATCCGGCAAACCAGCGAACGAAGGAACAAACCGGCCTTGGCGCCGAAAGTAGCAATTGGAGAAGAAACTCCTCGAGTAGCGCTAGCAGCGCACCTGATTTGACCAAGGCTACCCAGAAAACGTCTTCCACGGAACCGACGTCGTACTCGTTCATGACGAAAAAGTCGAACAGTGGGATTTTATGCCAGATTTGCTCGGGCACCATCAGACCTTCTGAGAACTCAGTCACGATGAAAGAGTGCAGTCATATCTTTCACGGTGTGTGCCTCAAGCGGTGGTTCGGATCTCATCCAAACGCATCCGATATATCTGATCCAAGCGCGTCAGAAATGGAGGTTGTAGAGCGATGCGCTGTGTGCCACCGAGATGGTCCACAGAAGAAAGACAAACCCGCAGAGACTCCGACACCTAGGGATGGAGCGTTTTCTGTGAGCTTGCACGGAGACGTCAGAGAACGCTCACAACCGGGCGGTCACCACCACCACCACCACCACGAAACATCTGCAAGCCTCATTGACTATCTGTCTGTAAAGAAGGGGTCGAAGAAAAAGGCGTCTAGCAAACACGAAAAATTGCGAGAGGAGCCAGCTCAGAATGAGTCGCTTAAAAAGGAAGACGAGGTGGCAGAGCCCAAGGCGAAGGGAGAAGCTAACAAGTTGCTTGGCGACGAGTTGAGAAAGAGAAAGCAGTGGAAAGAGGCCCTTAATGCGTACATTGCGGCCCACGAGGAGGATCCTGCGAATTCTCAGTATCTCAGTCTCTGCGGCCATTGTGCACTGGACCAGCAACTCCTCAGCGAAGCCGAAGACTATTTCAAGCAAGCGCTTGCGTTAGATAAAGAGAACCATCGCTATATGATTGCACTTGGTCGGGCACTTCTTTTGCAAGGTGAAGCGGTCTCTGCGCTTTCCGAGTTTAAGAACGCGCTGAAGGTATACCCTCTTGCGTACGAATCATGTCAGAAAGAGAAGACGGAGGCGGAGTGGTGCTGCGATAGAATCGAACGAGCTTCGAAAGCCATCGCGAATGAGGAGTGGAAATCAGCACTTGAAGCAGCTCGGGAGGGGCTGAAAAAGGTACCTAGATGCGTTGAGCTTGGAAAAATTAAACGAACTGCAGAGGCGAAGTTGAATGTGGAGAAGCGACAAGCATTAAAGGCAGAGTTGCGTGCCTTGGCTAGGACAGAGGAGTTTGAAAAGTCTCCACTTCTCGCCAAGGGGACCACATTGTCGCTTGATCCCAACTTTGACGACGCTGAATTGCTCATAATTTATGCGTTTATCCTTTTCCGATGCGGAGCTTTCGACACCACTATAAAGCTGCTAATATCAGCCGGTCCATTGCTCAAATTCAATGACGAAGTAGAGAGAAAGCGAACGATCGACTGCTGCATCGAGGCCATTTTACTTTTGTCTGACACTGAGACAAAGAGCCTGGAGGAGCGCATTGAGCTGATTGGGAAAGTCGAGGCACTCGCGGAAGAAATTAAAATTAAAGAACTGGCCGAGATCAAGGCCCGGCTTCTCGTTGCAGCTGCTGTAGACTTGGTTGGGCTCGGCGACGTGGTGAGAGGCGCAGCAACACTTCGCCGTGCCGTCGAGGCCGCTCCGGAGGATCGCGAGTTGATGATTGAAGAGGTTGCTGTGAGCTATCAAATGTGTCTCACCTCTCGGATCATATTGAGTTACTCCCTCGAAATGCCACGGCCAAAGTTCAAAAAGTTACTCAGAAAGCTTGACATGGAGTCTCTCGCTTCTACTGTCTTCGGGGATGACGTAACGGAAGATGATGAGTGCAACATTTCAGACGAGAGCGGGGAAGCTGCTGGTGCGTTAAGCGGCAAAGTTGAGCCTGAGTATTGCACGCTCCTCGGCTTAGTTTTCTTGAACCCTACGTTTTGGGAGCGGGTCAACCAATGCGAAGTTGACAAGGTCACTGCGAAATGTTGTGACGATTATGCCTTCGCTACAGACTTGGAAATAGTCAAGGAGAATTTCCGTGAGGATCTCGACAAACCGGCGAACGAGTAAAATAGTCATGCGAGTTTCCATGAAAAACTTGAGAGTAATTATAAAAGTGAGGTGTTTCGCGACTCTCTTTCACTTTTCCTTTGTTCTTGTTCCCTCATCCCTCACTTTACAGTTCATCAGTTTCGTTTTCCCCCAACAAGAAAAGGAATTCGAAAGCATTGGCTAGCGCTCCTGCACATCTAAAGTCTTTGCAATGGTGTTTGTACGTATGTACAATTTTAAAATCAGTATGTATGCTTATCATCAGGTCTTCACATAAATAATAAATAATAGAAAGGTTAGTTGCGTAGCTCGCCTCTCATTTCTCACCACGAAGATGGCGGAAAACGGCAAGCAAATAAATACGGGGTCACGAGGATGCGGGGTGCTCTTCTTTATTGCAACGACGCAAGCTGCTCGCGTGAAATATAGTCAATGGCTGCATTCGCTTCGAATGCCTTTTTGAAAATGTCTGCATTTTGTTTGACAACCCATCCAGCAAGATTGGCAAGCAGATTGGCCTCTTCAGAAGTGTAGTGCAGTTTGCTGGTGGGAAAATGGGGAAATTGTGCATATGGCCCACGATGTGGCAACACAGCAGGGTTTTCGCCGTGCTTTTTAGGGATTAAATGGCGCCGAATCTGAAGTGGCAGTCGTTTCTCCCACTCCTTGCATCGACCTAGATACACCCACGTGACGGCGACTTCAAAGTCAGCCGGGATTCCCCAGTACGAATTTTCCACGGTCAAAAGCTCCTGCCGAACGACCATCCCGGTTCCCTTTTCCTGTGCTTTTTGCATCTGATCGATCAGCTCAGGGAAACGATGACGTGCAAACACTTGGTTGTGAGCAAAGTTTTCTGCGACGTTTGGATTCTCGTGGTCGATGCCAAAGAAGCATGAGAAGGCAGGGTCCACGTCTTTAGGAGAAGGGGCGCGCGTGTATGGGTTGTACGATGATTTGGGTTGCAAGGGAATCGGGGTGTGGATGAAAACAACGATTTCCTTCATCTTGCGGCGCAGGAGGCTCAGGAAACCAGTGTTCTCCACGCTGGCACCGTCGGAAAGATACACAGGCGTCGAAAAGACGGGTTCCAACGGCTTGCGAGTTACTGGGGACCAGTACTCTGCCGCCAAACCCATCACATGGTCCAACTCCTTCAACAGCGGTGAACCAGACAAGATGGAGCCTGGGGCAAAAGAGGAAGCCGCTGTGGCATTGGCAAGGGTGAACGGCTTGTGTGGCATTGGGACATTCTGCAAGACAGCAGTAAAGTTGTCCGGCCCAAGACCAAAGAATGGCGGCGGAAGAGGCTTCCCGTCCTCGCCCCTTGCGTTGCCAACGACACCTCCAAATGCATACGGCTCTACGAATCCTCCCACGGTCATATTCAAGGTCGCGCCGGAAGAAAATAGCCCGTGGGGCGTGTACCGTACGAGATGGTGCTGTGGAGAGCCGATGTAAAGAGAGTTAAACTCGATGGGCAAATAGTTGTTTGCGGTCGGGGAAAATGGCGCAGCAGCCTGTGGCCCAAGAATAGCCGCATTCAGGACACTGAAAGGTTTGTTGTCGCACCTCTCGTCTCCTTCGCATCGGAAAATGAAGCTCTGAGCGGCCGAGGCCAGCTTGGGGTTGCGCTTGAAAACATCGTCCAAGACGGCAGGGGACCAGGTAATCTGATCATTAAGGGATATTCCGGCCGGTTCGAGAAAAACCTCGGCAATCGCAGAGGGGTAGACGTCCATGGGGTGCATCCGCTCCAGAATGAGCATGCGAAGGACCACTGCAAAAAAATCTTTGTTTACAGGAGAAGCACGAGCGCTCTTGCTGTTCATCTTTTTCAGCGTTTCAGTGCTGAGGTCCTCCGGGTCCACAATCTCCCCCAAAAACTCCTCTTCCGAGAGGCCAACTTTGGACTTTTGGTAGTATGAGTACGCTGAGTTGGCCCAGCTGCCCCCGCTCACGCTGGAGAGGTACCTCGTCTTGTTTAGCACCTGCAAGTCAAGCAGTCCGCGCAAATAGCCAAGCGTCGAAAGATACGCCCTCACCCCGCCTCCGCTCATTGCCACACCGGTTTCTGGTTTATCTTGCAAGAACGCGCTCTCAGGATACTCGCCCAAGTCCGCATCCCCCAAAATTGTTGCCACATCATCGGCTTGTCCGCCTGCAGCCCCGAGCATTAACTCCTCTTCGTCCACGTACTTTAGCTGGTTGATGTTCCACGCTCTCGCAGTCAGCGCGGAGCTCTCTGCCACATTCGCTGCGGCGATCACCATGGCCAGCGCCACTGCGCTCTTACGAGAGGCCACCACCATACTGCTCCGACTCTCCGAACCAAACCAAACCAAAGCTATTCTCGTTCGTCTCCTTCTCCCAATGTGCCTATGTGCCTTGGCTCTGATACTGTCGCGCACGAAGAGCTCTGCCCTGTCCGCTTCGTTTCCTTTCTCTACTCCGCTTCTCGGTTGCAAGTTGGGGAACTGTCACTGTCGCTGTCACTGTCACTGTCACTGTCCTTTTTTTACCCCTCCCTGCAGAGAGGCGATATTGAAGGACGTCCTTCAACTTGTCCTTGAGCTCGCCGATTGCGTCTCTTTGCCTCCTCGCTCGATGTATGTCGCGGAAGGTATTTGGGCTTTGGAGAGGTCCGTGCGCGTAAGTGAGTGAGTGTGCGACGTTGTTGTTGTTGTTGTTGTTGGAGTTGCTGGTATCGAGTACGCACGGCCAGCGTAGAGAGAGTAGAGTGCCCTGTCGTAGAGGCCGTACGTATATCACTTCTTCTTCCCGTTGGCTGGAGAGGTTTGGACTGTGTACTAAGTACTCTGGAAAGAGGGAAGAAGGAGAAGAAGGCTTTCTTTTCTGTCTTTGGTGAGTGTGAGTGAACTTGGGTAGAAGACGAGCTGGGGGAAGAGAGGACTGACTATCCAATTTTCGGCGCTTTCTCTCATTTTTTTTCTTTTTTTGAAATATTAATCGAAATTATGGTTGTCTCTCGATCAATCGATGTTAGGTGAGTTGGGAGTGTTGGGAGTTTGCCACGCAATCCTCTTTCCTCCTTCCCTCACTCCTAGAATCTCATGGAGTCAAATTTCACTTTGGCTTAGGTTTTTTTAACAAGGTGGCCGCCCTTGGGAGTGGGATAGATTAAGGTGGCTTATGGTTTCGACTGTGAGTTCGTTACGTCATCTGATTCTCGTCGCTGTGACTGGGAGCAGTGAGGGAGAAGTTTCCCACCTTTTGTCTCTTACGAATGTGGAACTGGGAGCAATTTCGCCGGGATTCTACTGGGCCGTAGCGAGCCGCTATGCAACGCCTGGGGCCGGCGTCATAGCGCCGGGCAAGAGAGCTATCCGATCGTCAGCGCAAACTGCAGAAACTGTCTCAAGCTCTTGGCACTATGGCATTGTTTAGAGCGTTTTGGGACCTCCAGGAATCTCCAGGACTAGCCACGTCTAAGCTTATGAGAAACGGTATGAGAAAGGGGTCTTTGCGCGAGACAACAATTAGTGGAATATGCTGATGATTGGGAAGCTTATACGGCGGAAGTGGAAACCTGAACGACGCAGGTCTTTCACGCAAGACGGAGGTACAAAGAGCATTCTAGGGCGAACGTGTACGCAGTAGATAGGAACTCTGGCTCAATGTCACCTCAAGCGAGCGGAAGATTCGATCAAAACTGTGAGTGTACTAGTACCGGGCTGAGCAGGACGGAGTCACAGTTAAAAATAAAGGACGCGAAGAGATGGGGGTCCACATAGTCCACACCAAGTCAGTTGAGTTCTGACTGTGAATTAGTTCTCAACTCAGCACTCAAATTGAAATACAGATTCTCGTATTGGTACTCACAGTGTCAGTACCGGTACTGCGCCCAGATTCAGATTCACCGTTTCATTTCAATCAAAATCAATCATTCAACAATGGAAACGTCGACGTCGACGAAACTCCCGTGAAAAAAGTGGTTCGCAAAGGTAAGCAAACCATGAATCCATCACTGGTGTACTGAGTATTAGCGCACAAAGAAGCCGCGCAACATTGCGCAACGTGCGTTGTCTCGTTGTCTCCTTCACTCACTCACTCACGGAACGCTGGGAGCGTTGGGAATGCTGGGATCGCTCCCATTTCTCATCGTTCTCATAGTTCTCATTCTCGCATCTTCTCGCAATCGATCGAAACGACACGCATCGATGCGCCACGTTTCGGGCGACGAAAGTGACGGAAGTACCATACGTGCATGCTTAGTTTCGTCCTAATGCTGTCTTCATGAACGCTAACAACAATATCTAACCGCCAAAACCCGAGCTGCGAACAAGAGAATGCTCGTCGCACCTGGAGTCTCGTTCCAGGCCAGGAGAAATGGGAGCCTGGAATACCTATCTCCACAGCATCGCGTGATGAACTGTGATTGCGAGTCCTGAATTTCTGAACTTCCGAGTTCTGGAACAAGCCACATACGCCCGCACACGTGTGCCCAGTACACCACTGTAGTGCACACACGTCAGAGCGCTTGCCTGAATTGGTGTGGCTCCCTGGACCCCTGCAACCCATGCTCTGAACTTGTGGTCGCCCACGTTGGTGCACATTTTGAAAATTTGAAACTTGAAGGCTCTGCAAATCAATGCCGTGTAGATGTTGAATAGGTCGCTCTAATTTAATTTTTCTAAGTTCTGATTTCATGGGTATGGTTTTTGTTTCAAAATACATCCTGAATTTCAAATCTGCAGATTTGGCTGGTGTGAGCAGCTCAAGTCATGGAAGAGCATGAGAAGTGGACACCGAGGGATCAGGAGAGATTTAGCTCCGGATTTTGTTCTGAGAGAACAAATGAGCTCAGCACGCAGGCTTGGTTTGGATTAATTATTATTTTTTTGTGACACATGGAGAAGGATTGGCGAAATTGAACGTGAAAACAAACTCTTCAATTTGAAGGGACTCAAAAGGCAGCGCGAAGGAGAGCTTCGTGTCTTCGCCAGCCATGATACAGTATTCACAGTCAGAATGAGTGCGCGGCTTTCGGATCAAGTCCGACGCTGTCGAGAAACAACTTCAACCTTTACTAGGCTATGCGCTACGTAGATGCAGGGCGAATTATAGCTCGCGCAAGATTGCCATTGGAGCGTCACTCATTCCGAGCGCCTTGCAGCTTCGCGCAGTTGCAGCCATTTCGGGCAATCGTCTTAGCTGCAACTCTCAGGCAGTGGTGTCGACAAAAAGGGTCCTCAACGAATTCCACAATGCGCCAAGGACGAATATCGCGATCACGTAGTAGACAGTGTTGTTTGAATCCTGTTGCTCATTCGAGTCGCTGGCACAAGTTTTGTCTGCATGTGTCGGGGCGCCCTCTGACATCATACTCTTTAGTTCTCGTTGGACATCCGGATCCGTGAGGTCCAAATTGAACTTCTCCTTCGCTTCCTTGATCATTTCTGGGGTTGGTTTTGAAAAGTCCTTGGACCTCACGATCTTTTGAGAGTCTATTTTCGCCCGTGATGTTTCGATAACGCGGTCGATTTCGGCTGCTTCCTGATCCCTTCCCTGTCGCTTGAAAGAGTGCGACATGTCCTTGTAGAACTCAATTTGCTTTTCTAGCTCTTTGGAAGAAACCTGCTCCCCGACAGCTGCATTTTCAGAAGATGAGCCAATCTGAGCGCCAGGCTCCACGAGTTCCCCCCTTTCAAACATTCCTGTAAATGTGGTCTTATCCAGCTCACGCTGTTTCTTCTTCACTTCCAGCAACTCCTCGAAGCGAGTCCGGATTGTCCGGTCGGACGGGTTTAAGCGCACTGCTTGCTTCAAGTCCTTCAGGGCCTGTTCAAATTCCGCAGCCCCGCACGAGACGGGGAGAGTGCGCGCTTGCGCTCTTCGGAAAAGCGCCTTGGCGTTCTTTGAGTCCAATTCCAGTGCATGATCGCAAGCTGAAATACAATGAGCCCAATTTTCCAGCTTGATATGACAAGCAGCAATATTGTTCAGACACGTGACGACAAGATTGACAACCTCGGGATCATCGAGCCCTTCCTTCCGGAAGGAGAGGTGCTCGTCCTTGACTCCTTTTTTCTTCCAATCCGTCTCAGTGGTGGCAATATACCAAAAGCAACCAATGCTGCGCTCATATTTGTCATTAGCCACGTACACGTCCCCGGTCTTGAACGCCGCATTTCCCTCCTCCTTTAGCTTCCCGGCAATTTCCAGTCGGTCCCGCATCTCCTGCAACTCTCGCGCGCTTTGAACTTGTTCATCCACGCACTGAAACAACGTGTTCTGCAGGAAAGTGGGCTGGCGCTCGAACAGCCTGCGGTCCTGCTTCACCTGCTGCGACTTGATCGCCGCCGCTTGTTGCATAAGCTCGTTGAACTCCGGGCTCATGTTCTCCATCTCCACCGCTTACTTTGCCCCACCGTTCGTTCGACTCCAACCCAACTTCCTGACTGCCAAGTTCCGCGCCTCGCATCCGTGGCCCTCTCGGCACAAACAAACACACAGCACACACAGCACACACACCTATCCTCTGTCAAAATACGCCGCGTATGTCTCGCGTACACTTGTCCCAACTTTACCTCGGAACTTGGAAGTGTCAGTCGTCAACGGCTACTCCTAGGTAATACTTGGCCTCAACCCCCCACAAGCTAAAAACGGTCTACAAGTACTCCTAAATCGCAACTACTAGCTATCCTAGCTATCCCCTGAATAGCTGCTCATAATAGTTCGGGTACTGACCGTCAGTACTCGAGTAGAGTACCCACTAGCAGCTAATAGACACCAATGGTAGATTTATTATAGAGTCTCCTGCTACTAAGAATACACAGGGATAGCTAGAGAGAGGCTCCATACACTCTTCTTAGTGTACCTACTGTACTACCAGAATTTCGTCTTGGAAGTATTCAAGTTTCGATCATCGATCAAGATCAAGTTGTTGTACGAGTTGTTCGTGTTGATATGTGTTGATGTCCATTCGAGAGATAGAGCGCAGTGGGACGGACATTGCGACAATTGCGACAATTGCGAGAAAAGGAGCGAAAGAGACAAAGAGACAAAGAGACAAAGGCCGCGATGTTGTCTTCGTCGCGGAAGAGCCTGGCAAGGCTGGTCGTCTCGGAGCGCCACGCGTACAGGTGCAAGTACAGGTACACATACAGATACCGAAACGCACACAGACACAGGTGCCTGAGCGACGCGGCCTCGAGCCGTGGGGCTGGAGACACCAGCCTGGAGGTGCAGAACGGTGTGGCGCTGCTCAAGCTGAATAGACCGTCGCGGATGAATGCGCTGAGCACAGACATGGGCGAACGCATCAAGTCGCTTGCGGGAGAGCTGCGAGAAATGGACGCCAGAGCGCTGGTGGTGTTCGGGTCCGGCGAAAAGGCGTTCAGCACGGGAAGGGATTTGAAGGACAGTAAAAATCATGATGCGGAGGCTGCTGCCGCTTATATGCGCCTTGCCAGAGATTCTGTCTTGGCCATGCGCGCATTGCCCATTCCAACTGTGGCTGCGGTGAACGGGTTTGCGTTTGGGTGGGGCATGGAGCTGGCTCTGGCGTGCGACTTGAGAGTGATGGCACGTGAAGCCGTCTTGTGCTTCCCAGAAACCGGATTGGGAATGTAAGTTCCAGCTTGTGTTGGTTTGTGGCAAAAAGACCGATGGACGAGAGCTCACTTTCAGGTAATGATTTGATTGTCTTCTCGCTTCATTGGCAAACCATAGTTTCCGTAAGTATTTTGATGGATTGGATGGATGCCTTTTCTGTGGATCCGCTGCTTAACTAACTCGGAGACTTGCTTGTGTTTTTTCTCCTTTCTGCAGCTGGAGCGATGGGAACAGTTCTCCTGCCTAGAATCGTCGGGCCCGCAGTAGCCAAGGACTTGATCTTCACCAGCCGGCGCTTTTCGGGAGGTGAGGCCAAGGAGCTAGGTGTAGCGAACCGGGTTGCCGACACCAATGTCGAATGTGTGGAGATGGGCATCGATCTCGCACTTCAGATTGCTAAAAACGCCCCGCTAGGTTTAAAAGGCGCAAAGTGCGTCATTGACGAAGGATTGGATCTCGACTTTAACGCTCACTGTGCTTTGTCCGACAAACACCGCTTCCCGCTCAACGATACGGAAGATTTCAAGGAAGCCCTCCAAGCATTCGCCGAGGGCAGAAAGCCAAAGTTTGTTGGCCGCTGACTGCTGACCACAGGCCGCAAAAATATTACCAATCCATCCTCGTAGCTAACTCCCACAAACCCGTCCACTTTCCTCTCGCGATACCTATGAAAACGCAGCGTCCCGCTTCCACGGTCGGCGACCCAGAAATTCCTCCTGCCATGGGCATGAGATTGACCATGACGAGCTAACACCATGCTACCCGATATACTAAATGTAGCCGTTTCAGTACGCCAACCCACTTTGGCATAAGGCGACCGCGACAAATGGCTCGGGAGCTCGCTGCTCGCAACGAAGGAGCATCAATCGCGCATCAGCTGTATTGCGCAGTAGGCTTGCGCATTTGTTTCGCGCTCATGTGCTCGTTCTCGCCGTCGTGATCTGACGTGCGAAGTGCACAAGTGCACAAGAGCGAGCCACGTGCTCAAGAAAGTTTCGAAGCAGCCACTTCTCTGGACCCCCGCGTGCTCCGATGAGCGAACTGGACGCCGCCGCGCGGCTGATGGGGATTTCAACCGACGCCGCCCGAGCAACGTTCGCTGGAAAGACAAGACGCAAAGGAGCGTTAGGCGCCAGGGTCGAGGTCTCATCTGGCTCACGACCAAGGAGAGAAGGCGGGCTCGTGAGCAAAACGCGGTCATTGCCAGCGCATGCCGCCCGGTTTCAGAGACGCGGAGAGCTTGAGCCCATCGAGGCGCGGGCCTCCAGAGAGATCAGGGAGGAGCAGCATACTTGTGAGGGAGAAAGCGCGTTCTCGCAGATGCTCAATCGCGAGGCAGCGGAACGATGCGTGTTGCGGGAGGCGCTCATGACGCGCGTTCGGACTTTGGTGCGGAAAATGGAAGGCCGCGATAGTCGCTCGGACCCCCGCGAGAGCGAGGGCGCAAAGAAGACTGGCAGGGTGGATTTCCAAGAGCTAGTACAAGCGCTGGATTCGCTCAGGGACGCCACGACTAGTGCGGTGATGGCAGTTCAAAGGTGGGCGAACGGATTTGTTGACCCGACGCAATATGTGTTTCACGCCAAGGGACAGGACCCCGTGGATGTGTTGCTGGTGGTGGACGGCGGCCTGGACTTTCTCGAGTTGAGGCCGGAAGTCATGCGCTTGCTGAGGGTAAAGTCTGGCAACGACAGTCTTCGAATGGTAGGAAATCCACTTGGACTACTCGGAACCACCCCTTCTGGCCTCGAGCAGAGCGCCTTGGAGGTTGTTGAAGAGCACAAGCGCGTGTTTGGGGACCTTCCGCAGCGACGATGCACTTGGTGTGGAAATGTCCCTCCTGTGCCCGAGCAAGGTGGACAGGAGTTGGTGAGTTGCACTGACAATTATTGTGATAGGAGCAAGTACTGCAGGTATTGCGTGCAGGCAAATTGCGGCGGGAAACAGGCATACAACCTGATTAAGGTCGAGAAATCCTGGTCCTGCTTTCGTTGCGTCGCCGCAAAGCTTCGAGAACGCGAAGGGCTGCGCGCAATGGAAAGAGAGAAGACATTGCGTTCGGTGTCGCGCCAGAGGGAAAAGGAACAACTCGAGCTCGAGAGACGTAAGCAGCTATCTGCTCAGCTCCCTCGGAATGTTGAGCGCCGCAAGAAGGCGTTTCAATTTCTAAAGAAAAGGGCCGCGAAGGCAAGAAAACATCTGACAAAATCTGCCAGGTCAAAAGCAGAGCTTCTCGGCTTCGTTCTCAAGGCTGAAAGAGTGGTGCAGATGCAAAGACAAGCCAGGGAGGATTTGTGCGGGTTGGCTTCCCAGGCACAAATTCAGCTTGACCAAGACTGCCTTGCGGCCGAGCTGTGCCAGAAACACAGCGTGTCGGTGGAGGCGTCCGAGGATGGTTCCGACAAAACCTCAGTCGACAACCAAGAGACTGGCAAGGTAGAACAAAGCGATGAGACGGCTTCTCGCCCCACTGTTGAATCAGGAAATGAGTCTGGTGTGATTGACAACCAGGCGACCGCACAAAGAGAGCAAAAATCAGTGAGAGAGCTTGCTGCTCATACTCTTAATCCGCAGTCGTCATCATTGGACCTCTTTGAAGTGGAAGAATCGAAGCATTCGGAGACGAACAACCAAGAAAAAGTCTCACAAGTCGTGCGGGTCGAAGAAGAGTGGCTCCAATTTGGAAAACCTGTTCATATCAGATTTGCTCTCAAAGTATTGTACAATGAGATTTGCCTCGTAAAAGTCGACTCCACGGCAAGAAATGTAGAGATTGTAGAAGTGAAGGCTTATATTCCTAGCAAAAGGAAACAAATTAGCCGGGTACTCCTGCACAAATCCCAAGTCAAAAATGCTGTCCGCCAAAGCGACCTCAAGTATATTCTTCGTCAAAAAGCCGTCGACGAGTTTCAAGCAGATGCAAGAAAGGTTCTTTTGGAAAGGTCTGAAGCTGCCCGCCACCTTCTGGAGCACAATCGCGAGCAGTACCAGCTTCGAGAGGCTCTAAAGTCCTTGGCGGCTCATCACATGGGACACCAGGAGCAGCAGGTGCTTGCGCGAAATGCACTTTGCTCCAGAGGAAGATATCTCACTGACCACTTCGCAAGTCAAGTGGAGTTTCGACGACAGTTTAGGGTACTTGCGCGTCGAGTTGCAAAGCAGCAAGCGTTACAAGCTCAAGTGTCAGGGGAGCTTTCTAAGCTTGCGAAACAGGCTCAAGCTCATCAAGAACTTCAACGAGTTATCATTTTAGAACTAACAGGCAAGGCGCAGCACACCAAGGTGCATCTGTTCAATCAAGCAAGATGCAGGTCTCAGTTGATCTCTCTCGCCGAGAAAGCGAAGGCGCGTTTGCAGACCGAACAACCAGGACCTCCCAAGTAAAGGTTCACGGGATGATAAATAATGTATAAATATGGCTTTTCGAAATGTTTTAAACTATGAGACGTACTTACACCCGAGGTTGGCCGATCTGGTCCACTCCAGCTTTTCCCGGAAAGTGATCTTCCAAGAACGCTGCAAGCTGATCCACAAAGTATTGGCCCATGTGTGCCGGCATGTGCGTAATCAAGTACGGAACAAACCAAATCCAACGACCGGCCCCTCCTTGTTTGTACTCTTCCCAGACCATCTCCACCGAGGGGCTCCGATCTCCTAGAAGAGTCGAAAGGCGGTTGTAGTACGTGTCGCATACAAGGTCCTTTTCCCAAGCCCTTCGATCTTCCGGCCGAGTATTGGAGATGAGGTACTGGCCCAGATCCTGTGGTCCTGACCCGATGCCCACCATCTCAAAATCCAGCAGCTTGACATCTCCGTTCTTGAGAACGAAAAGATTGTTTGGGTAAAAATCCCCGTGCACCAATGTCCACTCGCCACTATAGTAGGTGGCCCAATCAATTTTGGCGATGGAAGCGTCTATGCATGCTACGAGATGCTCTGGAAGACGCACATTTGTCCATTTAGTCACTTTCTCAGCAAGCAGGTCTTTAGGGGCCTTGCGCTCGCTGGAGGAGTTGAGGTTGTTGTCCAGGAGCTTTTCGTGGATCTCTGCCCAGGCCCCCTTTACCATATTTTGCGCATCGGTCCAAGCTTTGTCGGCTTCGTCCGATCGATCTCCGAACCAGGCACGTCCGCGAAGAAAGCTCCACTCGTTCCTCACGTAGTCGTCCATCCAAAACCCAGCGTGCAGAGTTGCCGCGATTTCGAAGGATTTGTTCACCAATTCTTTCTCGTACTCGACCGAGTACACGAACCCTTCAGGCCGCTTGCCTTCCCACGCCGCGGGGTGATGGTCCGCCATCATCGAGCCCATGTTGGAACCTTCAAGTTTCTCCATTAGCAGGAGCTTCTGCCCCGTGGCAAAGTCGCCTTCGGCATAGAACACTTCCGGCAGGCTCTCTTTGAGCTTTTTGGCAGCTTCAAGCTCTTCCACGTGATCCCCTTTCAAACAATTGAAGAACATTGGTTCGCGCACGAGCCCCAGCCACTTGGACGTCGCTAGCCTTCTCTCATTGTCCCCGGAGAAGGTCTTGATGATCCTTCGCTTCTCTTGCCCGTCCTCGTGCTTGGTGATGAGGGTCAGGATGTCCCCAGTGTACCCGCCTGACGCGCCGCTGGAATCTTCCACTTGCGCCGACACGCAGTCCTTCTCTCCCACCGTCTCGCGAACCCACTCCGCGTCAAACATGGCTGCTCTTCTACCTCCTGCTCTGCCACGACCTCCACTCTTCCACTCTTCCACTCTGCCACTCTGCCACTCTACCACTCTACCACTTCAAACTACTAGCTAGAGGTGTACTCGAGTACCAAAGAAGTATGGTATGTCACGGGTGTCACGGGACTCGAAATCAAAGCTCTTTCTTTCCCTCTCTCTTCCTCCGTGTCTCCTTGTCTCAGCAAATCTTTGTGATGAGTGTGATGAGCTCAATTTGGACCACTATGGTATTTTGATACTCACCAGTAGCAGGTGTACACATTGCGGAAGAGGCCAATGGAAAATTGTAGTGTATAATACAGTGAGTGCATACTATGTTGTTTACTGTTCGCCGAGAAAGCTCCTCATGTCTCGGACTGAGAGGCGTTTCCGGAATGGTGCGCAATGGAAATGTGGTGTGCTGGTTACTCCTAAGTGTGCAAACGTACGTGTACGTGTACGTGTACGTGTACTCGCATACTCACAGTCAGTTATCGATTTCTGACTCGGACTGACAGTGTTGTTGTTCTTGTTGGTGGTGTCATTGAAGGCGAGCAATGGAGGGCGTCGAAAGTGCGGGAGACAAGGGAAGAGATGGGAAGGGGATGCAAGAATTGTTTGTCAGATGCTGCTTTGGTTCTCTTGCGTCCAAGATGGAATGCGTCAACGCAAAGCGTAGAGTTCTTCACGATTACATCAATCAAGTGTGGTAGGATCACGGTCATAGCAGTCCAGAATGGGGCCGGACTGAAAACACAAAAGGAAGCCTCAAGGCAAAATAAGAGTGCCGGCACCGATACGGTATCTTTGGGGCTCAAGTTGAGATTGAATGCCTCTGCTCGAGTGTTCATGGCGGGCTATCTTCTTTCAGATTAGAATGGCATCGAGATCAGGCTGTGCACGAGTTTTCGCCTCTCGGCCTTTTCGTCAAACTCCTTGGCCCGCTCTTTCGATTCCTCAAACACCACGGCATCGGAGAGGTCCTCCTGAAGGGCAAAATCCAGCTCTGCGGCTTCGCCTTCGAGTGCGTCTTGCCTTTCGCTCGACCCATCAGTGCGAGAACGCCTGGAATGCTGAGAGTCTTTCGTGGCGGGTGATTTGGTTGACCTGCGTCTCGGCGATGGGTCCGTTCCTGCCTCCTCCGCTGAAGCCATATCTTGCAGTTTGGCATGGTCGAAAGGGACGTTCCAGTATGGACTCCGCGACAGCCCTCGCCCGGCTCCATTCACCAAGATTCCCCAGTGCACTCCACTGTCCAGGCTAAATGCCCGCACGCAACAGTCAAACCCTGCCGTCAGGACAAGGTTGAATTGAGGAGCAAGGTCGATTGTGGTTATCCCATCGTCGTGAGCTTGCACAACGCACCAGCTCTCGGTCAATTTCAACTCTTCGTCCACAAAGTGGGTCCGCAGCGACCCATATTCGTCGCCTGTTACAAGCTGCTTGGTTTCGCTTGACCACGCTACCGCCAGAATGGAGCTCTTTTCCCCAGCTTTACGTTGCTCGCACTGCCTTAGGTTTGTGTATACATTTTCATTCTTCTTTTCATCGTCGGGACCGATAGGAAGGCGCCAAAAGTAAAGCCTTCCGGAGCGATCGGTGGCGCAAAGACTATCCTGCCCTTTCAGAAATAGAACTGCTGTGAGGTCTGCATCGCAGATGAGCTTGTTCAATAGCTTACCAGACACAAAGTCCCACACCCGGACTGAATTATCCAGGCTACCAGTTGCAAGGATGGACTTGTAAAAGTCCGCGCAAGTAATATCTTCCTTGTGGCTGAAATGGCTATCCATTTCTCGGAGCCGGACTCCGTGATCAGCTTCCAGCTCCGAGTGGACCACGATCGCGCGATCCCAACTCACACTAACAACGACTTTGTGTCCCGCACAGTAAATCAATTTTGATACTTCAGCTTTGTGTGAATCCATCGCTTTCATGAATGCCCCACTCGAGTAGTTAAAAACTTGGATGTTTCCGGCGTGATCACCAAGTAAAAATTTGCGCTGGCGGTCATCCAGGCACATTGTGGTCACATCCGAGTCAGTCAGGTTGTCGTACTTTCGCAATTGCTTGCCTGTAAGCAAGTCCCAAATCTTGAGGCTCCTTCCAGAGACCGTTGCAATACTCATGGACACTGTGTTGATGCAAGCTGAGATCACGGGAAAGTCATCCGCGACCATGTCCATCACCGGATCGCATTGGTCGAACACATAGAGCTGCTTGTGAGCCGCAACGATGCGAGTTATGTAGGGCGGACGATTGGAGTTTGACGGGGCATAAGATTGGTCGGCTCCTGCAGCAGATTCGTGTCCTGCTTGGGTGTCTATTCCTTTCGCAATGCCAAAGGTAGTCATTCGATCCAAAGCATCAGGCGGTTCTGACGTGAAGGTCTGCAGACAAGAATAGTTGCGAATATCCCAAACCTTAAATGTTCCTGCCATATCCCCGGAAATGACCTGATGGTCCGAACCGGGAACAGTGTGAATTTCAACGATGCTGTCCTTGTGACCGCGAAGTTTGTATATGACATTTCGCGAAAACGGGCTCCACACAAATCCGTCGTGGTCGACACCTCCGGAAAAGAGCAGCTTGTGGCTCTCGTTATAGGCCAGCGAATACACACCATTTTCGTGACCGATGAGGTTTTGTCTTTTTGAGCAGTTGTGAACATCCCAGATTGATATCATGGCATCCATCCCGCCCGAGGCAATGCAGTCAAGCCCATTGAGGTACTTGAGAGAGCTGGCGATATCGTTGTGAGCGTCTGTGATGCATGCAGATTCTGATCGCGACTTCAGATCCCAGACGTGAATGAGTCCCATCACACTGGCGCTAAACAATACTTTGTGTTTGTCCACCCAACACAGAGCTGCTTGCGCGTGCGGAACAGACCAACACGATTGCACCTGGAACTGCTGCTCGCCAGGCGCGAGATGCCATAGACATAAAGTCAAATTTGAGCACGATGTAAGCAGACGACCGGCCGTGACGCGCGAAGAGTTGCTCGTTGTGTTGGGAATATACTCTGCACAAATTGGAATCCCATTGTAGCCAGAAAGCCTGCCAATCTCATTGGAGAGGTCTCGAGCATCGTAGAGTCGAATTGTTTTGGTGTGGTTGCGCAGAAGAGCAAAAGCATCAAGCTGTTCCATGTACTGCATCTTTTGCACCGCGTTCTCATTCTGAATGCACCGAAGTTCGGCGTCCGCTTTATACTTGAAAGGCACCGAGTAATTGTCCAATTTGCTTTCTTCGTACACGGAGGACTTTTCCACGAAAAAGGCATTCAACTCGTCCCACTCCATGGTGCCATCTCCGTTCACGTCGATTTCCATGAACAGCTCCACGAGACTGTTGCGTTGCAAGTAGGGAAGGTGGGCTTGCATGATACGAACAAACTGATTTAAGCTCACCTCGCCATCCCCAACGCGCTCAAAATCTTTTCGCACTTTTCGCACAAGCGCCGGGTCAAACTCCTTCATAATCTCCGACACAAGGTCCTGCGAATATGCCTTGGACCGCGACAGTCTTGTGCGTGGTGTATAGCACTCCTCGACCGACTCGCTTTTTCCTTCCATCTTTGGTGCAGTCGCGCTCTTGTCTCTCCGCCCTCGATATCTATGGCGATTATCAACTCTCGCTTCAAATTCAGCAAAGTGACATGGCAGTCCCCGGTCCCTTCCACGGCCTTCGATTCTCGCCGCTCTTGCGGTGTGGGCGGCGCAAAACAGACTTGTGCGCACTCACTAGTGCAGCAGCGTTCCTAAAGTCTCTCTTTACACTCTTTACCTTCCAAGTCAACTCTTGAGTGATTCTTGGTTTCCCGATCTGTCGCGCGAAAGTGACTTTTCGGAATTCACATCAATTCACATCAATTCACAGACAGTAACTTCAATATTCGATCTGCGTTTCACTGCTCGAACAGCGAACGAGAAGCAATGGAAGAAGAATGACTCTCACACGCTCAAGCTCGCGGTCATCATAAGCTGGCGATCGTCGTGATCATGATAACTTTCTGACTCGGACTCCTCGGAATGAGTCTCATCAACGGTCCTATTTTGTCTTGTGCGAAATGCCGCGCTGAGAATTGTAAACGTCACAAAGCCCTATCTGTGACGCAAAAGAGCCATAAAATGTGGACTGTAAGCGTCACACAAGCCTCTGCGTTTACTCCGCGTGCACACCCTCGTAGCACTGGTCCTATAGGTACAGTAGCCACTCCTATCAGCACCGGCAGCCGCACAGAGTACAGAAGCCTGCTGGTAATGAACCCTGTAGGTATTACACTATTTTTACCTACACACGCTACGCCTCCTCCGCCTAGCACTCCGCTACGAGCAGCACGCGCGCTACTTGATACGTCTAGCACCCCTAGCACCGCGACGATGTGCAAAACCACATCAGCACACATGCCTAGTCCACCACCTAGTCCCCTCGCATCAGCTACGACCCGGCTATCCACTCTTACACCCATCGCTGTGCCTCCTAGCGCCCGCGGCTATCCAAAACCCGTACGACAGCGAGTGCTCATGTGCCGAGTATGAGCTGCGAGAGATGTGAGAGATGTGAGAGAGATTGATGATGATTGATGATTGATGATTGATGATTGATGATTGATGAGATCAACTCAACTCAAACGACACAACGACACAGAGAGAGAAAGTGAGTGAGAGAGAGAGAGAGCGAGGACGCTCTCCTTCCTTCGCCCCTGTTCACGCACAGTAGAGTAACCAGTAGGCGCGCCTTCCTCCCAACGAACGCAGGAAGGGAGCCACCTCACCTTTGGCAAGTGTGTGTACTCCGTCCTCTGTCTCCTCTGTCCTCTGTGTCCTGTGTGTCCTGTGTGTCCTGTGTGTGGCCCGTGTTGTGTGTCTATATCGTGGAGGCGAATAGGAGGAGGGGTTGGTTGCGGAGCGCAGGTCGTCAAGTGGCAAGGTGGTAAAGTTGGCAGGCCAACAATCGAACAATCGATCGGGCGAACGGGTGAACGGGCTGTTGTTTTGAGATGGGTTCCCACTCTCGGAGGAGGTACAGCAGCGCCACGCGTAAGGAGCTGGAGAAGCGGCAGGCGAAAGAGGAGGAGGAGCTGCGCAAGCGTGCGGAGCGACGATGGAAGAAGCGCGAAGAGCGGCGCGGCAGGCCCGGAAGGAGTCAGAGCCGGAGGGCCAAGCGCGAGGCCGTGGCATCGGACTCTGACTCGGACAGCATGTACTCGTCGGACTCGTTCCTGTCCCAGTCCGACGTGTCAGACGTGTCAGAGTCCGACGCCTCCGATGTCTCGGACGCTTCGAGCGATGTTGGCCGCAGACACAGGTCCAAGTCGGCGTCCTCGCAAAAGTCGCGAAAGTCGAGGGCCTCGCGCGTCTCCAGGAGCTCCAGGGTGTCTACCAAGTCACGGAAAAGCGACAAGAAGAGCAGCAAGAAGAGCAGCAAGAAGAGCGCCAAGAAGAAGCGGTCCAAAGGAGGGTCCGGCGGTGCGTTGGGGTCTGCGGCCATGCTCGGACTAGTAGGAGCTTTGGCATGGTCGCTGATGGGCCTTGCGGGCCACGCCTCGGGAGACTTTGATGCCGCACTTTCATACGAGCTGCCAGCGGCAGTGGAGTGGAGCTCGGTGCCTGAATCACGGTGGACCCCAGCGCAGCTGCGACGCGTGTATGCAGACACGCAAGCGCCCTCGCTACAGGCGTTCGGACACGGAAAGGTGGGCGTTGTTCAGCCCAAGCTGGACTCGCCTGTCTCCGTGTACGAAGACCTGGTTATCTCAGGGGGCATCGCGTCGTCGCCGGACGGTGGCATGGTTTGCTTCGTTGGACGCCGAATGGATACAAGCCACTACACGCTCTCTTGCATGGATGCGGAAAGCACCAAAGTGCGCTGGACCACTGAGCTTTCTAGAGACTTTCGGGAGCGAGGCGGCGCGCACGAGTTGAAGACCCGCCGCCCTCTAGTTCTTTCCGACATGGTAGTCTACCCAAGAAGCTGCAGCTCGGTTGATGCGTTCAGCCTGCTTGACGGCTCTTTACGATGGTCAGCGCACTTTCCGGGGCAGGTTCAGACCTGTAATGCAGTTGACATTGTGTACGATGCGGCGCGAAGCACCATCGTCGTTCCCACTTCAGACGGATCTCTCATTGGTCTCAATCCCATGGACGGCTCCAGCATGGCACAGACGCGAAGCCTTTCTTGCAATAGCCCTCTTGCGGAAAACACGCACAATTGTATTGAGAGTTTTATGGCTTCGCACACGGGAACAGGCTCCTTCTACTTCAAGGGGCGGGCGTCCAAGGCCCTGCTGGCGCATCTCGCCAACAGTGCCTCAAATTCTTGGTTCGGCCGCTCTCGTGCCGAGAGCTCAGCGCCCGTCACAGATGGCGTGGCGCTTTACCACGTCAAGCTTGTTCAGGCCGATGCAGACATGTCGGAGCCTTTTATGTTTAGGGTCGAGAGCGCACGAGCTATGGCCTCGGGACACACATTGGACTCAGGACGAAATGCACTGAATGGCATTCGCAACTCGATTGGCGCCGCCCCTGATGGCCTCGCAGTTATTGTGTTGGACGGATGCCAGGTCCGAGGCCTATCGACGCCCTATCTTGAGGAAGTTTGGGCACTGGACCTTTCCAGCCAGGAGAGCTACTTTTGTCATCTTCAGTCAGTTGAACCCACCGAAGATGGCGAAATCTTCATTACATCGGACAGAGCTCTCTATAAGTTTTCTGCTCCTGGCGATAGCACGTCAGCACCCAAGCAAGCGTGGCGCCTCACAATGACATCTTTGTACAGCGCGTTATATGCCGGCGAAGAAGCCCGCGTTCTTTCCTCGCCTGTTGTTACTGAAAATGGAGTTGTGATTCGCGTAGGTACCTCGCGTGGTCTGAACAGATACGTTGTACAAGGAGGTGTCGTCGTAGTAGACCGCGAATCTGGGTCTTTTCGCAGCTTTTATTCAAAGGGCCAGATCTCCGAAGGCGATCTAGCAGTGGACGGGTTCGGTAATGTATACTCTGGAAGCGACGACCTGGCCCTTCTGACTCGCGATGCGCTCCGCGAAATCGGTCGGTACAACGCCGGAAACGGTGGTGTTCAAGTCTTAAGCTCAATGTCGAGCAGCGAAGCATTGAACGAGGTTTCGAAAGCGATGGTGCTGCGGGCCAAGAACTGTGTTGCGTCTGCAGGAGGCGGTTGGTTTGGACGCGTGAGCGCAGCTGGAGAGGCTTCCGCAATGCACGACCTCGCCCACCTACGATTGATGATATTGCAAACTCTAAACTTGTCGCGTCGTCTTCGCGCGGACCGAAGTGTGCAGAACCTTCGTTCAGTGTACGAAAGTCAGATGAACGAAAGGCCGGTAGACTACTTGCGCACCAATGCGAAGCAAATTTGTGAAGCGATTCAAGCTGCAGCAGAAGCGATCTGATAAAAGTGCAAATGAACAAAATTTATAGTGTTGAGTAGTGTTGACGACCATAAATTTGGGCGGTAACCAGGAAAACATTGCTTTCCCCAACCGACCGTTTTTCGAATGTTGCAAGAACACCCGTACGCTCCTTTCAGACTTGTGGAGGCTTCTTCCGTCCTTTCCTCCTACACGAGCTAGCGCTCGACGCAGTGAGCCCTTCATCCGAAGACCGACAAACTTTCGGAAAAATATAATTCATGTTTAAAATCACGGGTCTACAGCGGTCTACAAAGTTGTTCATTCGGCTGCAAGCTCAAGAGCTTCCACCTCCTTAGCCGATTGCAGAAAAGCGCACCACGAGGCTTGGTGCTCTTCGATATTGACGTACCGCTGGAAATTGTCCATGAAGAGGAGCTCAAGCTGTTCCCTGTAAAGATCGTCGAAGCAAAGCGCGGTAATATCTGGACGCTCAAAGTTGCTGAAAATATCGTCAGACACTGACTTCTCGTTGCTGGAGCCGCCTCCAATCTCCGGAAAGGAGAAAGGCAGTACTTTGTTCTTGGGTGGAGCGGCATTGGAAGCTTTTCGCTTGGTTTGGCCGTTTGGAAAGAGGATGCGCTCCACTTGCTCGATATTTCCAGCTTCCGTATTAATTTGGTTTGGCGCATCCGTAGCCAAATACTTGTCGTATATAGCCAACGCTGCTTTCCGAATCGCAATCTCTGCCCTTCTTTTCTTCTTCGGCGTCACAGTTCCTGATGTATTGCTATTTTTTGACTCTCCTTGATCCGAGCTCTCGGACTCTGACGCGTCTAAAACCGAATTTGAGACGTTAACACTTGTGTTGTCCTTCACACTCAAGTTGTCGTATAGTCTCCCAGAGTACTTTGACCTGAAATTACGAACCACCTTCAAGAATTGCAGTGCATCTTCGCTCAGTTCAGTTTTTAGGAATGCAAGCATGCGCTTGAACCCATCGAAACTCTTAATATACTGCTCAAAGTAAAAGAGTTCATAGTTGGTTTCATTGCTTGCAGCGAGAGTGTTCTCCGTGGAATACGTGTTTCCATGAAGCAATTCTTGCAAAATCGGGAGGTCCACGAGGGAGAAGAACATCCAAATCGTTGCCAAACTTGGCAGAGATGCACACCAGACTGGGAACTTATCTTCATCCATTGTGTTTTGCATCGTGGACGTGATCAAATACAGCACCACCCCCAAGATGAGCGCATTGTTGTTTAGTACCGTCAACTTCTTGATGCCAAACTGGTCCCCAAATTGAAACATCCGTCTAAACTGCATGACGATCCCGCGACCGAACAAGATTGAAACAGAAAACATGAAAACATTCCAGACAGTGCTCAATGCCATGAGTGGCTGCGCCATGCAATAGGTTTGGGTCTGAGGCACGGCTCCGACGTCGCCAACAAGATATACAGCAAATGCGAGAACGGCAAGAAGAAAAACCTCAAGTATGCGAATCTCGATCGGGAAAGTGCGGCGAAACGCGCAATACTTGAGTGAAAACCTCTCCCAGGCGTGTTTCTTTTCGATATCCTTTTGGGTCGACATTAGTCCCATGCGATACCTCAGATACATGTCCCTGTACAGCAATAGATAAGAAAACCATATTTTTCCAACTGCGAGCCCGGTGATGTATACTCGAACAGTGCAGTTCATGGACTTTGCGGTCGCGCCAAACAATGCGTCCGTAACTTCAATCGAATTGTATATTGAACTGAAGAAGGCAAACTCGATCACTAGGGAAACATTTCTGATGCGTATCAGTCGTCGCCGCCGAAATGCGTACAATACGAACAAAGGCAGAATGAATGTGGCTTGCACGATTCCATAGGTTATCCAATATGTTTTCCTCAGGCTTTCTTCCTCTGCCAAGGCATCATTCGCGTCTGTCAAAGCTGAATCCATTTCCGCCATGATTCTTTTGTGTTCGCGCCAAGCGCCGCAAGTGAGCCACAGAGGAAATCGCGTTGCTTGTCGCCAAGCAAGCGACTCCTGCGATCCCTTTCCCGCCTATGCGAAAGGTGGAGTAGCCCTCGGCGCCAGCGGAGGCGAGAGTGAGGCGGGCAGCTGCCACCTTCTTCTAGACCGGTTGCCTGAGCTCGGGACGACACCGAGCTCGCTGCGAGTTCACTTGTGCGGCTTCTCCAAGGTGTGATGAGCAGCGTGTACAACATACATACATATGGGGAGCTTGTGAAAGGCAGAAGGGATGAAGGAAAGAAAGAAAGAAAGAAAGAAAGAAAGATGCTCACTTGCGGTGGGGCAATAGGAGCGCCTGTAGGCAAGCGCGTCCGTGTACTCTCAGATAATCCTACCGGAAGTGATTTCCAAAGGTCAGCTACCGACTTTCCACTCTGCTTATTCCATTCTATTCAATGAGATTGAACAAGAACAACGAAGACCAGAGAGGAGTCTAGCGCTCTCGCAACCTTGCACGTTGCGAGCCAACTATGCTTAGTAAGAAAACAACGTAACGCATCAACGAAACAGAAACACCCGCTTCATCCAGTTGGCTCCTTACATGCTAGCTCCGAGCTTGTGCTGAGCATGAGAGACTCTTGCGTTGGGACGACCGCATCGATTAGGTTGAGTTTCCCGACCTACTGCATGAAAGACAGCGGAGTGGCGAAGGGGCGCGTCTTGGGCAGGTGATATCGCTCATCGTACATTTTCCCGCCAGACGGCAGCGTGCAACGACTGTGAGAGGGATGCCCTACAGATTTGAAAGATTTTGCATAACCTTCTTTGGCGCCATTATGACTTGTTACCTGTAATTTGTAAATTGTGAATTGTGAATACTGAATTCTGCAAAGCCGATCAGTCGACTCTGCTTTCAAGATTCGCCACGTAACATTGCCTGTCGCTCTGCTCTGCTTAGGGTTCCACAGGCTTCTCATCCATCTGTACTTTGTACAGCTTGGGCATTTCCCGTAGCGAAACGTCACCCTGACTGCTCTTGAGCGCAGACATGCACTCGAGGGAGGAACACTTGATCGCGCTCAAAAGTTCTCGTATGATCGCGAAACTGGGGCTCTTGGCGGCCTAGAAACCGGGTTGAAATGAATGTGTTTTGGCTCTCACTCGCCGTTGAGTCAATCATTCGTTGCCCTTCTCAACATTTCCAACTTGCCGCCAGCTTAATTTTTTTCCTTTCGTTACAAACAGACTTTATGCCTCAGTACTTTGGGTCGATCATAGAGTGCCATAACTTGAACTTCGAATCCGCCAGTTCAACGGATCAATTTGTCGGCGAATCCTGGGGGCTGCTGGTAACTTTTCTATACCCCCAAAATTGACATAGCCGTTGAGTTGATTTTTTCCCGAATTCCGACCGGGCCGGGTCCATGCCCGGCAAAAGTGAGGAATGGACGTGAGGCTTGAAGCGAAAGTTCTCAGGTCGTGCCCGCGAAGCACGGTCAAGTGCAAGGGGAACACGGTCTTCTTGCGAACAGCAATGCTGATTTAAAATATTTCTTTTGCTTTAGAAAACACCAAAAACCACAATCCAGAAGTGCTCGTACGGTAAAAAAGGGATAAATACCAAATTTTGATTCCGATGGTGCCGGGAACGGCCTGAGCGAGCAGAGCCCAAGTTGAAATTATGTAGCAGCCACAAACGCATCGCCTAATGCGATTTGGGAAATGCACGAAATCATGGGTTTGGGAAATAAGCTCGTCATGAAGAGCTGATTCACCTCTCATCTCTCGCGGATCAGCGAGAATCGGTGAGGGGTGCCTTCTAAACGACGTAATGTTAGCGAACGCCATTCTGTTCGTTGTGCATCTGTGATCACCATTACATTTGGCCCCGGCGGAACAGGGGCAGAATATACGGAAAGAACACACTCTGTGAAGTACATTGCACCACCACCACAGCACAGCAGGCCATCTTGGCTGACAGCCGGGCGAATGAGGCAAGGGGGCCCTCTTCACGGCGCGGTGCGCCCTGAAACGACTCGGCTGTTGACGAAAAAGCTCAGCAAGCTTTCTTTGCAGACATTTCCTTCACAGTCATCGTTGGCGAGCACGGATCAGCTGCACAGCCAAAAGTCTTTGCGAGCCCAGAGCAGCAGCAGAGACCTGAGCTCCGAATCCTCCAAGGGGTTCGCGAAGAAAAATACAACGAAGCGATCGAAAGAGCGAACTGGACGCGTGGAAATTGCCGAGTCACCGAGTGCACTATGTGCGGAGCCATCGTGGAACGACGGCTTGCTTTCGCCAATCGTTGATGCCGGGAGATCAATTTGTACGGAGCGCACATTTCCGAGAGGACCACCTGTACCGAATGTGCAGAATGCTGCAGCTTGTTGGAGTTGCACTATTTGCACAAAAGCGAACGATGTACACAATATCCAGTGCGTGGTGTGTGGAAGGGCAAGAGGTTACTTGAGTAACAGCGCATCTCTTCCTTTCCATCCGCCGTACACCACGTTTGATGGAGCCCGAAAGTTTCTCGACCGTCGCAAGATCGAGGCATTCTTGCGTGCTGGTTTCGACCCGAATGTACCCGACAGCGAAGGCTGGACAGGGCTTCATTGGGCATGCGCTGTGTCTCGTCTGGATTTGGTGGTTCTTTACCTGGAATATGGAGCAGACATCAATAGCCGGCGCAAAGACGGATGGACGCCTTTGCACGTGGCGTGTCAAGTTGGGGACGAGGATGGCTGCCAGCTATTGCTAGAAAATGGCGCTGATCCGGATTTAGGCTGTTTTGTGGAGAACGAAACACCTTTGCATGTCGCTGGGAAAGAAAATAGACCAAAGTGTGTGCAGTCGCTCGGCATCGCCGGGGCCAATCTCAACGCGCGAAGCAAAGTTTCCCAATTTACGGCACTTCACGTGGCATCCCTTGCTGGTTCTCTTGACGCAGTTGTCGCTATGATTGCGATTTCGGATGATCCTCTGCGCACTACCCATGAGGACTGGCAGAGACTTGATTTTGAGGCGAAGGATGCTGATGGCTGGACCGCGCTTGATCTCGCCAATGTTAGAGGACACGACCAGATAATTCAGTTGTTACGCTCGCAAAAGCTTGGCTACGCAAGTCACACCAAGCTGCTTCATGACTTGCTTAAGAACTTTTGAACTATAGTACTGACAGTGAACAATAATTTAAAACTGTGATAGAAAGTTGACTGTGATTTTGAAGACGAAAGCGATCTTCTGTTTCGGCTACGGACAGGGATGCAGGGAGTAGGGCTACAGCTCTGCACGCGAGAAGAGGGACGGTTTCCTCTTTACCGTGTTCCGTGAAAACTCGCGCAGCAATATCTTTCCGGTAAACTGTAAAACTTTATATTGTTGTGTTAAGTGGATGAATCGACCGATTGATATCTATCAAACTAAGCGCGCCATACCTCTCTCCATCTCTTTTTGACTCCCACTTTGCAGTGCGGCTAACTTTATTAGCGCGGTCACACTTGCAAACAAATTCACACTGTCAGTACACAAACAGGGCTCGCATGGTGCTGGCTGAGGCCATAAAAAATTGACTCTGTAAATAAGGCACCTCAAGATGCTTGCCCAAATCACTTCAGGTTCCTGCCACTGCCACGCTTGCCGCCACCGGCAGGGCCACCATGGTTGGTCATAGCCACGTTGTGCTCCATGTACTCCTTGAGCAAATTTTGTCCAATGCATTCAGTCAAGTTGTGGCGGAGTTTATCCAAAACCTCCTTCTCGCGGCCGCGAAACCACATCTCCAGACGGTAGGTCGGCCGGCCGCCTTTGCTCTTGTCCACAATACGCGCGCCGCAAACTTCATCAGCAGGATCAATCGTTTCTCCAACGAGACCCATCAAGAGCTTTTCCCATGCCTCATCTAGCTGTGGCGGGGTCAGCATTTGCCTGCAGAAGAACTCGGCTCCGTACATATTGGCAGGATCCTCCCACTCTGGCCTGATTCCAGCCTTGAACATGCTAAATCCATCCACCTCTCGGTCAGCAAACTTCTTCAAGCCGCTTGCTGCGGTGAAGAACAGCGAGCTCGGGTTTGGAATGTTGTTCTTGAACCGCCAAAACTCCTCCACGCTCTGAAACTCCCCGAGCTTGAACATTTTCGAGCCGTAGTCGTTGTTGCTGCCCTTGCGGTGCTCCCAAAACGCCCATGCATTCTCCAGCTTGTGTAGGTCTCCCATCTTTGCCTCTCTTTCTTTCTTTCCTTTTTTCCTTCGTTCGCTCTCCTCCTCCTCGTCTCTTCGCAGCCCTATCTATACCTAATGCGCTATCCGCACCCCCAGATATCTATGCCCTGCTCGCTTCCTCAGCAGCGCGCACTGGCAATCCCTCAAATTTGAGATTCACAGGCGGGACCGATCTGGTCTTCCTTCCTTCCTTCCTTCTTTCTTTCTCCTTCCCCTCCTTCTTCCCTTTCCTTCTGCACAGTCGCGCGAGGACCTGGCGGTACTCTCTCTCTTTCTCATTGACTCCTCTCTGCCGCCAGTCTTAGAGGCGGCCGCTAGTCTCGCCACTGGCAGTTCCACTTGGGTGGAGACTGGCCCGCTGACGTCAGACTGAAAATACGGGAGGGTGAGTGCCGTCATCAGAGGGACGGTCTCCCTGCCACACGATGCCACTCCCGGACGAGAGGAACGTGGTTCGAGTTCTCCGCCTGTTCCTCCTTTTTTTGACTCCTGGGACTCCCCCACCTAGCCCTTACCTTTAGACCACCTCTAAGACCACCGTGGAGAACAAAGAATGAGTCGTGAACAAGGAGCGCGAGGTTAGGGTCCTGACGAGCCGTCGGTTAGGGTTTGCAACGGTCATGAGGCATGAGAGAGTTGGAGCTTTGGAAAGTGGTTGAAGTTGCAAAGAGTGAATGAACGATTGATTAAGTTAATAATCAGTCAATGCGCAAGGCGACTTGGATAAAGAAAGAAAGAAAGAAAGAAGGCAACGAGGTGTTTGGAAGAGACGCAAGTGCCCTTTGATAAGCTCGAGCGTAAGAAGGAAAGCGCGAGCTGAGAGCAGAGGAAAGGGCTTGAGCGAGCGAGAAGTGAGGTGAGCTGGAGCGGCGCCAGGCGGGGAAAGGGCGAGAATGTTGTTGAACCATACCAAGTCGGGGGGCGGCGCCAAGTTCGGTGCCCGCAACAAGAAGAACAAGCAGGCGAAGAAGCCCGAGAGAGATGAGTACATCCGTGCGAGAGACTATACCGGAGCGATCGCGCTGTTGGAGTTCAATCGGCACGCGGACGATTTCGACGTGGAGCAGGAGCTGTGGCTGGCTTATTCGTACGCTCACCTCGGGGATTACAAGAAGGCGCTCGATACGTACGATCGCATCACAAAGTATGGCTCCAACGGCAAGGAAATTCACTTGTTCAAAGGTGTCTGCTTGTACTACTTGCAGATGTACGACGAAGCAGAGGACGAAGCCCTTAAGGGCCCGGCAGGACAGCTGCAAAATCGCCTGCTCTTTCACGTGGCGCACAAACAGAACGATGAAAACAAGCTCATGGTGTACCACCAGAAGCTCTCGGACTCCAAAGAAGATCAGCTCTCGCTAGCTGCTATTCATTTCCTCAGATCGCATTTCCAAGAGGCAACTGATATATACAAGCGCCTGCTGCTGGAAAACAGAGATGACCTCGCACTGAACGTGTACGTCGCAATGTGCTACTACCGTCTCGACTACTACGACGTGTCGCTCGAGATTCTCTCGGTGTACCTCCAGTCTCACCCGGACAGTGTGATTGCGATCAATCTTAAGGCATGCAACCACTATCGCTTGTACAATGGAAAAGCTGCAGAGGCCGAGCTCAAGGTCCTCGCTGAACAGGGTCATGCTTTGCATGACAACGACCTCATGCGCCATAACCTTGTGGTTTTCAAGAACGGGGAAAATGCTCTCAAAGTGCTCCCGGGACTGGTGGACTTTCTTCCAGAAGCGAGACTGAATCTTGTTATCCACTACCTTAGAACGAACGAGGTCGAGGAAGCCTTCCAGCTCATGAAGGACGTTGAGCCAAGCACTCCGCAGGAATACATATTGAAAGGAGTTGTCAACGCCTGCTTGGGCCAGATCAAGGTTTCCCGCGAGCATCTCAAGATCGCCCAACAGTTCTTCCAGCTCGTGGGCGCATCTGCAAGCGAATGCGATACCATTCCTGGCAGGCAGTGCATGGCTTCCTGCTTCTTTTTGCTCCGGCAGTTTGAGGATGTTAATATTTACCTCAACTCCATCAAAGCATACTTGTACAACGACGACTCGTTCAACTGGAACTATGGCATCTCTCTCGCAGCGACTGGGCAGTACCGCGAAGCTGAAGAGACCTTGCAGCTCGTCCAGGATGAGTCCTACAGGACAGACTACACCTTCTTGTCTTGGCTGGCGCGCTGCTTCATCATGAACAAGAAGCCCCGCATGGCTTGGGACTTGTATCTAAAGATGGAGACCTCCAACGAGAGCTTCAATCTTCTTCAACTTATTGCCAACGACTGCTATCGGATGGGCGGAGCCGCGTTCTTCTTCGCAGCCAAGGCTTTTGACGTTCTGGAGCGTCTCGATCCGGACCCAGAGTACTGGGAGGGCAAGCGCGGTGCATGCGTCGGCGTGTTCCAGATGGTGGTGGCTGGCCTCGAGCCGAAGGAGTCTCTTTCGGACGTGCTCACTATGCTCCGCAACACGTCCAATCCGCAGGTCGAGTACATTATCCGTATCGTCAAAAAGTGGTGCAAGGAGAACGCCGTAAAGGTCGCTTGATCATACCAACCGCCGATGTAATCTCCCCGATCTAAACCAGAACCTTTGTGCTCTCCGTAAATACAACGTTCATCTTTCACTGTCACTTGTGCGATCTGATCTATCCTCCTTCCCTATTTCATCGCAGCGCCACTCCACCCATCTCTCCTGCCTCCCGTGTCTCTTTCCCACTATTTCAACAGACTGCACTTGCCCACTTGCCCACTTGCCCTTGGACCTTTCGTCCATTTTCGTCCACTCCCAACTTGTGCGCATGGCGCGTCAGTTCGTCGCCGTTCGCCGCGGCGAGGCCCCGGTCCTCGCGTGGCGGCAGCTGCTCTGCGATTCCGGTCCTCGTGCGCAGAACTGGCCCGCCCTGGACCCCGGGGACGCCTTTGACCCCGTCTCCGTGGTGGCCGCGGAGGTCCTGGCTCATTGGGATCTCGCCGTCGCCGCCGGAACTGGAGCGCTGCAAGGCGCGTTCCACCTGCCCGGCGCGCGAGAGGCGATGGCGGTGTGGAGGCAGGCGACGCGGCAGGTGGCCGTGTGTCTGGTGTGCGACGGTTCGGAGAACGTTCTCGCGGCGGCGCAGATGGCGACGCTGCTGCCGGCGATGATCGAAGCGGCGGTGGCGCACTTGGCGCTGCCGAACAGGGACCGCACGCTGGACGAGGTGGTGGACTTGGGCGCGCTGCTGGCAAAGTGCGCGCGACAGGACCTACCGCTTCCCGGAGTGGACGCCATGGACCTCCACGCGGACGCAGTGGACCTCGCGTTGCAGTTCTTCATGCCTGGCGGAGTGCTCAGGTGCGTCTCCATGGATGCCGTCGAGCAGCTGTACAGGGAGATGGTTCGCGGCTGAACTTGGCGCAAGGGGCCGAGGGTTCGGGATCCCGGGCGGAGGTAAAGTTGCGGTGGGACATTAAAGAAAGGATTGTTGACTCGGGGATACAACTGCTGCTGTGCACGCAGGTGCTCGCTGCGAAGAACATGTGGATAATGAATGGGCTTGGACGACGCATTACTCGTCTTGATGTTTGGTTATACTGCGCTGTTGGTGTTCAATGTGTCAGTGTAGGGGGGGGCGACGCAAGGTCTCGCTGGAGACGCCGCCAATTGTACAGTGTCGAATGTTGGGGGGAAAGCGCGTCTCCTCAGGATGCCTTACACGATCCGGAGACCCAGATCGCTTGCTGCGAAGCGAGGCGGGGGGTCTTGATCCTTCGCGTCGAACTTAATCGCGGTCGAGGAGTCGGATTTACTCACAGAATCGGAACGAGAAAATCGGGCGGAATGAATTGGCGAGGTGTACCTGTGCTTTGGTGCCTGAACACGTTCGGTCACCGACCCAATGACTAGTGCCACGAGGCCGAGCAAGATGAAGAGTGGAATGGTCATCCATACGCGGGCCCGAAGAGGTGGGGTGATGTCCCCGAGTCCAACTGTTGTCAGCGAAACGACTGAAAAATAGATGGTGTCGACCACGCCCCCCTGAGTCGAGTAAGCGGCAATCAAGCAAAACAACGCAAAGAAGATGACAAGTGTCAACACGGAGTAGCGCATTTTGAGTTCCTGACGTGCTACCTTACCCACGCTGACTTCCAGCTGAGTTGCGGCAGACACAAACTCATTAATATCGAGGACGTTGTCTCCATTGTCATCGTATTCTTCAAAGAGATAGGTGATGTCTTCATCACTGAGCTGCAAACCCAAGTCTGAAAATGCAAGTTTCAGCTCATCTCTATCTAAGGTCCCACTGTGATCTGCGTCGTATTTTCTCAGCACGGCCTTGAACTCCTGACTCTGCTTCAGAATGAGACGCATTGCGATGTTGGACAAAAAGTCTGCCACGCGAGTGTATGTGATGACAGCAAAAGGGATAATAACAAGAACTGCAAGGCATGTGAGCAGCTTTCCTGCGGTGGTGTATGCGACAATATCCCCGTAACCGATGGTTGTCGATATGATGAATGCATAATAGTATGCTGATCCGAATGCTAACGGCGTAAATAATTCCCATGTGCCCGTGTCAGAATTGAAGGGTGCGAAGCTCTCTTTACCAGTGGTGTCGTTCACACCAATGTAACCCACCAGCTCGTCGTACAGATCCTCGTCCAAAGTTGCCTTTATCTTGCTCATCATCGCTACGTAAGCTTTGTTTCGCTCTATCTCTGCATCGCCTTCTGCAAGCTGAAAGAGAGCTGCAAATATGATGAGTAGAATCACAAATAAAAGAATATACAAACCTGTGGCGACTGCCTTGCTATGTACAATGAAGCAGAGGAAAGTTGGCGGGTTCAGCTTCACCGTAGGTCGCTTATGCATCATAATGCTGTTTCTCCGCTCCGCTCGCGAGCTAATTTGAGAACTGCTGATGGGTAATGGCACAAGGTCTGGAGCCGACGCTGCATGAACGGGCTCCACCATATCGCTGGCCTCCCCGATCGACTGAAAATCGCTGCCTTCGGAGCTGTACCCATCCAGGTCATCCACATCCACCTGAATTGCGTCAGACTCGTCGTTTCTCTCGACCGTACTCTGTGCATCCTTTGTGTCTCCATTGGCCGAGCTCGGTGTGCTGCTCTCCGACTTCACCTCGTCATCGTTCAAGCCTGCCCGGTCCCAAATGAATGACTTGACCACCTCAGCGAAGCTCATCTCCCCCACAGTCCCCAGCACCAAACGACCCCCAACTGATCCACCGCCGACGCGCCCAACGAGCCACCCACTGGCGTATCTCTCCTCCTTCTTACTCTTGTTCGCTTCGTCAGAGCCCACACCACCCGAGTGGCCAGACCACCATCCACAAAGAAAAAGAATTCAATACTGAGTCGCTGGCTCTTCCAATGTATTGCTGCTGCGTAGCAACTCCTGATGCTGTTGATCTTCCTTCTTTTATTATTGTCCTTCTTCGTTTGTCTTTGTTCGTTGTTGCTGCTGTTGTTGCTGCTCCTGTCGTTATGTTGTCGCTGTCTCTGTTGTCTCGGTTGTCTCGGTTGTCTCTGTTGTCTCTGTTGTCTCGGTCGCAGTGATTGTGCACTTCCTTTCTTTGGTTGCAATGTTGCAAACTTGTATTGCATTATTGTATTCTCGTATAAAATGACTAGTGCTGAGTGCCGGTACGCTAGCAACAAAAGCAACAGAGTTGGAAGTTGGTTTCTCTTTGGGGACGCTGGAGACTCACGCCACTGCGAACTCTAAGTGAGAACTCCTAACCGTTCCTATGGGAAAGTGCTGGGGTCGGTACTAGAGGGGCTAACGCGAAAGAGGGAAGTCACTGCGAAAGAGGGAAGAGTGCTACTGCGAAGGAGTAAGTGAGGCTAGTGTGAAGCGCACATGTATAAGAGCGTTATGGTTTACGCTAATCCAGTCACGTCTGATTGTGTATAGGAGGACATAGAGGTTGGCGCGCACTTCTGTGGGGCGATAGAGAGAGATAGAAGGTCCTACTACCGGCCTCTTACTCCACCCCTACACGCCGGGTGGATTACTAACTCATTGTTTAAATGATGGTTAGGAATTGGTCCCCCAGTGCTTGTTACTCACAGTCAGTACTCAGCCTGGATTATTTGATGCATTTTATTTGATGTGGCATAAATGGAACAAACGTTGTTCACGAACAAAGAACAAGATATATCCGGTGAGCGTGGTGTGCACTGCACTGCCACTGCACTGCACTCTGGCGATGCGTTGCACCGTGGTGGCGCTCATGACAGAAAGATGGTGAAATGATCGAGATGATCGAGATGATTTATCTATCCCTCTTATTCGAACGAGTTGTTTTTGCCAGATCACATGCCATTGCCACGTTTAGAGAAAAGTTAATCATGGCGGACGGACACAATTCACGGGAGACGAGATGCACTTCTTCGTTGCACGCTGATCATCGCTGATCTTTGTAGAGGAATGTGGCTCGATGGCACACAGCCTGCAACAGCTCCAGTGAACGAAATCTCGTCGGCGTGGACTGCTCTTAGTCAATTGCTGGCCCGACACATTCGGAGAAACGTCAGGAGGCTCTCAGAGGCTTGCGCTAAGAGAAACGAATCAATTTGTATTCTTGTACTTGCCTGAAACGGACCAATGCTAAAGATGTTGTCCATAAAGAAAGACTTAATCATAGACGTAACTTCTGACGTTCCCAGTGATCATTGATCACGGAACGACTGGGCCAAAATCTGGCTGTGAAAGTGTGCTCGTCAACTCAGGACTGAATCGGCGCTCGAGGACGCACGCGGGCAGCTGGTGAGAGTGTCCGACGGCTAAAGGTTACTGGGAGCGCGATGGCGGACGGAGGCCAAGGAGAACACGAGGAGCCTTACGTGCGGCTCATCCGAGAATTTTTCGCGGGGGCGGAATGGCATCAGATGCTCACTTTGTATTTGAATAACCACAGCTCGGCGTTTGTTGCCCTGGAGGCCGCTGCGGAAGAAGAGGGAAGAGAAGAAAAGAAGGAAGATTGCTTTAGCCACGAGCAATATGGGCTTTTCCTGGAGTTCCAAGCTTGGGCAGATAGCGTGGTGAAGAGCCAAGTCGAAGTTCTCCAGATCTCGGAGTCTGAGTTCTACGATATGTTGAAGAGAAAACTGAGCGACAAGGCCACTTCCGAGTCCCTCAAGCAGAGCGTGCTTACTCTTTTGGAGGTTGTTCGCTCCATCAATGACTTTGATAACTTTGTCAGGCTCATGCGCAGCAGTCACGCAAGGATGATCAAAGAAGACTACGAGCAGCTCGAGTTGACAAGTACACAACTACAAATGAAGGAGTGGGATCTTCAGGTCGCTCTGGCGCGCACCCTCTTGGATGCGCATGATGGTGGCTCCGCTTTGGCAGAAAATGACGTCTTGCTGGTCCCGTGGGCAAGGGCAGTAGTCAAACTGCAAGATCTGCTGGAATATGCCAGCGCCCCTGGAGGCAAGTCTGGAGATGAAAAGTCTGAAATTGAGCGTCTAACCGAGGAGCTTCTACACGAGCGAGTGCAGGTGGAGTACCTTATCGCACAAAGGCTTGAAGAAGACGAGGTCACCTCGTCTTCGACAGGAGAAACGAACAACGTGACGTCGGGCGACGAGGAGACTACTCTTGCAAAGCTGCTGAATGATAGTGGGAGAACACAACTCGCGATAAATCAGCAAAGAAACATAATTAAATTGTCGAGGCAGTCGCTCAGTCATCCAGACTATGAGATGTTGTATCTGGTGGTCCGCGAAGAAGTCCGAAAGTTTGGCAGCCGAGCAGATCTTGCAGCTTTGCACGAATCGATGCTTGCAAAAGTTCCTTCCCTCTACACCCAAAGCACTCTTGTGCAGAACCTAGCCGGACTGGTCAGACTGGAGGATCGACTACGCAGGTTGAATCGAGACATACAGCAGGAGCTCAGTGAACCTGGTTCCGTCAAGTACGCTCCACTATCAAGCGAAAACTCGGTGGGCCAAATTAATGCAGCCGGAGGAAAGCGCGGCCTGTTTGTGTCAGTAGGAAATACTTCCGATGCTATGCGAGATATTTCCAACTATCTTGAATCACCTTCCAATCCTCTCAAGCCAGGATCTGTTGTGACTACCCCGAAAGAAGCGCGCGACGTGATCCGCCAGATGCACGAGAACCTTCGGAGTATCACGCAAGATCGCGAGCTCGGCCGTCTTAAGAGGCAAATGCAAGCCGAAGCAGCACACGCTCGTCACGACCCAGAGAGTATGAAAAGGATGCAAAAATTGGCATCTGAGGCTGCAAAGCTGGAAGCGATGGGCTTTGCAGAAAACGGGCAGCTGTACACCATGCCTTTGGAGGATTATGTCGGTGAAGACCTTCTCGCAGGCAACGAGACCAATGCCAATGCCGCTGACGATGATGATGACATGTGGAGCGTGGGAACCGAAGAAGACGACTACATGCAAGAGCCTTCTTCGGATGCGCAGAGCGCGTCGGAAGAGCCCAAGGGAGCCAAGAAGCGTGTTGGGCTCCAAATTGTTGCCAAACAAGCAGACACCCCGCAAGAGTTGTTAAAAGAAACTGAAAATCTGAGAAAGCAACTTTTGTTGCGCTCGACACCTGGGGCTGCTGGTACAGTGACTGGCAAGTCCAAGCTCATGCAGCTCAACTCCCCCAAAGTTACAGGAAAGGCAAGGTTATCGGCACCCAAGACGGCAAAAGAGTTCACACTTTCGCTTGCACCCACAGAGGAGCTCACCATCAATCCAACCAGTCTGCGGTTTCTTGCCAACAACTTGGACAAGTCGAAACAGATGTGATTACTAGCCAGCTCTTTAAATTATAAAAACACTTGGTAGAGATGAAGTATTAATTACGAGGAAGAACTTGCCTGCAGGGTTGATTGCGCAAAAACCCAAACAAAGCCGCCCAAGCGAAAACCATTTTCAAGTTCCGAGTCCAAAAGCCCTGCTGTCAAATTTGGAATTACGGTCATATTTAAAAAAAAAGTCACTAAATACAGTTCGTTGATGTCCGAAGGTACTGGCAACCATTATCGAGCGATTGGCGAGTGGAGTATACATGGTGAGCAATACAAATTTAAGACAGGTCAAAATGACAAGTCCGTCCATCCACCGAACCGAGTCTACTATCTTATTCGCTTGATGAGTTTTTGCTGATTCGCATGCCTAATCTCGCCACGCTCGAGCAGAATTTGAATCGCTTTCTGAACCGCAAATTGACTATAGCCTTGAAGGACCACAAACTCGTCCATGATGTTCTTTTGCGGAACACTTGAGTTGATCGGAACCCTACGCTTAAACTGGTCTTCCACTGCTTGAACTTCGCGCACCTGATCAGAAGTGAGCGAATTAAGGTCGCCCGGGTTGGCGCCGTGATTGGCAGCACTGAGCGTAGAGACTTTAAAAAGGCGAATCGCCTCCGTGACATGCTCAGTAGTGGCTTCGTGAGCAAGTTCCATCTTGGCCAGCGATTCGGCAACACGGACGAGTGCCTCGAGCTGTCGAACAGTAATCGGGACCGAGGCTTTGCCGCCGCGCAGATCCCTAGTTCGCTTCCGATGGTCTTCACGAACTCCTACATAATGGTTTCTCAGCATTTCCGCTGCGGACGACGAAAGCGCTGGAGCACACTTTTGACGACAGTACTTTATGTACTTTTTTAAAGTAAACAGGTCAATCTCTGCATCAGCATTTTCCAACGCGGCCGGAGCCGATTGAAAGTTCCCAGCGGATGTTGACGCCTCCACATGCACGCCAATGACGTGTCGAGCAATACTCCTATCCTTTTCCTCGTCCCGGATGTCACGAACGATGAAAATAAGGTCAAATCGAGACAAGATAGTGGGCAAGAAGTCGATGTTCTCCGCGGCAGACTTCAAGTCGTTATAGGTTCCGTGGACCGGATTCGCGGCCGCAAGCACCGAGGAACGAGAGTTAAGCACCGTGGTGATCCCCGCCTTCGCAACTGATAT
The DNA here is from genome assembly GCA_012862575.1 of Parietichytrium sp. I65-24A. Classification (NCBI taxonomy): domain Eukaryota; class Bigyra; order Thraustochytrida; family Thraustochytriidae; genus Parietichytrium; species Parietichytrium sp. I65-24A. Next base: position 273,284 of record BLSF01000010.1, read on the forward strand.
CGTCTGCTGCTCCATTGCTTCATGAATGGCAACGCGGTCTTGTTCTCGCATTTTGTCAAATTCGTCAATGCACACTACCCCTCCATCTGCGAGGACCATTGCACCTCCCTCGAGGTAAAACTCCCCACGAGAATCCTTGATCACATTCGCAGTCAGACCGGCGGCCGAGGACCCCTTGCCAGAAGTGTACACGCCAATGGGCGAGACTCGCTCCGTGAACTTTAGAAACTGTGATTTGGCGGTGGAAGGGTCTCCGAGAAGGAGCACGTTGATGTCTCCTCTAAGCTTCATGCCGTCGGGTAACTGGCGCTGTGAGCCACCGAAAAGCAGGCATGCTATGGCTCGTTTGATGTCGTGAGTGTAGTCTCCCGAGATGGCAGGAGCTATAGATCGTGCGATCTTGTTGTAAATGTCTGGGTGGTGTGCCAGGTCGTGGAATGTCTGCTCTTCCTCCGGAGTGAAGGTGGTGGACGACCTCCCCGTTTCCTCGTCCATGTACTGGATGCCAACAACGTGCAGAAAGCTCTGCTTTACGTGTTTGACAGTAGGGCCGTTCTTGTCCGACTTCTTCTCCCCTTTGTCTAAGACAGACCAGATGCCCATCACCTTGACTCGAGCGCCCGGCGAGACCTGGTCAACTAAGTGCCTTGCTACGTGCAGCATGATGCTTCTCGGCATCTCTCCCGTCGGAACTGCTTCTGGGGCCTCCTGGAGTTTGAGCCGCTGGACATCAATGTATTTGCCATAATCTGGGACAATCTTGAACGAGTCTTTTGCCTCGCAGTTGTCCGCCGAGCACTCTCGTGGCAAGCGTACGGACGTTTCGCCCTCTTCTACGGAGATGTTTACATCGGCGTTGCAGCTTGTGCATATGGCCCTCACAGCGACCGCTTTCGAGTCCACCTTGTATGCGGCAGTGATGATCCCTGGGATCAACAGGAGTCTATTCACCTCTTGTGCCGAAATCACTCGCATAGGCATCGGCTTTTGTCTGCTGCGGAGCAACACCTGAAACTCTGGCATGGCGCTGCTGTCCTCTGCGCTCATCCCTGGGGTCGTGAGGACCAGTGCATCCCTGGCAGCTTGTTCAAACAGCTGCAAGTAGACCCTGGGCGCTTTGAGCAAGAAGTCCAGTAGCTCTTCATCGTAGTTGTTCAGGTGCTCCAGCTCCACCACCAGTTTGAACTCTCCGCGCCGATACCTCTCTATAAGCTGCACTCTGTACGGAAACGTCTGGCTGCTCACCTCGCGAAAATTCCTAATAAACTCGCGAAACCTCGCCTTGACTTTCTTGTGGTTCGCATTGCTGTGCTCGTTCACCTCCAGTCCGTCCGCGCCCTGTCCCTCGAACTGCCGCGAGTAGAACAGCTGTGCGTCCGCCATCCCGGCCTCGATATGAGTCTGCTTGATAAATGTATGTATGTATCCCCTGTCCTGTCCTGTTCTGTTCTTTCTCGACTCGACCAGCCGCCTCCACTGCCGTCACTGCTCGCCGTACTCTCTCCGCCTCGATCTCTTCAGGGTCTGCTTGCCTTTTGCCTCCTTGCACGCGAGAGACAGATGCCCACACGGAGAGAGACACAGGATGACACTGAGAGAGACACTGAGAGACACTGATGGGCAGAGAGCCCAGCGTCCGACGTTCTTGGGACCTCTGCAGAGCTTGCTCACTCTGTTGTCTGTCCACTTTGAAAGGGAATGAGTGAGTGAGTGAGTGAGTGAGTGAGTGAGTGAATGCTTTTGGGCTTTTCAAGTTGAACTTTTGAATTTTGAATTTTGAGAGAGAGAGAGAGAAATGAGAGAAATAACTGGTACTGTTTTCTGGCACTGTCTATTAGAACTGGTACTCGAGTACCAGCACGGGGTGCTCAGTACTCAGTACTACTAATACTGGTATACAGTCTGTGTTTTCAAATTCGAGCCCGCTTTTAACGAGAGCTAGGGTATCTTCATGATGCCAGAAACCTTAATGGTACGAAGTACCTTAGCTTTAGTATTTTTGAATTTTTTTGGGGGGAACAAACGAATTTGGATGGAAACAGAGCAACGAATTCCAGCGAATTCATAAAAAAGAAGAGGAATAAAAAACCCATGAATGAGTAGCTCCGCGTAGATACCTGGTAAAACGTTGTTAATGATTGTGAGACAATTTCTTAAGGGTCTGATCTGCGAGGAGGTGGGATGTGCTCTGCGATGCGTTGACCTGTTAACCTAGGGTAGGGTCTCGGCAATTCTGGGGGCATCCATAATTATCTCGGGGGCTTTCAATGCCAATCTGGCAGCGATCCAGTTCTTACTGCACCTACTATTCTTTCTCTTACACTCCGTGTGAAAGTACTGCTGACGTCACTTTGTCCCCTGCAAGTATCCACATCGTCATCGCCAGCACCTTACCCTCACCAGTACAAGTTACTCATTAGGGCTACTCTTAGGCCTCCACTTGTGTAGTAGGATAGTTCACGGCGAGGCTATTGGTACTTCTACCTCCCCGACTATCCACGTACTGTACCATGCGATTAGGGCTAATGCATATACATGGCTATACGAAACGCTATCCGCGAGGCAGTAGCGGCGGTTGGAGCACGGGTAAGACCTTGCAGCCGCACAACGAGGAAGGGAGGGTAGGTCCATCTATCCAAAATGGTAGAAATGCCAGGTGGAAGCGGTAGATCAGCGTAGGCTTGGTAGGTAGATGGATTGCACAGATCGCAAGTTGGCCGTAGGGGAGGCTAGGCGAAAAACTAGGAGCGAAACAAAGTGCCTTCAGTCACTTGAGTCGTTGACGCAGTGTGCGAGACAGGTTGTCGTGCGCAAAAGGTTGAGACGTAACAGAGTTTGCGCGGACGAGGAAACGAGGAAAGGAGGAGAAGGGATAAGAGGAGAAGGATAAGGAGAAGAGGAGGAAGAGCGAGGTTAGAAGTAGTGGGAAAAGAGAGTTGTCGGCAAGATGGTGCGCTTCTTGCACTTGGTGAAACCGATGATGTTTATCATCCCGGAGGTCGAGAAGCCTGACCGCAAGGTGCCCTTCAGGGAGAAGGTGCTCTGGACCATCATCACGCTGTTCATCTTCTTGGTGTGCTGCCAGATTCCATTGTATGGTGTGTCAACTGGAAAGGGCGGCGACCCACTCTACTGGGTTCGCGTGATCCTTGCTTCCAACAGGGGCACCCTGATGGAGCTCGGTATCTCCCCAATCGTGACGTCTGGAATGGTCATGCAGTTCCTTGCTGGAATCAAGATGATTGACGTGGATCTCTCCGTGAAGGAGGATCGCGCTCTCTTTGGTGGAGCGCAGAAACTCTTCGGCATCATCATGACCATCTTTAATGCGGTCGCTTACGTGTTCTCTGGAGCTTACGGAGATGTCTCCGAGATCGGTGCCGGCAACGCAATCTTGATCATCCTGCAGCTTGCATTTGCTGGAGTCATCGTCATTGTTCTCGACGAGCTCCTCCAGAAGGGCTATGGTCTGGGCTCCGGTATCTCTCTGTTCATTGCCACCAACATTTGCGAGAGCATCATCTGGAAAGCATTCAGCCCAACCACCATCAACACTGGAGCCAAGGCCGCAGAGTTTGAGGGTGCCATCATCGCTCTCTTCCACTTGCTCATCACCAAGTCTAACAAGCTCAGCGCTCTCAAGGAGGCATTCTACCGCCAGAACCTGCCAAACCTCATCAACTTGCTCTCCACCGTGCTCGTGTTCTGCATCGTCATCTACTTTCAGGGCTTCCGCGTGGACATTCCCCTCAAGAGCAACAAGGTTCGCGGCCACACCACCAACTACCCAATCAAGCTGTTCTACACCTCCAACATCCCAATCATTCTCCAGGCAGCTCTCGTGTCCAACCTCTACTTTATGTCGCAGCTGCTCTACAGAAAGTTCAGCCACAACATCTTGGTCCGTCTTTTGGGTCGCTGGGAGTCTGTGACTGGCGCACCTGGCCAGTCCAAGCCAGTTGGAGGTCTAGCTTACTACTTGTCTCCACCAGCTAGCTTGATGGACATGCTCTACGACCCATTCCACTTCGTCATCTACGTTGTGTTTGTGGTCTCTGCGTGCGGACTCTTCTCCCGCGCTTGGATCGACGCGTCTGGCTCCTCGCCAAGAGATGTCGCTCGTCAGCTCAGGGACCAAGGCCTTGTCATTGGTGGATACCGTGACAACAGCATGATTTCGGTTCTTAACCGTTACATCCCTACCGCAGCCACCTTTGGAGGCATGTGCATTGGCGTGCTCTCTATCGTTGCCGACATGCTCGGCGCAATTGGCTCCGGTACTGGTATCCTTTTGGCTGTGACAATCATCCACCAATACTGGGAGACCTTCATCAAGGAGACTAATGGAGCTGGTGGGCTCGGAATGCTTGGCATGTAAACCAAACTTAGATCTAGCGGGGCTTTCTTGCACTTTTAGAAATACCTTGTCCAGGTTTATAAACGACGTTTTTCTCTATATCTCTTGCGTTTCTAGTTTTGCCCTTCTGCTAGGGCATATCCAAAATTTCCATTTTCTTTCGGATTGCACATCTTCTTTACGCTGTTTTCCTCTTCCCAAGACTGTGATTCACAATTCCATTACCCCCGTCTGCTTAATTAACTACCTCCTAGCAAGCTGTCTACTGTCAGCATTGGCACTGTACTACGTTAGTAAATGCAAATGTCAACGGATCATCCTATTGTTTTCCTTGTCCGAGGCCTATCTCGCCAACGAAGATTATTGCATTTGGGAATTGCGTGATGCAGCGCGAATTTGACTGCGAATCATTCATTGCGTGTAAAATTGACAACTAGAAAGAGCACCAGAGACGCGCATGCAAACCAAAGAGAGGGAGCGGCCCTGCAAGGCTGTATGTAGTTGATCATCAGCGAGTGCCATTCATTTTGGATGGGAGGTAGGCAGGTGGGTAGGTCGGTCGTGCATCTTGTATAAGAAACCAAAGAAAGATTGTCGACTCGATGGACGTGAAAGAATAGTCCTGCGGCTAAACTGCTTTAATACTTGCGATACGAACTCGTGCAAACTATGCCATTGACTGACTGACAGTGAGAAGGTATTCCATTTTGCGGGAAACTCCCGACTCTAGCGCCTCACAATGATCTGCCAAAGCCTCTTAGTTGGTAGGGAATTTGATAAGGGTATATTCGTTTCTGTCACAAGCTGGCAAGCTCGCTGAGCTGGGTTAACTGAGCTGAGCAGACTCTCATCAGCGCGTCTGAGACCAGCAAGTTTCCGCGAGGCGGCTGACTGAGCGTCGACGATATCCACGAAGCTGAACCGGGTTGGACTCGGCAGCATTCTGGTGGAGGTCCTTTGACGCGCGCTGCCCACAGAACAGCACTTGCCGAGCGACTGCTGATGATGGAAGATGTACTCGCTGTACAAGCATGAGCAGCTTCATAAGGCTAGCTCGTCGCAGGCGCGAAAGAGCGAGCCGGAGTCGTGCAAGGTTAGGCGTGCCCGCATTCGCAATACGTATGGCATCGAGGAGCGAAGGATGGTTGAAAAGAGCAGAGCTCGATACGATGTTCACCAAGAAGAGTTGAAGGATACTTTGTCAGGGCTTGTAGAAGAAAAACTACCGTGCCATCACAAGTTTCGGGATGAGGATCAAGAAAGGCATCTTGGCAGAGCCTACGTCTCAACCAATTTGAACACTCTTCCGAGGGCTGTCTATGTTGGAGGAGGCTTGAAACTCCCAGAACAATCCTCTAATGCAATGAAGCAGAGACGCAAAGTTTTTAACAAAAAAATGGAGCGCAAGTTCTCACCTCTGCCCAAGCCACAGTACAAGACCGAGGGGCCTCACACTTTTCGCGAGCGAGACAATAACAAAGAATTGTATGGAGATTTCAAGGTACCGACAAAGCAGGAGCCGAACTTGATTTGGCGCCCTGTCATAGTGTCAGAACCGACCGTACCGGATTGGCCCTTCTTGAAGGCGTGCTCAAACAGAACATCTTACTTCCTTGGAGGAAAAGATTTCGAGGTTGACTCGCGCCAACAGCTGTCCAAGCCCAGCTTGGATGAACTTGCACTCTTTCGGGAACCTTTCGCCGCTCGGATCGAAGCATCCGAATTGGGACGACCGCGGATGCGGGACCTCGAACTGACGAACCATTTCAGATCCATGTTTCCGCAGCGTCTTCTCACTGACACTGAACTGCGCCCCAAAACAGCACCGTGAAGAATGTGTTTGAATCACATTACATCCATGAGTTTGTTTAGGAGGTGAGGTAAATCTTCAGACCTTTGTCTCTCGTTGCTAAGCCTCAAGCCACAATTGCGCAGAGAAAAAGACTCGTAAAATCGCGCGGCTTGAGCACCTAGGTCTCAACATATATAAACACGAGCTATGATGATTCCCAAGTTGTAGAATTTAGGAACACGTAAAATTTAAATAAAAAATGTAGTACGTAGATCCCCGATTGGACTTTCCCGCAACTTTTCGAGAAGGTCAGTTGAAGCCTTCAAAGGTGATCACGATAATGCTCGGATTGGTGGCAGCAAATTTACTTTTCAGATAATGAGGAGACATAATAGCAAGTTTAAAATCTTAATTCTTGAAAGACATCGATTTGTAGTTCCCAGCAGAAGACCCACCTTTTCCGCGATACAGATTCGGCTGCTGGGACTGTGTTCGCGTTCTATGCTCTGTGCGCTTCTCGGAATTCGAGCCGGCGGCAGGAGCGCCGCGCACGTTTGCTGCACTTGCAGCTGCCTGTGAATAGCTGAATCCAGCTGGCGAAGCTTTGACACCGGGAGCAAGAGGACCACCCCAAGCAGATTTCGCAGCAGATTGTGTAGCGCTACCCGTTTTCGACCCTTGCGAGGACGAGCTGTTGGCTGGCCGCCGCTTCGGGGATGCTGGGACTTTACGGTTCCCTCTTCCCTTCTGGGCACCGCCAGCAGCGCCTTTGCTGGAAGAACTCTGACTAGAAGTCGAGTGGGTCGTGCGGCCAGCAGCTGCAGAAGAGCTTCGGTCGCCAGCGGCTTGTTCCGAGGATGCACCAGCAAGGTGCGCAGGTTCGTCAGGGGCGCCTTCCACAAGCAGCGTTGCAACTGGCCGAGACTCTCCGTCAATCCATCCGATTCCCCGCATGAATTCGATTGCGTCGTCGTTTCCACTTGCCATAACGCTGTCGTTCATGTCATCATCATCCTTTGAGCGCTTTCTCTGAGAGGAAGACGCTTGCGAGGCTTCATCCCCGGAATTATCGTTACGCGAAGAAGACTTGCCACCGACATAAGTGCCATCCTCCTTGAGCTTCTTCTTATCTTTGTTGCGCTTGCGATTCCGATTTGAGATGCGATAAATCTCGGCCATTGACTTTGGAATGTCCTCACTTTCGAGAGCATCTGCGTTGGCTGGGGTGTCAATGTCTATAACGGCATCCTCCTGGACGGTTGGAATACCCTCAGGCCCGACGTGGGTAATTGCGTCAGCAGATGCGACACCATGTCCCAGCACCCCACCGGTGCCACTAAGCCCCACAGACTCAACTTTGCTTCCGGACCCACCGGACATAGCCGTGGCCATGGCAGCAAATGGAGTCTTACCTGTCAAAGCGCCAAATGCGCTGCCACTTTTGTCTAGCTGCTCCTGTCCAATCTGAGCCTTCATCGCAACGGCAGTCTTGTAATTCTCCGATTCAACATCCATGGGCGCTGCTACTCTATTTTTGTATGTTTTCGGCGAGCCAGAAGCAGAGGATGCCTCTTTGCCACCATCGGCACCTATTGAGTTCCCTTGAAGGGCGTTATTAGCTGTGCGAGCAACGACTGCAGCCTTCCAGTTGGGGTCAGCAATGTCTTGCCATCCGGCCGTGTCATAGAGTTGGTCTGTGGTAAGAACAGGGCTCGGGGTGGCTCTCGCGGTGGCCTCGTCCCTCAGGATGGAGCCTCTCCTATCTCCGCCCTTCAAACTGCCCTTCGTGGCGTCGGCAAAACTGACGTGCTGCTTTTTGGACTGCTGAGATTGTTGGGCCGGAGTGAGAGAATGGTTGATCGGCACAAAAGTTGACTTTGAAGAGTTGAGGCCCATTTGCACTGTACCTGGTGCTGCACTCGCCAGAGCCTCTATGCCTGGTGTTGGCGAAGCCGAGGATGAGGACAAGCCATGAGCGGAAGCGCTATTCGTCAGAACCCGGACTTCTGAATCCTCTTCCTCTTCGTCATCTTCCTCCATACACGACTCCTTGGCGGAGCGAACGAGCGCGAGAATTTCCGTGACACGAGTGCGAACGATTGGAGGAGGCGGATTGCAGCATCTTTCCAGGTCTGTTGCGAAGCTGGGCATCTCTTGCGCAATTCGAATCAACATTCTGTCCGGAAGGACGTACTGCTTCGACTCATCCTCGCGGCGCGCGATGGCATCTCGCCAGGCATGTATTGCCGAGAGCACCTTTGTCTGGGGGGCAGAGAGTTGTAAGTTCTTCGAAGAAATGAGCCGTCTGTACGTTGTGGGCGTGAAGATGTCCTTCTCGTAGGTGGCCAGAGCAATGTCAGCACTCCGTCTCAAAACTGAGAAGATGGCATCTTTCCCCCCTTGTTTCATAAGTTCGTCTCGCATGCGATCGTATACAAACAACAAGTAGTGCGTATCCTCCCGAGCATACCTAAACATCTCTTCGGTTAGGGGTCGCAGACGCCAATCCGCTAGCTGATATGCCTTATTCACCTTGACTTTGCAATGTCTATTCAGAGCGTGGGCAAGGCCAGCAGACGGGTACTTGAGCGCTCGAGACGCTCGCCCTGTGTCGAAAAGGGAGGTCACATAAATACCAAAGTCGCGTTGAAGCCAGAGAATATCAAAGTCTGAACCATGCAGGACTTTGACGATAGAAGGGTTACTGAAGACGACGTTCAACAAGTGAATGTGCTCACGAAGAGCTAGAGTGTCCACGAGGAAATCAGCCTTGCGAGTCGAAATCTGCATAAGGCACACGAAACCTTGAAACGACCGGTGCGAATGATTCTCCAAGTCCACAGCGATCTCCTGTTCGCTCTGCAGCTCTGAACAAAGCGACTCCAACTCGCTCAGCGTATCCACCCAGGTGCAGGGCACCGCGTCCAGCTTTGGAACAGAGCCGCTATCAGGAACTTCAAACACAACTGCAGGAGGGTTGGTGAGTGCCGAGTGAATCTCATGCGCATACGGGTTGGGATACCGTGGAAGGCGGTTATCTCCCTTGGGATCTTCATCCGGCTCCACTAGAGCTAGCCCGCCAGGAGGCAACGGGACGATAGCATTTGGCTTTTCCGTAAGCTTTGGTTTGAAAGGGTTCCTCGAGTTATCAACGGGTGTGGCAAATTTATTCTGTGGGCGTTCAATATTAGCGTGGGTGACGACGCCGTGCAACCCCGCCCGGACGTCTCTGACCAGCTCGCTCTTAGACATCATCACTTGCTTGTTCGCGCTGCCTGACTGCCCTTCAGAGGCAGCTGCTGCAGCTGCGAGTCGGAGAGCGCCGCCAAGCGCGTGCTGCTCCTGTTGCCGGGCATCGTCCAGGTTACTATCTACATTCTCCAGCAGTAGCTCGATAATGTTAGCGATGGGTTCGAAGCTCTCCAGCTCTGAAGGGTCCGCATCTCTCAAGTACGCCAGATTGAAGAGCTCTTCGTTGCTGTCCACATTCGATGCCAGCTCGGAGATGAGCCGCACGATGCGCTCTCTGAACTCTGTGATCCTAGTCTGAAATTCTGGGATGCTCTCAAAGTAGCTCAGATCGTCTTCCTCCCCTGGAAACGAGTTGGACGCCAGAGTGCCGTGCACCAGCGCCTCGAAGAGCTTCTTCTCCACGTCCTCCTCCGCCATCTCTCCTCGCTCTCTATGAGGACAAACAATTCCTTTTCTCCTTTCTCCTTTCTCGCTCGCCCCGGCACACCTCTCTCTCTCTCTCTCTGTCTGTCTCTCTGACTCTCTCTGTCTCTCTGCACAGGCGGCGCCTCTTGTCATTCCGAATTCTCACTCCGAATTTGATTTGCCCACTTTGCGAGGACTTTCTCCTACTTTCTCTGCGCCAATCGCGAGATGGGAGTTCCAAAGTGACGCGACAGGACCCTCCGTTACGACGGACTACTTGGTTTAGCGTGACCGTGGACTAATTGTTACACTATTTGTTATACTTTGACCTACATTTTCACATGGTAACACAACAGCAAGTTGGCTGTGATGTGGTGGAGGAAGCAGGGGAAAAAAATTGGTTGGAGGAAACGTCCACTAAGAGTACGTTAAGTGTAGTATTTTCGAAAGTATAGGACATATCTGTAGGGAAAGGGTAAGAAAGAAGCGCTGTTGGTTGCTGCGTGAAATTGATAGTAATTTGTGGGTAGGCGACAGGTAGAAAGAAATTCACCGTCAGTTCAAGACTAGAGTACTGAAACTCAGTACTCATTCAATATTCAACAGTGTTTGTTAAAACGCTGGAAACCGTCCTCGAGGACAGTACTGAGTAACTGGTACTGTACTCCTGTGTCAGGTGTCAACAAATTTGCTGAATTTTGGTCAAAGGAAAGCGCAACTCGAGCGTGTCATTATTGCTGGACCAGTCGCGTGAGACTAGCGAAAAGAGTTTCCCTCTGGTCAAGCTTTACGTGTAAAAACCTTCCCTGGCCAAATAGGAGATGGAGCAGCTTGCTGATGAGCTCGTCCCGAGGCAAGCGCAAGAGCTATTACGGAGGCTGTTCGATGAGCTCGATGAAGATGGAGATGGCTATCTGGTAAGTTGTGTGGTCACTGGAAACGGTTGGGCTGAGTGAACAAAACTCCGCTGACCTTGCGTCGACTTGTTATGATTAGAACCATCGAGAGATGAAACTCTTGGGTTACGTGACAACCGGCCGAATTCCAACTCATGACGACACACTATACGAGATCAACCGTGCGAAGCGGTTTTGCCTGGATCAGATTCGGGTGGAAGGAGTGGTGGAGCTAAACAGGCACTCCCAAGGGACGTTGGACTCAAACGAACTGGAGAAGCTGTCATGGCACGAGTTCCTGATCTTCAGCAAAGATCTTGCGAATGTTGACCTCTCACAGCTGGATTTGGTTCTCGGGTCCATGCTTGACAAGTTGGAAAGGCTCAACTTAACAATTCCTCCCGAGAGTCAACAGAGACTTCAGCAGCTCCACGCGAAGCGATCGGTCTACCTGCCGGAAAACAGGCACACAGGACGAGAATCAAGCCACTAGCGTCTCGAGCAAACAGAGCAAACAGTTCCTCAGCGCTCCCGCTGTTCGCGCAGCACTATCGATGATAGCCCACATTCAAACGCGCCCACTTACTCATGGATCTGTGGATCTGCGATCTGATGAATGCTCTTGAAATCAACGCACGCCGTTTCAGAACACGTCGTGAACCTTGACGCGGCCTCAATTTTGGCAATGTTTGTGTAACCTATGTACTACGTAAGATGTGTTGTGTTCATGAAATGTGAATCATGATCCAGTGATCAGCGGTAAGCCCTGCCGTAGTGGGTTGTATAACACCCCAGAGTATCCTCTAAGAGTTACGGTGTGAAGCGGTAGACCAGAAACCAAATGAAGAAGGTAGGACAATTCCTCACTTGCTTGCATGCATGAGTCTTCACGGCCAATGCACGCGCAACAAGTCGTGAACATTGGCGCGCTGAGTATTTATTGAGGAAAGAAAGCGAAAGGCTTTGGGCAACGGTGATCGGGAACTGGAATTCGGAGGAATGCACAGGGTAGTGCAGCTGAGAAAGCACTTTGCTGAGAAGCAGACTAGTGACGGGGATCGAAAATCTAGACCAAGGCTGTTTCGCGATGAAACAGCGGGGATTCGGATGGGCGGCGCCGTGGACGCGACGGAAATTAAGCGCAGAGTAGCATCTTGGCACAAGTACCTGGAGGATTTCGTTCCGAAGAAGATACAAAGCTTCGAAGAGCAGCACCCAAAGATCCAGTCGATTAATGTTGGGGAGGACTTTGATGTGGTTGTGGTCGGCCTTGGAGCAGCTGGGGCAGCAGCGGCTCTTGAAGCAGCGGATAATGGATGCAGGGTTCTTGTTGTCGAACGGTTTGATGGAGGAGGTTCCACGCGACGTAGTGGCGGGGTCTACTATGCCGGAGGTGGGACCCGAGCTCAAAGCGAGCTTGGAATTGCGGACACCCCAGGGGAGATGTTCAAATACATCCGAATGGAGAACGGTGGGGCAGTAGATGACGACGTGATTCGGGAATTCTGTGAGCAGAGCCCGGCAAATTTCGCGTGGTTAGAGGATAGAATTGGAATGAGTTTCCGGAATACCCTTGGTGCTCGAATCTCGTATTCCACGAAAACCAGCTACCCACCGAGCAGCGTAACGCTATATCAGTCCGGGAACGAAGGGTCGCATCCATACGCGGCTGAATCGGTGCCCAGCATGCGCGGTCATCGCGTATTCGGGGAGCATCTGACCGGAAACCACTTTTTCACAGCACTTCATGATAAAATCGACCTGCACCCGAACATCACAGTTTTGTACCATTGCATAGTGACAGAACTGTGTAAGGATCCCAGTCAGAAGGAGCAAGTGTCCGGCGTTGGCATCTGCGCGCTTCCCGGCGACTTAGACGGGCTCCACTCTCTACATGTGATGCTTCACGAAATTGGGTCAAGCTCGCCAATGTTGAACCCAGATAGAAAAATTGACACCAAATGTTTTCATCTCGAGAGACAGCTCTTTTCCAAGTTTGGAGTGCACTTGAGAATTAATGCGCAAAGCGGCGTCATACTTGCAACCGGAGGGTTCTACTTCAACCGCGAAATGGTACGCAACTTCGCCCCGAAATACTCTGGTTTCATGCCACTCGGAAATTTGGGGGACGATGGTTCTGGAATCAACCTCGCTCAACAATTTGGCGCCAAATTGGATCGCATGGACCGGTGCAGCGCTTGGAAATTTATTAACCCGCCACTTTCATTCGTAAGCGGTATCCTTGTCAACGAGCACGGGGCGCGTGTGGGAAGTGAAGATGTGTATGGCGCTACTCTCGCAGACTACCTTATTCAGAATCATGGTGGTAAGGGGTGGTTGATCATAGACCACAGGATCTGGGAGAAAGCAAAGAAAGATTGTCTCGACCCTGAGTCTGGCTTGCAAGACGACCAGCGAATGCAGGGACTCGCAAACCTTCACAAAAACAGGAGAACGGCCAAAACTGTTGAGAGATTGGCCAAAGAGATTGGAATGGAACCTAGCGCACTTGAAGAAACCTTACGAATTTACAATGAAGGCGCAAATGCTGGCTGTGATGGAGCGTTTGGAAAAAATCCGAAATATCTGTGCCCGCTTGTCCGTCCCCCGTTTTATGCTATAGACTTGAGGATGACCGGGTCAAAGTATTGGCCCACGCCGTGCATGACCCTTGGAGGAGTTGCCGTGAATGGACAGTCAGGCCAAGCCATCTCTGAAGAAAGCGGCCGTCCAATTCGCGGCTTGTATGCAGCCGGAAGATGTGCAGTAGGGATCGCCTCCACATATTATGTCAGTGGATTGAGTTTGGCGGACTGCATTTTTTCCGGGCGAAGGGCTGGCCGCCATGCAGCTGAACGTAAACGCAGTCTGCAGAATGCTTAGTTTCTTGGAGTTGTCTTTCAAATGAATTTTTATGTTTCACCTTTAACCGTCTTTTATTTTCACTTGCAATAGTCGTCGTTGTCGTGCAACAGACCTGCTTATATACAAAATCTGATCACTATTCTACGGTCCTTCCAACATGTACTGCGTTGGCAAGTAAATCAATGGGTTTCATTGCAGGTCGCAAAAGAGAAATTTTTGGATTGCAACATGCACTCCTCGGAACATTCGTAGTCGAGCGCAGAAGAAGACACGTGTGGGACAACGCAAACGGTTGCTCGATCAGTGTGCAAGTAGTACAATTGATTGAGAAACGGGATTTCGCACAAGAAAGTCGTTGCCAGAGAGCCGACCTGCAACCACTCTTTGGTTGCGTCCTGCACAACGGAAACAATTTCTTGTACAGAAGGATCGGGCTCGCATTGCTCAAGCGCGCAAAAAGTGACAAATTGCATTCTCGGCAGCGTGTCGACGAAAATTGTGTGCAACGTGGGCACAGAGAGTGCGATTCTCCGTTCTACTTCAGGATCAGCCCGCTTCCGATACTTTTGTGCACGTGCTTTCTTTTTTCTCGACGCTGGAGGCAGACCTCGATTTTCGTCCGACAAGACCTGCTCCAACTCTTCAACTCGCCGTTGACAATCCTTCAAAGATTTTCCACACACCTGTGTCGAGCGATAAAGCACCGAGCAGCACGCAGTTTCGAGAGCCACCTTCTCGAGACACACGGTGTGATTTGAGAAACCAATATTCTTCGTCAAAGCAAAAAGCACGTGTGCCAGTATCCCGGGATCATTGGCGGTTCCAAGAAGGGAAACCGTGTGGTCACTTCTCTCGTGTCCCATGAATATTGCACAAAATGTGCTTTCGACCTGAAGAGTTGCAAAGCAATACGGAACTAGGTGAAGAGCGCTTAAAAATGCGTTGTGCTTTTGATGACTGTCAACCAGCCCGTTGATTGCGTGTTTAGATGAGCGCCCGTTTTTGCTGCACAACTCCACAACTTTCTGATTCGCAACCAATATGCCGCTCTCTAAGATGCCATGCTGGCGAGGATGGATTCTGCAGATCAAATCAACCCTGCGCCGGCTATCCGCATGGCGATCCGCAACTTCGGGGACTAGGTTCACCTGCAAATTATGCTTCTTCTCGATCGCAGTTTTTGCTCTTGCTAAGTCCGAGAAAATGTGCATGAATTCGGTCTGAACGGTGCTTCGAAGATCCAGAACGCAAGACTTTGCGGCTTTCAGTTTCCGAACGGAGTGGTCAATTCGCAGAGCCTTGAAGCGCTCGATTGCCTGCTTCCTTTCCTGTTGCAAGAGATTCTCGAGGTCTGCTACTCGCGACGATAGTTCACCACGCTCTTGCACCCACGTTTCTCTCTCTTCCGTTATTCTGGCGGATATCTCCAGCGACAGATTGTCCAATTTGGCCGCTGACATTGAGGCGGCCGATTTAGCATCTGCCAAATCGTCTGTCATTTCCTGTATCACTCTTTCTAATTCTTGTTGGCGAGCTTTCATTTGAAGGAGCTGCAGCGACAGGGCTTCGATTTCGTCATCTTTGCTTTGAACGGCGGTTGTCAGCTTCTTCTGCAGTTTATCGAAGCGATCTTGAATCTGATCTCTATGAGACGTGATCTCTTGCGTCTTGGCAAGTTGTTTGTTGAGCTCCTCTGCGTGCGCGCTGGATTCCTTCTCAAAAATCTGTAAGCGATCTAGATAGCTCTTGGCTCTTGAATCCGCATCCACGACCTGGATGTTTAAAATCTCAATTTGGGACTCAAGCTCCTCTCGCTGCTTCAGAAACGGCACCTCTAAATCTTTCGAAGCTATGATCTCTTCCAAACCTTCGGACTGAGTGTCAACCGATCTCGTTTCCACGCCATTTTTTCGATGCAGTTTGTCAAGCTGCAACTGTAGATCTGCAATTCGTGCTTCATAATCATTCTTCATACCGGAGATCACGGAGCTTGACTCCGCCAGACTGTACTCGAGTGAGGTAATTCGCCTCTGAGAGAGAGCCTTTTCCTTTTCAAACGCAGAATTGCTGTTTCCCACCTCAGTCTCTTTCCGCTTTAGCGTCTCGACCAAATCATCCTGTTTGGTCTTGTACGAGCTTGCGGCTTGGAGTAAAACGCTTATTCTTTCCTTCAGCTGCTGGTTGGACTGTTTTGTCGAGTCCCTCTCCTCCACAAGTCCGGCTATCTTTGCCTTCTGAGCTCCTATTTGATTCGACGATTGCTCAGTTAGCTCTTGCAGCTCTTTGCGAAGGCAAGCCACGACTGAAGTAAGCTCAGCCTCACGGACTTTAATATCTTCGCTCTCTAGCAGGGCCATCTCCTTGTTCTTGGCAAAAGTTTCAGACTCTGCCAAGGCCTTTGCCTCCAAGGCATCCATCTCACTTTTTAAAATCTTATACCGCTCGCGTTCCTCCCGAAGAGATTGCCGAAGTCCAATGACTTTTTCCTGAATGTCCAATGCACCTTTAGTTTGCTCGCCGAGCTCCAAAGACTCTAAAACATCTTCCTTCACGACATTTGCGGTTTCGAATTCATCGCAAACCATCTCTTGCATCTTCTCAAGCCCGGCACGCAATTTGTCCACCCAAACCCCGACGCGCTTATCTTCTACAGGCAGAAGCGCAAGATCGTCCAACCGCTCAGCGATGTCCTTTTGCAGAGCTGCTACCGACTTTCTATGTCTCTTGTGCACCGCAGCGCGCATCGCGACGCTTCCTCGCGCGATCTCCTCTGTAAAATCCGCGTCCACCTTCCTCTCCAGGTCTTCTGTACCGTCCATCTCCTTGCGTTCACAAGCTTGTTCGCCCTGTGGTTCCTCCGCACCCTTTGCGTCGCTCTCATCTCGAGTGACTCTTTCGCGACCTGAGGATTCGCCCTCCCTTACGTCTTCCAAATCCCCGGCCGGTCTTGCAGCAGCGCCGTCATCGTCATCTCTGAACGCTTTGTCCAGCTCACGCGCATGGTCAATCTCCACGGCAAGCTTGGGGCGCTCTTTCTCCTGGGCGGTCACGCCCTTTGGCAGCTCCCACGTACTCTCTTCCGTGCTCGGGTTGAAGTAGTACACATTGCCGTCCTCGTCCTCGCACTCCAGCCAAGTCGATTCCATCCTTGCCTACTTGCTCGCCGGTGACATCGTCCGCGGCACAGACAGCTGGATTACCCTCTACTCACGCCGCGACCTTCTTTGTCATCCGAGGGGCCGCTCTCTTTCGCTCTTTCGCTCTTTCACTCCTCTCACGATGCAAAGTGCCTGAGCGGTGAATTGATCAAGACAACGGGACAAGGAAATCACACACACAAAAACAAACAGTCAACTCGAGAGCGCATTTGTTCGCTGTCAATGGTTTTTTATGAACATTGATTGAAACGTTCGATCGATACTTGGTGTGTTTCGCCACAGTCACCAGATGACCGTTAACGGCTAGGTTGACTTGGAGTGGGACTCGGAACTTGAACCTTAACATTGCTTCAACTTCAAGTTGCACTTTGGACAGATAGAAAAAAGTGCTGGTACTTCGGAGTAAGAGTAAAACAGGCTCTACTCGATTGAGTACGTGCACATGGAGAATGGCGTGGACAAACGCGAGTGGTTGAGGGGCTCGAGTGGGCTGTTCCGAGTTGCCGACGGAAGGGCATCGCTGCTTTCGCTACGAGTGGTACGATACTTGTGAAAGAAGTTATTTGCGCTCAAGTGGGAGCGAAGATAGTTCCAGATTGGTGGAGCGCAACTAGCTCGGTTCGGGATTGAACTCCGAAGAGAGGTGAAAACAAATTTTGTGTTAGTTCTAATCTGAGTTTACACTCGTGCTAGGCAATGCGGTGTCGGTTTTTGCGGTTGGTACAGGTCTCGATGCTGTTCTTTGAACCTTCTCATCACTTGATGGTGTGATCGAGTGTTTGCCCTGAATATACAGCTGGAACTTTGGTGCAAAGATGATAATAATTGTGCCCCAGTTTACAACCAACGCGAATAACGCCTTGACCAAAATGTCCATCGACGGCATGCTTGAAGTGATGAAGAGGATTGGAACACAGAGCGCAAAACACTCCAAAAAGTTGATCAGAGCAACGGCAATCCACTTCCCCTCGCTGAAAGCCACCGGGACCTTTCGAACTTTGTAGCTCAGATAGTTTCCTGCGATCAGAATCACCACGATGAATAGCAAAAGTGGCGACAGCCAGAACATGGGTGACTCACACACACAACGGCCTTGCGATTTGGTCGGCAGACCAGTAAATTCATCCGTCTCGAGTATGTCTCTCGACCATGTGAGAGGATCCATTACAGTCCAAGCTACGAGGATGCCAACAATTGGTGAGATGATTACCAGCTCGTATTTCAGAAGTAATGACGTAGGAATGGAGATTTTCTTCAACCTGTGGTTGTTGAATAGCGTCTTGATTCTCCATGTCTTCAAAAGTAGAGGGCAGAATAATAAAGCTAAAATGAA